>VZTB01015970.1:212059-239367 GCA_013397245.1 Thryothorus ludovicianus
CAGCACTCTGTCCAGCCCCTGCAGTTCTGCAAGGACAGCCACCATGCACATCACAATGAGAGATGCGTTTGTGTCTCACTCAAGTCCCCATTTGTCCTCTCTAAAAACCACGGAGTGGTTCAGCCCCAGGGCAGGCTCCAGCCTGGCACAGCACCAGAGCAGAGTGGGGGCTGCCCAAGACCTTCCCCACACCACTCCCTTTAAAAACACAACTCTGGGCTGAGGTGACTGAACTGATTTTTTTTAATTATTATTGTTATTATTATTTATTTTTTCCTCCCCAGGCAAATATAGGCTCTGCACAAACCAGTCTGACTCCAACTCAATCATCCCAAAGGAACTGGAGGAACCGGTTGGTGATGGGGCAACCCCTCCACAGCCACCACAGTGCCTGGATGGGCA
Organism: Thryothorus ludovicianus; assembly: GCA_013397245.1. Classification (NCBI taxonomy): domain Eukaryota; kingdom Metazoa; phylum Chordata; class Aves; order Passeriformes; family Certhiidae; genus Thryothorus; species Thryothorus ludovicianus. The sequence continues at coordinate 212,462 of VZTB01015970.1, forward strand.
CCTGTCCCAGCCCCCACACCCACAGGGATGGCAGTGACATCCACACCTTCACCACCTCTGCCATTTCTACAGGGAATTTCATCAGGTTTCCATGCAGTCAACAATGCCCTCACCTCTGTATGTGGCAGCAGGGCTCTCCTTCCAGTTTGGCCCCTCTCCCTCAGCTCATTTTAAGTGGGATAAATGTCTTTATCACAGGAGCAGTCAAGACCAAGCAGGATTCAGCCTCATGGCTCCACTTTCCCAAATGGAGACGAACTTACCGGGCTGTTGGAAGCATCAGGAAGAGCCACCCCCCTTTCAGGACAACATGGAATTGGCAACAAAGCCAATTCAATCCTCATTCCTCACATCCCAGCTCAGCACTCAGCACTGGCCACTGGCTGCAGAGGGCAGAGCCCAGTCCCAGCTGTGCCAGGTGCTGGGACAACCTCCATGGAGTGTTCCCCACCCCAGCCTCACCCAGCCTCCACCAGAGCAGGGAGTGTGTTGTGACACAGGCACGAGTAATACCATGAAATAACACTGCAGCAAGGCTGAAGGAAGAACCTCCCTGCCCCAGTCCAGCCCTGCAGAGGGGACACAGCAGAAGCAGCATTGCTGCAGCACACCTTCACCCCAGGAACCAGCCCAGGCTGAGCTGCACGTGCTCCCCAGCAGGAGCACAAAACACACCCAGGAGCAATCCTGAAGCTCTTGCTGAACCTCTTGGCTCTTGCCCCAACACAGTCAAGGCGTGACTCTCCCAAAACCGAGCACTGCTGACTCTTGCTGCACTGCTACGGCCTCTGAGCTCCGGGAGATGCCTCTGGTTTCCAGAGAAGCCAGGAAAAGACAAAGCAGCTGAGTCAGCACCCAGCCCAGGGGAGAAAGCCCTGAGTCAGCTCTGCTTCCAGCACAAATGGACACTCCTCTCCTCTCCTCTCCTCTCCTCTCCTCTCCTCGCCCCATCCATGCCCTGCTAGCCACACACACACACAAAGTGAGGCTTTGCAAGCTGGAGTCTTTAGACACAGGAGCTACTGCTCAGGACCAGTTAACTCCATGCAAGCACCAAGGGGTCACCCAAAACCTTCTGGAAAACCTCACAGCAGCACAGCACAAAGCAAGGCTACAGGGAGAGCTGTGGGGTGGGTTATAGAGCACCTGTGTCCTGCAGCAGTTCAGCTCAACACCCTTCAGCTGGGGAGAGGAGGCAAGTGGGGGCCCCAGCTGGAGCCCCAGCAGCAGCAGTCACTGCTGGTGCTCTCATTACTGTGGCTCAGGGCAGTGGACAGGCACTCATCCCAGGAATGGGCTGTCTGCCTGTCCTGGTTTAGGGCAAATTTGGGAAAAAATCTCCAGATGGGGTCCCTCTAGAAAATGAATCCAAACAGCTCCTCTCTCAGCTGGTTCGGGACAGAAAAAATTTCCTTGGAGGAAAGTGGAAAAAAGTTGTTTATTNGGGCCCTTTGGGTGTTTAACCAGAGCAGGTTCAAACAGTGCCAAGGAAAAGGGAAAAAAAACACAGTGTGGAGAACTTGTCTGCCTCAGCTGGCCAAAAACAAAAAGCAAAGCAGAGCTCTGTCCCACCATCCACACTGCAGACAGCACAGGCCGCGTGTGAGGGAAAACTGAAAACTCTGATCTTTGTGATTTGAAAACAACAGCCTCAGACATTGCACCGCTTCTCCTTCACTCTCAGATCCAGTTTTAAAGGTACAAAACTTATTTCTGAGCTAAACAGACAAATGAGGATCCAATTCAGCATCAAGCCAGGACAGCCTCTCCAGAGCCCTCTGAACGGGGCCCACCTGAGGCTCTGCAGATCTCCATGCCTGCAAAGACTGCCTGCCACGGCTCCCTCAGCGTGTTTGGAAGTTCTGCACCTCCTTTGCTGAGCAGAGGAAAAGGAGCAACAGATGAGACAAATTTCTTTAAACAAGGTGAGATTGAAATGACTACTAAAAGTTGCACTTTCTCTTGTCTTCCCCCTCCCCAAAACTCTCAGAGCTCTAGTGAGGTTCTCCCTGGATATTCCTACCCCAATGTGAGTGAGCAGCCAGATCCTGGCCACAGCAAACACCTGTACAGGTACCAGGGGGTGCTGATGGCTGCTGTGTTTCCAGCCTGCCCCACGCTTTTGCTCAGCTCCAGCACAAAGCTCGGGAGAAACACTGAGGAAGGACTAAAGGAGAAAATCCATTATTCCTGTTCAACCTTGGCTAGAGATTTCCAAATGCTAATTGGGTCGAAATCAAGGTGTTTGGGTGATTTTGAGACAGGTGGGTGTGACACTCCAAAATGAATTTCACAGGGCTGGGGTGTTTTCACTGTCACCAGGCATCAGGTTTTTGGTAAAGGAGGAGAAGGAGGAAAAGGAGGAAGTGAGTGCCCACTGTTATTCATTGGATCCTCTCAATGTCTCTCAGTGAGGCTCTGAGGTCAGGACTGATGGTGAAGGAGAAAGGATTATCTGGAAAAGGCCCTTTCTTTATTAACCTTCCCAGAGTAAGGCCAGCTGGTCCTCACTAAAAGGAGGTTCAAAGTCAGCTGGAGCAGGCTGCCCCTGCAGCAGAAAGGGGAATCAGTTCTGTCAAACTGGAAAGGAGAAATTTGATTCTTCTCCCTCCCAGCCACCCCACTCCTCTAAGCCTGAATCTTGCTGCTGTCAAGATATTTCTTTGTTTTGGCTCTGTATCACTTCTAACCACTCTCAGAGACTTACACATAGCTCCCTCCTGATGTTTTTCTGGTTTACTTCTCAACCAATTTGGTTTCCAATTTGCTGTCTCCTAGAACAGCTGGTCCTAATATTGCTAACCTTATTTACCACTAAACCAGCATCTCTGACACACATCACCAAGAGACTTTCCCAGTTCCAGAAATAACTATTGTCTAATGAAGTTTAGGATGAGCAGGAGAGCTCCTGCCTGCCTCGGAGGTGTTACTCCACATCAGCTGGCCAGGCTTGGAGCTCATACAAGCCCTATCACACTTCAAAGGGCAGGTTTGCAGGAAACACCTGCTGCATTGCACCACAGGCAGGTCCCTGGCTGCCCAGCCTCCTCCCCAGGTGTGAACACTCCTGGAGCTCAGAGGAGTTTGATGCAAGAGCCAGAGCACGTCTCCTGCCTCCTGCCAGGCTGACTCACTCCCAGTCACAGCCTTCCCCCTCTCTGGCAGCAGAGCACCAAGAAGAAATCACCGAGCTGCTGTTCAAGGTGCAAACAGCTTGGCTATGATTTAGCTTGAATGTAGCCCCAGAGCCCATTTGTGTCCTTGGATGAAGCCCTCAGTTCCACAGGGACCAGGCCACAGCATGCCCCAGCACAGGGATAAATCAGGGCAGTGCCCTCCTCCAGGAAAGGCTGAGACAGGCTGAGGGCAAGTATTTTATCAGGAGAGAGCAGCAGCAGGCTGGAGCTAAAGCAGTGCCTGGAAAACTGGGATCACCCATGGGAGTGAGACAGCAGAGCAACAGCAGCAAAGAGTTTGATGAAAAGTAGTCTACAGGCAGCTCAGATCTTACAGCCAACTGGCCTGAGGGTGGGCTGGGGCATCACTGGGGACAAGCTGTGATGATCACACCTCCCTGCAGCCTGGCTGTGCCTCATCTGCCAGAAGCAAAAGTGGGGGGGAAATGGCCTGTCCTTCCTGACTGGGAAGCAAACAGGTGATTTAATTGTGTTCCTCTGGCCTGGCTGTCAGCAAAGCAAGCACAGTGACCCTGCTTCCCTCCAGGTAGGCACTGAAGTGGTGTTTGGAGATCACCTTGTCCCCCCACAGGATGAAGAAGGCCAAGCTTTCCCCCAGTCAAGCAGTATCTGATAAAACTCAAAGAGACCCTGTAGACACCCACACGAGTTTCCCAACCCTCCTATTTGTCACCACAGCAAGCTCTGCATGGCTCATACCTGGGAGGTGATTTAGCTCACCAGTGGGCTCATGGAAAGTCAGAGAAATTGAGGGTTACCATGGAAATTGTTTTCACCAACAACACAAACCACACACTTGCCAGAGTTCAGACACAAGAACACAGCACATGCCTTGTGCCTATTTATGGGTAGTGTTGCCCAACTGGAGGGGGCTCTTACAGAGGCAATTCAAGTTCATTAGTTCTGCTTCCTAAGGAACAGATAAGTCAGCCTGCTGCTTTTAAGAGGAACTCAATTATGCTAATTAGGCATCAAGAGGAAGCCCTTCATCTTCAGAGAGCTGCAGTGGTAGGAAGAGCAGTGCTTTGCAAGCACCTGCTCCACCTCTGTCCTGAGTCACCTTCAGCCAAGGTCTTTCATTAGGTGGCAACAAGCATGTCCTCACATGGCACTGCATCAATGTGCCATTTGCTTCTCATTACAGAGTGGAGGCAGCACATGTGAGCAGTCATTTTTAATTCATCCATCCATCCTTTCCATCCTCGACTCCACTGCCAGACAAGTCAAGCTATAATCATGTTTCAAAGACTTAAGGGTGAGCATTTGGGAGCTGGATTTTAGGCCACTGGATGAAATCCCTATGTCAACCTCCCTCTGCACAAAGCACAGGGTGCAAAGGGTATTAAAAAAAAAAAAGTCTAAAAACAACTTAAACTGCCATAAAAAGTGAACTGCAGCCAAAGGTGGAGCTCCAGGGCCAAAGCCTCCTCAACTGTTTGTATTTTGCTTGCACTATCCTCATAAAATACTGGCTGAACACTTAATTCAGCCTCTTCCCCTTGCTCCCGCAGCCTTGCAGAGGAAGATGAGAGTGGGCAGGTTGGAGACCATTCCAGGAACATATTGTTCTTCTCATCCTGCCAGCAGTCACTCTGTGCTGGAAAAAGCTCATGAAACACAAGAGGAGAGGAGAGGTGAGGTGCAGGGCTTCTGAAACACCCCCTCAGCTGTGCTTGGGAGTTATCTCAATGCTAAATCACTTTTTTAAAAGCCTGAAAAAGGGTGGGTTAAGATCCCCAAAGTGGAAGCAAGGCCACAGAGAGGGGTTGGAGCGAACCATGTTACCCCTCTACTGGTCCTGGCCCATTTCTCTTAAAATTCCAAGTCAGCTGGAGGGAGCCTTGGACTGCATAGAACGAGGTGCTGGGTTTGGGGCTTTGGCTTACAGGAGGCTGCAAAGCAGCATGGGTGCAGAAGGAGTCACAATGCCCTGGAACCTCTTAGGATCACCTTAACACAGCCAAAATAAACTCTTCTTCTCCCACTGGCCCACAGAACAAATCCTGCTGGGAGCAGTTCACAGAAACACTGGCAGAGGGATTCTGGTTTCACTTCAGGCCAGTATTTTGGTACAACCCTGGGGCTTTTACCCCTGATAAGGGTCATGGGACACCTCCTCACCATCCATCTCACAACCTCCTGCACCCACCCAAGACCAGCCCCTGGGCTGCCCTCCCCGAGCCCCAGAACCAAATTACAGCAAGGAGAGGTGAGGGGTCACGTAGAAAGCGACACTGAGTAGAAACTTTTTATTTAAAGAACCTGATGGCCTAAAATAAAAATTGGAGCAGTGGAGAATGCTGAAGAAGGAACATGGGCAAAGGATTAAAATCCTTGTGAAGGCACCATCAGTGATGCATTGCAGGACTGAACAGAGGGGAGAGCTCCTGTACCTCCTCTGGGACAGTGCCTGCAGAGGTGGCACACCCTGACTGAAGTGTTTATTTTTCACAAGGTGGCCTGGTCATGTCCCCCCAGACTCACAGGCATGACCAGCCACCTCATGCCAAGCACACTTAAAAGCTTCAAGCTACACACAGAGGGGCAGCCTGCCTTTGGAGCCAGTCCCAAAATAACGCTGCTGGCATCAGAGAGGAGAACACTTAAAGCCTCGCCTGCACACATGTCTAAAAATCTCCAAAAATAGCTCTTGCTTCCCCTTTGAAAAACACTGTGGTTCCCAATGCCTCACAGGAACTCTGGCTCTGCTCAGAGAAGCCACAAAATAAGCGAGCAGCCCAGAGCTGATCTATGAGCCCATCTGGAATAGCTGAGATTGGCCTTAAGAAGAAAGAAAAAAAATCAAGATTTTAAACAGCATGTGTCAAATCCAGGGACCTTTATTTCTCTGGAATGGAAAGAATTTGCTAGCCTGGACAAAAAATTGCAGGCGGCATTTGTACATTCTTTCAAATAAAAAAAAAAAAATAAAACCACACACACATAAGAGTTTGGCTCCATAAATTTCTGTCATAAGAAACAACTTTGAATTGTACACCAAGCTTTTTACAAAGCATCAATGTTAAGATGTTTTACCGTGCTCTATCACATTCTTGGCCATTTATACAGAATACGCCATACCAAATGCTACATCAGCTTAAGACATTTTTAAAAATTAGTATTAAAAAGATACAAAGGCATCTTGGCTTTCATTTGGGTTTTTCTTTTATTAAGACATGGGAGTTTTCTTTGTTTTCCTAAGGAAGTCACTAGAAAAATATAATAACTTAATTCGTAAGGACAAGATTGGTTAAAAATCCAGCCTTTCTTGCTTGGCAGCCCTCTGAGCTCGTACCTCTGTTGCTCCCATGAGCCTGTGAGCACCGCAGGCTGTGGGGTCTCAGCCTCCAGGTCTGTCCAGCCCCAGTTACCAGGTTTGTTCAGAGTTCCCTCTGCAGCCAGGAAAAGCTCCTGGCCAAATGCTAAAAGCGATCTTCGGCCAAACAGGGGGTTTCAATCTGGGCCAATCTCACACGGGTTTAGCCCTTTGTCTTTTGCCTCTTTGTACATCCTTTGGAAGTCTTTGAAACGAGGGGCACAGCCTAACCTGGCCTCCCCAAAGTGCATACGTCCCGTGAAAAGGAAGTCTCCATCTCCTGGCTTCACCCCACACTCCAGCAAGGTCTTTATTTGTCCTCTCCAGTTCCCACTCTCCCCTGTCAGCTGAAAGACTTTGCTCTTCTGCCTGTACAGTTTGTTGACACCGACGTGGATGATGGATTCTTGCTCTTCTGCCTCGTTCGTCACGTTTTGAATGGAGCCTCTGATCACTGGAAACAGAAAAAAGGATTTAAGGATTAATTACTCAAAAATGCTTTGGAAAACCCTGGTCCAAACTCAGGCCTGTGCAACCAGGGGAATTGACTTCACTACAGCAGCCCAAGTTTTGGTCCTTTGTTATTCTGAGAGTTAAGATTATCCAGTAACCTCCATTATACATTTGCATTTTTTATGATTTATATTTGTAATCTGTCTAGCAAAGGGCACCCACATATTAAATTTAAACAGAAAAATAATTACAGCATAAAAATAGCATTAATCATGAAGAATTCTAACAGGAAGATATGTGCTAAATTCTCCCTGAACATGTACTTTCTGTTCTTCAGCCATTACAGATCCTGCTAATGCTAATTTCCCTTTTAAAAAAGGAAGCATGGACTATTAGTGAAACTTTTGGTCTTTTGTCAAGTCGACCAACACTGTAAGGCAACAAGTAATGGCCTCTCCAAATGCACCAAATCCTCAACAACCTCCTATGGTGGCTGCTGTGTCACTGCCCACCCTGGGGAGGTGCAGACAGTTCTGAGGTTCTCAGAACTCTCCCCATGTGCCCAGCACCCTCAGACCACATTTCCTGCTGGTGGAGTTTACCAGGTGTGAGGGTGTTGGGGTTTCTGGGAGGAGAGGGGACTGGGGAGAGAGCAACTCACCAAAATCACTAGTGCAGACAGCCAGGAGGACCTCAGTGTCACTGCAGGGCCGGCAGGGAGCTGCACAGGAAGGGGCACAATTAGCAAAGACAGCAGCAAATAAATCAATTTAAATAAATGAACCATCTAAACCAAACAAAACCGTGGCTGACAAACACACACAACGTGGGCACAATCGCTCCAAAGGTCTGTCTGGCTTCTCTACCACTACAAGAACTTGGGGCTAACCCTAGAGGCTCCATGAGAATTTGGTACCCCAGCAGGAATCTCTTTCGCAGTCCTGCTGGGATATCTTGTCCAGCAAACATTGCACACGCTCACTGCACTTATGCCAAATATATTTTGGAACTGGGGTGCATTTGCAGAGCGCTCTGCTATAAACTCACAGAAAAGCTTTCAGATCATGTGTCCTTTATACTCTGATGGCAAAGCTTCTCCTCTTACAATTTCTATCAAGTGTTGTTGGGCCATTTAGTCATCACCACATCAAAGATCCAGGAGGTTACAGCGTGGGGGAGGCAAAGGGGAGGAAAAAACCCCAATGCGCGTGTTGGAGGGCGTTGAGGCAAAGCGGAAACTCGAGCCCGTATCTGTTTGAGCTCGAGCAGCACAAAGACCATTTCCTGTACTGCTGGAAACATTTGGATATCTGCACTAATCTAATCAATGCAAGAATGCGGCTCCTCTTTGTACTCAGCCAGATATTTCTGAGGAGAAGGTGCTGTAGTTGCAATACAGATGTTTCTGTAACACCCTGTTGAGTTCAGGAATTTGCTTATTATCAGGATCTGCCCTGCCTGGCTGTGCTTAGCGAGTCTGTCCACAGTGGCACGAGGATCAGAACCTTGTCTGTCACCTGGTGTCACCTCAACACATCATCCAGGAAAATGGGAGCCCTGGACAGGCACAGGCTCCAGGAAAACAAGGCTCCTGCTGGAGGTGAAGGGATGATGAGATTCCATCACACAGTCCACCACCAAACTGCAAACTGAAACCACGCCAAAAAAATTCAGGTTTTCAACCTCAACATCTGAAAACACTTACTTTAGATTCCCAAATATTCATAGCCTTCCTCTCCCCCCCACCTGCTTCCCAAAGTTTATCCATTGCACTTAAAAGTAGATTTAAGCTTGTCCACACAACAGGCAGCTGGAGCCTCCGGTGCTCTGTCACCCTCCTGTCAGACAGCACAAGCCACTCTCTGACACAAGATGTGGCAAATCTCTTCTTTTTTCCAAGGACCCAGAAAGGCAGTGATCCAGAAAGAAGGATTATTGAACCAAATCCACCAGATTTGCTCCAGTCAGATGATTCATACACAGCGTAACACGCTGTTTAATAGGATTAAAGGAAATGCAGAATGCACATTTCTGGGCAGGGATGTTTAAAGGAATAATTGAAGAAGCTTAAAAAGCTCCAAAGGAAGAGACAAGGAATAGGCAAAATAGCATCTGGATCAATCACATTTCTGTTTAGTTTGAATACCTCCAAAGCTTTCAGAAACCACCCAGCTTTCCCTGAGCTAGAGATACCACACACTATTCCAGCTTCTCCTTTTCAGAAAAGTTTGGAAAATGTTTAATATAATGAGAAATGCAGAACCACATGAAGCCTGGACATAACTGGGGTACTAGAATAAATTTGAGCTAGAGATACTACAAGTTTTAGACTCAAGAGATTTTGATCAGTGGCTAGACCAAACTTGCAAGCTTCATCTGACAAAGAAAATTGTAACAGAATCACAGAATCATTCAGGCTGGAAAAGACCTCTAAGACCATCGTGTCCAACCATTAACCCAGCACTGCCATGCCCACCACTAACCCCTGTCCCCAAGTGCCACATCCACACAAGTTTTCAACACTTCCAGGAGTGGTGATTCCACCACTCCCCTGGGCAAGTCTCGGAGTGTCAGTCACTAAACATCCTACTATGGAGTTGTTCCATCCATGGCACTTCCCAAACCCATCCAGGGCCAAAGTCCCTCTTCCCAAATGAGACTCTCTTCCCCAGACTCCCTCTGTCCAAATGAGGATCTGACTTAGATCACCCAAACAGAGGGAAATTGCAGAAATCCCACAGCATTTTCACATGGACACAAGCTCCCAACTACAGCTGAAGGACATCCTCTAAACCCACAGCTGGATTTCAGATATTTCATTCTGGAAAGACCTTATAATAAAAAGGCATCTCAGCCTTTTTAAGTCTTGACCAGACATCTCTGTAGTTCATCCAACCCCACCAGAAAATTGAAAACACCAAAATGACTAAGGCATTTCTGTTCTCCAAAGGAGTGCAACACAGGCAACAGCATCAAAGATGAAAAACAAAATGTTTTAAAAGTGGTTCCTTCCATTTAAATAGGCTGACACAGTAATAAATCAAATGAACAAATCTCCATGGGTACACAGAATCAAATCACTTTAATTGTGGACCCTAGGCAAAATCCTGCAGCCTTCTTAAATACAAAAGGAAATTAAAAATGCTCAGCATTGCTCACACTAGATCATTACTTAAACCTGCTTCAGGTCCAGCTGACTCACAGCAGCGTGGTGGCATGTGAGCTGCTTGAACAATCATCTTCCTCCACCCATCTCTGCAGATGGAGACAGATGAAGACCAAAAATCCTCTTCTGTGGGACAACTCCCACATCTGCGTTCACAGAGTATCAAATAGATCTTGCAAGTAGCAAAAACAAGGTATGGAAGCACAGATGGAAGGCAAGTTGTGAAGGATTACTGCTGAGGTAAATGGACCATTAAAAAGCAAATAACATCCACCAGCTACAACCAAAGCCTCATTCCTATAAAGGCTCGTAAAAGAAACTAAATCCTTAGGAGGTGACAATGCCTACTTTCTTTTGAATCACAGCCATGAAGGAATCTGTGTGTTTAACACAAAAGTTCATGGCTTTAGCTGCAGTTCAGCACTCATTCCCTTTGGACTGGGCAGCAGGTGCTCTGCTCCATCCACAGGTCAAAATAACACACACACCTCAGGCTAGAACAGGAAGCATCCTTGTAACTATAAAAAAAATTTAAAAAAAAACAAATCAACTCCAAGAAAAGCATTTCACTCATGCACAGCAGGTGAAGATGTTCATTTTCTGGGGAACTGGGCCTGGTTACTAAACAAGGCAGCTGTGTTTGCCAGATCCTGACTCCCTGGGGATGTCTCGAGGGCTGCCCAGGTTCTCACATCCAAAAGGGAGCCCATGAACTGGCAACAACAATATCAACGTCAGCTGCTCTAATTCCTTTAAACTCCATGAGCCAAAGAGCCTTAATTCATACAGCAGCAGGAGAAAAGCGGGGGAGAAAAAAAAAAAAAACATAGAAAAGCAACATTTTATTGAAGTCCTTCAAAGCCCAGATGCCTATAACTCAACTGCACCAGCGGTGGCATAAAGCCTGCATTGTGCACGTCGGCTGCCGGCCCTCCTGGGAGTGCCTTTGATGGATTTTGACAGTATCCTGACCTGAAGTAACCTGAGGCAGCCCTCTCCCTCCGACGCCCCAGCCCAGTGCCCCCAAAGGCCTCTCTATTCACCTCCCCGCAGAGGGAGATGTAATTACACCATTCCTCACAAGCCAGCAGTCATGTCCCAGCTGCTTTGAGCGATTTGCCCTCTGAACCTGGTGTTACTGAGGAGGACGAGGCGATGCTAACAATAGACCCCACTTGTTGGCCAACAGTTTTGTCAAACACGTTGCTGGTCCTCCTCTGGATCTCTCCACGGGGAGGCTTGGTGAGAGAGAGAAGGACACACCCTGAGGAGATGCCACGAGCCTCAGGTGGCCCCCAGCCCCAACCAGGGAGCCTAGAAAGGATTTTCCCCAATGCTGTGGATGGATTTGAGCGCCCCTTTAGTGCTGCAGCTCAGCAATCTGCCCGAAGAGCGGTGGGAGGTGTCACAGGCCTGCCTCAGCTCACACACACAGCTCCAGTCCTTCCTCCTCTGCTTTGGGAGCATACACCCCTTCTTTCCTCGGAAAAGAGGAGGTGAGGGTTATGGAGGGGCCATGGTGGAGGGTGACAGCTCCCTGCAGGACACACGCAACCGCGACGTGCTGGCTCTGCCTGCAGGCGTCACAGAAACCACATGAAGGGGCCTGGCCTGCTTTTGAAACATTTCTGTTTCAACAGCCACCCATGGGTCTGGCTGACCTGACCTCACCCCAAAACCAGCTTCCAACCCACAAGAAAGCTGTTTCCTCTGCCTGTGCAGATTTCTCTCAGCACGCTCCACGACGTCACCGCTACCAGAACCCCCGGTGTGAGCCGTGCTGCAGGTCCCTCCACACCATCCCAACACTCAGGGAGCCCTAAAGGCCTCCTGCACCCTGTGTCCCCGGACAGGCTGTGCTGAGCACCCACCCCTGCGCCGGCAGAGACGCCTTCCAAGCAGAAGTGAAAATGTTGAACGCAGAGTAATTGCAGAAAACCGCTGCGCCGAGGAATGCCCTTTGGTTTCATGAAGCAGCGGGCGCACGCGTGCGTGTGGTGAAGGTGTGGATGCTGGGGGAGGAAAACACAGTGCTCTTTATCTGCACCTCTGTGGCGCACATCACCCACACCCCAGTGCTTCTGAACAGCCCTTTGATGAGCAATCAGACTTTTCTGAGCATCAAAAGCTACCAAGGAGGTCCAGGCAGGGTTGAAGCGTTGTTTTCTGTTAGTTTCAGGTTTAAATCTTTTGATTAAAACAGGTAATCTTTTCTCTTCAAGACATTCAGATGGGTCTTGTTGCAGTCCCCGTCCTGCAGCACCTCCAGCCACACCCGTGTGGGGCCACAGACCCCTCTCCCTCAGCCTGACATCAGCATTAGCTCATCTGGAACAAAGAAACCCACCCACACCTTTCAAATTCTTGCTGCCAGCTCTGTAATTGGCAGCTCTTGCTGGCAGCACCCGGACTGGAAAGGGCATCAAAGGATGAGTCTCCTTCCTGGAAACACAGAGTGCAGACTTCCCAGAGCGGATTCTAAAAATAGAGATGTGGTTTCTCCAATAATAGTGCATTTCTCCATTATTTTTCTGAGTCCTAAGCAAAACTGATTATGTCTCAACTGCTTACTGGATCAGTGACTTAGCTGGGAGACAAGAGTTTAGAGACAAACATCATATGAGCAAGAAAAAAAGTAATAAATCTTGTCCTGATCCTGCTTTAACTAATTATAAAGCAAAATAAATCCTTGTAATTATTTCTTCTTAAGTATGCCTCTGCTTCCTCTCTGAAGAAACATTTCTTCCACGAAGCAAACCTCTCACAGCTCATATCCCAAACAAAAAGCTCTGCTTTGCAGTGGAGGTGGACAAGAATTTGATAACCACTCTGGTTTACCAGGCTGTGACTAGTCCTTTCCTTTCTTCATACACCTCAACTTTCCTCACCACCTCAGAAAGCTCTTCCTGAACAAGCCAAAACAACACTCAACCTCAAAACCCTCACAACCCCCACACTGAAACACCACCTAAAACTGCACCAATACATCTGCACTGTCAGTGCACCTCATCTCTGAAAGGAAGGTGCTGGCAGAGCTGCATCCAGCACACCTGCATTTAACACAATACCTGCAGCCACACAGCCAGGGAGAACAGGGCCAGAAGACACAGAGCCTCTCCACAGCTGGGCTGGAAATTACTGACACCCTGTCACAACACACAGAGGAGCTCTCTCATCACTCCTTTGTTTTACAAGGTTTTCCTGTCTTTGGACAGGGTAGGATTACAGGCTTTCTGCAAGCACTGCACTTTTTCCAGCATGTCAGTAGGAAAACACCGAGCCAGGGAATGAACAGGAGAGCTGGACTCACCCTGCTCGCAGCCCCTCGGATCAATCAGCCTCAGACATGGGGCCACAGAATCACAGAACAGCTTGGGACAGAAGGGACCTTAAAGATCATCCCATTCCCACCTTCCCAGCTTCCACTGTCCCAGGTTGCTCCAAGCCCCATCCAACGTGACCTTGCACACTTACAGATATGGGGGAGCCACAGCTTCTCTGTGCCAGTAACCTCACCATCCCCAGAGCAAAGAATTTCTCCCTAACATCTAATCTGAATCTCTCCTCCTTTAGCTTAGAACTGTGACCCCTTCTCTGATCATTATCTGCCCATGTAAAAAGACACTCTCCCTTTTTTTGTTAGCCCCCTTCAAGCACTGGAAGGCCACAATGGGGCTGTGCTTTGATGAATACAAGATTAATGCTATGAGTACCATAATGAGTGAGAGTTTAGTGCTCTTCTGAAGGCAGAAGGGTTCATCCCCCTGTCTGCCAGAAAGTTAATGTGAGCCCCTGTGCTCAGCAGAAGAGGCAACCTGGGACAAAGATCATGAACACCGATACAAAACTCAAAGATTCCCTTTTTTTACAGCCAAGATTTGGTACAGGACAAGGTGGAGATGGAGCAGCTGAAACAATGCCATGATGCTGCAATGGACATCCTTCCCAGCCTCTCTGTGTGAAGAAGGGATACCTGTGATTTTACCCCTCCAGAAAAGGAAGTGTCAACTCCCATTCCTTGCCTCAGCTCCTTTCTAACACTCAGTTCAACTCGCACACATGTACAAGTTTCCAGAAGTAACTTGGAAAATATAGACACTGGCCAAGAACAATTTAAACCTGCAAATGAATTTAATGAAATGCAGACTTCTGCAGGCTGTGGCATGGACTGTGACAAGAGAATCGAGTTAATACCACTTCCTTCCTGCAAGGAAAGAATAAAAAAAGCATATTGTAAAACCTCACCATCAGAGATGTGATGACCTTTGTGTTCTGAGAAACGTTAGGACAAGAGATCATAAACCAGAAATTTATCTTTTCACAGAACTGTCTTCCAAGAGGGTATTAAAGTCCCTAAGTACCAAAGATTAACTATTTATGTAAACAATGTGAGGAAGAGATTTGGTACTAGGCAAGCTCCATTTGCAACAGCTTTCAAATTGAAACTTGGCTCAGCAGACACGGAGCACGTAAGGATCCTTTGGGATTGATGCCTCTCTGCTGTTCCAAGATGCAGCAACCACTCTAACAAATGAGCTGAAAGGTCAGCTAGAAACACAGCCATTTGTTTAAAATTTAAAACAAAACAAAACAAGAGGAACGAAAAACCCACAGAGCAGTTTTTATTTGAGCAGCATTAAACATTATTAAACTCTACCTCCGTGCATGAGTTGAATCAACCCAAGAGAAAAAGTGAGAAGTGTCAGAGCTTTGAGATGTTTCTTTTTGTGCCTCCTCTTTCCCCTCGGTGGCAAACCCCAGCACTGGGGTGGGCAGGCACAGAATGGTGACTGGATCAGTGCCACACCCCAGCCCAGCTCCTACACTTACCCATTGCATCACAGCTCCCGAAAAACCCTCCGTTACAGTCAAGCCTGCAAGGCACTGTGTCCAAAAAGCCCCACTCAGCAGATCAGATGTCCTGTTAAATTCCCCTCTCTGCACTGCAGCAAATGAGAAGTGTCACTGCAACCACACCAGCCCATGTTCCTGTGCAAGCAGCACCTGTACACATCTGCCTTTTTTTTTTTTTTAATGCTTTCCTCTCCTCCCTCCCTAACTGCAATTAAAGGGAAAAGATGGCAGCAAGATAACTGCTGGGAATTTCTCCTGCTCTACGTGCACAAGACACCACTATAAAGCCATAAAAAAGCAGCTCTATTTGACTATCTCACAGAAAATGCCTCTCTCCTTCCTCAAACCTACCACTAACTGCCCAAGGGGGATTAGGAGTGGGAAGCATGAGGAGAAATGAGCTGCTGGAAGTCAGGGATGCCTCTGGATGGTTGAGGGGTTCCCCTGATCCCCAGCAGAAGGGCTGGGGCAGAGTGGCCTTGCTGTCACCCCAGGAGAAGGTGCCAGCACAGGCAGCTGCAGCACTGCACCCCTGCACTGCCCACCTGCCATGCAGGACCAAAGGAAATCCTTCCCCTGACTCAAAACCCACAAAGGCTTATGGCTTGGCTCATCCTCCCCCCCAAAACCCACTCTGAAAATATTTCTTCTAAAGAAAACGTCGTGCCAAAGCCCGGTAAGGGCTGGCACGGGTCAGACCTAGGAGAAGGTGAAGTTATCATGGTTTGGTTTTTGATGTCTTGTTGGGCTTTGTCTCCCACAGCTAACACAGCTCTCAGCTGTCAGGCAGTGCTTGCACAGCAGAAAATGAACAAGCAAGGTGTTTTTCACTCCCATGCCCTGGGGAAATTGTGCAGCCAAGCACTTCTCCCTGCTCCTGCCAGGGCTGCAGGAGAGGCTGGAGCCAGCATCTACTACCAGGCTGGAAACCTGCCAGGAACACAAAAACCTTCCCTCCCTCCTCCCCTTGGGTCCAGTCCATTAATGCCTCTGATGGTGCAGAGGAATAGAATTAAGAAACAAGTGGCTGGTTAAAGTTAAACCCTGAGAGTGGAAAAATGACAGATCAAAGATTAAGTGAGTCTTTAAACAAAAAAAAAAAAGCATATGTATGCTCAGCTCCACACAGGTCCTTCTCCATCCTGTTTCTAGAAATCAAACTCTTTTTGGTATGTGGGAGAGCTCTGAAGGAACAAGATCAGTTTCCATTATAAAATCATATTTATTTGATCAGCCTATTCTTGAGAAGGGCTGTGGAGGGGCTACATCTACACAGTGAGAGATCCTCGATGCTGTAACACTGTTCGGTTAACCTTAAAAAAAAGCTACTTAAAACTTTTCATTTGGAACAGCAACAGCTTTGAGATACATCATCTTTTCTTACTTAAAAGCACACCATGCTTGGGCATATCAAAGTCATTCACCAGTTCTACATAGGAACATTTTTTTTCCTCAAATTTCTGACATCCACTCGCAGATAGAAGAAAGTGATGCTGATTTCTGGTGGAGCAGAGATGCATCCTGTACAAACAGGAACGATCCTGGGAGGCAGACAGGGCAAGGAATGCCAGACAAGCTCCGTGTGCATTTCCCAACCCCTCAGCTCTCCCAGGGCTTCAACACAGAAAGGACATGGGCAAACACCAGAGGTGATGCTCATTGCAGGAGTTAAGGCTCAAATCCCATAAAGGAGTCAGGAGGAGCCCATAGAATCCATACCAAAAAAATCCCTCCACAAATCTGAACCAGCACCAGAAGTTAACTGGACCAAGGCTGTCACAGGGCAGCAGCTTTCCTGAGCCAGTGTGAAACCTCCCAAGGTCATAGCATATCCCAGCTTTAGCTCCAGGATACCTTCCAAGCCTCTGTGCAATATTTCAGTGAATATTTTCTGGCTTCTAGCACAGATTGAGGCGGAAGAGATTTTCTGTCCTGCAAATCAAGACTCCAGCACAGGAAAGATTTGGCCCACGTTTCAGTCAGTGGGAAGAGGAATGCAGCTTCCCCGCCCTCCCATCCCTCCTTTAACTCCAGCCTCAGGAATTAGCAAACTAAACAGTTCTGCAGAGCAAGCACAGAGCATTATTAAAGACTGCCAAGCAACTGGGCTGGATTGCAGCTCTGTTTGTGGGACATCTCTGGTGGTACACAAAGGTCAGAGCAGAGTGGAGCCCCAGCTGCCCGGACAATACACCTGACTGCTTATTGCTTCTGACTGCCCACTGAGTTGGGAAATAAGCTAACGGCATTCGTGGCCAGTCTAGCAAAAATAAGCTATTTTCTACCCCCTGTCCCCTGCAGCTGTGTATTTATCCCTGCAGCCCCATTGTCACCTCCTCTGCCCACTGCAAAACCAGCTCCGGACATCAAAGGACAAGCAGGGCCGAGGAGATGCTGGCAACACCATTTTCTTGGGAGAAGGAGAGATTAAATTAGGGAATCCATCCAGTTTTGGTGGAGCCTTTCTTTTAAGTCAAGGCTTCTTAGTCCAACATTTTTCATACTCAGGTCCCCAAACCATCACCCTTGCTCGGCTCAAGATGATGTACGAGGGTGTGCATTCCCTGAGCATCAGAACAGCACTTTGAAACCATTCCACACAGGAGAAAAAAAAAAAAATCAAAAACTTTGTTCTCAAACTCTCCCACCCAGTCAATCATTCACTGCAAACACATGAATATTTGGAGCAGGTTTCCAGCTTCTCAAAATGACTCCCACTCCAGGCAGGGCTATTCTGCAGCCAGCCTGATCCAGCTAGGTGCTGCTCCGTGACACAGGCACACGCCTTCCAAAAAGCTTCAAATGTGCTCTCTGCACGTCAGGGTTAGGGAATGCTGTTAATATTTTCATGGTTACTTTGTACCAAGTTTTGGATCAGCCATTACCATGGGAAAGACAAAGTTAGTGTGGACAGGCTGCTGCAAGGAGGGGGAGCACACACCAAAAAAAAAAAAATAAAATCCCATTTGAAATATTGTGTCCTGGAGCAGGAGGGACAGAATCACTCATACAGCCACTAAC
Source organism: Thryothorus ludovicianus (assembly GCA_013397245.1). Taxonomy (NCBI): domain Eukaryota; kingdom Metazoa; phylum Chordata; class Aves; order Passeriformes; family Certhiidae; genus Thryothorus; species Thryothorus ludovicianus. The sequence goes on from VZTB01015970.1 coordinate 230,469, forward strand.
TGCAGTGTGTTTTGAGAAACTGTAATAAAGGCTGCTTTCTGATGTTTTTCTCTTAAAACTTGTTTATGACCTTTTAGAGAAAAGTCAAACAAATCATCAAAGCTTCAGGTGCACAGATGAGCCACCCAGCCAAGTGTGCTCAGGCTCAGAGGGCAGATCCCTCAGCTTTGCTGTTTATTCTTCATTTCTCCAAATGGGAGCAGTGCAGTATCAGCCTGCTCTGGGCACTTTATAGAGTCACGGGATGGTTTGGGTTGGAAGGGACCTTAAAAACCATCTAGTTCTAACTCCTCAACCCCAAGAGGGATGAGAATTTTAACCTGCACAGAAACAGGGAGGGGATAAACACAAAGGAAGGCATTTTCCCCATCTGGAACAGACCCCTTACAGCACCAGCAGTGCCACCCAGAGCAGTGCCAACACCTCAGATGGCCACAATTACTCAGGCAGAGCCCGTGCAAGGCATAAAGGTCACAGAGACTTTCAGTTTAAGTGTTCCAAGGGCTTCTTTCCACCACCTCTTCTGCCCACAGCAGCGAGGAGCTCAGTCAGGGTTGCCCTGGCAAAGAGTGGGCACAGCAGGCACGGCCTCCAGCTCGCCAGCCTTGGAACAAAACACCAGAAACTTTCCACTCTGACAAGAAGTGAAAAATACACCAGTGTGAGGATGGTGAAATACTGAAACAGGATGCACAGAGCAGGGGTGGATGCCCTAAACTTGGAAATATTCAAAGCCAGCTTGGATGGGGCTCTGAGCAATGGGGAAGAGTGGAAGGTGTCCCTGCAGAGGGCTGGACTGGATGGACTTTAATATAAATATTCCAATAGAAATCATTCTGTGATTCCACGATCTGCTGCTTCAGGTTACAAAGCTAAGCAGCACATGCAGCCTCCAAGAAAGAAAAAAAAAAACCCTAAAGATTGGATATTTGGGGTGAACCAGAGGAAAACATGAGGCTAGGAGCCTGCAAGGTGGAATGCCAACAGGGAGGAAACCTGCAGAGATAGAATTGGTGTCCCAGCTCTACCAAACACACACTGCAATAAAATCACAAGTTAAGAAGGGTGCTTTAAAAAGCAATTTGTTGGCAGAAACACTGGGATAGCCCAAATACTTCTGAGCTTTCTGCATTTCTGATCTGTTTTCTCAGGACAGTGAATTAACAGCATACAGGAAATAGCTGAATACTGTTAATTACTAACTGGAATAATCCGGTTTTGCCTTGTTTTTCAGATACCCACACAAGTTTGTGCCTCCTATGTATTAATATTCTCAGCCAGGTGCCCAGCATTAATAAAGAAAACATATAAAACAGTTAATAGAATCTGCACCAAGTCTGTAGATGCCATCAAGATAAAGGGGCATTTTTGTTAAAGTTTGACTTCTTTACAACACAAAAGCAGGTGGGTAATGAAAGGGCTTTCAATACACCCTCAGAGCTCTGACAGCTAAATTACAGACATCCCCTGAGTGTGCAATGGGAAAAGCAAACTGCACAGCCTGAACAAAGCTGCACCCTGAGCCTGATGAGACACTCGAAACACAAACTTTTAGTAACAAAATAAAGCTCCTCCGGTGGGACAGGGAGGAGGATTCACCTTCCTCTCCAAAACTTGTGGTCAAACCGACAAATTCTTGTTTCAGATTAGTTGAGCAGAAGCTGAAGGACGCAAAAAGTAAATTACTCCCAAGGGACCTTCACAGTTTTCGCAGAAATTTAATGTAAGCAGCCTGCAGTGGTGCAAGGCAGACCTAAATAGGACACAACTGAGAAACTCGTGTGGGTCAGCACCTCCAGAAAACTTGTCAGGAGTATCTGGCCACACAACATTTTGCCAAAACCTCCGCCTACTTGCCAGTCTAGGCAGCACGGCTGATACTCAGAGTATTTTCTTCCAGCACAAGCAGAGAAGATTAGAATCAACAGAATTCAACAACTTAAACAAGTTCTGCTGATCCTCCAATGGCCTCAGGCCAAAATGTCGCAGTGCCTCAGTTCTTCGGGCAAACACTGAGGGCTCAGAGCATGGCTGGAGTTAATGGACCATCAGTGGGGATGGGAATGACAGAGCAGTGCAGCCCCAAGTTTGTCTGAAATCAAAAGCACTTTCAGCCAACCATCACTTTGGATATGAAGAGAGAACACACCCATCAAGATTTGTCAAGGTGGCTCTTCTTAGGGACTACTCCTCAAGCCCTGTGGCATGTTTGCCTTCACCCCTCTTCCCATCTTAAGGAAATACAACCCCCAAAAATGCTTTTATTTTCACTGTTACTATCACGGTAAAAAGCTTTCCATATCAGGTGTCAATAACCTGAATTAAAAGCCATCAGTACATTACAAATTCTTCCTACAGTTAGGAAAATTTTGAGAGAATGTGGTGAGGGAAAGCCAAGAAAAGGGTTAAGTCCCCAAAATCTAGAAAATTGTTAAGACTGCCCTGTGTCATTCAGCCTTTTTAAAGAAAGGGAAAGGCCAGTGCCGAACCTGCCTATGTTTTCAACTGAATTATTTGCTGGACTCTGATTAAGTGGGAAAGAATGGCTGTAAACTAATAAAACTTGAGGATTTCTAATTAAACCACAGGCACCGTGCCAAGCATTGTTGATTTGTTGATGCACCCTGCAATGTCAGGACTCTAAGGACACAACAGGTCATTAAAGGATTAAACAGATGACTTACACCCTTTAATCAGCGCTGGGATGCCAGGTTAGGAAGGGAGAGTAAATTCAAGGGCAGAGTACAGCAATTATCACCAGGAAACAAACACAGCATTTAGGGAAAGCGAGGAGAAGTTGTTAGCAACTAGATATTGCACAAGGAAAGGGCTGGATTGCTGAGCCCCACACCTGGGTCTTTTATGATCTCCCCACTCTGCAGCAGCAAGAAAATCATGCAATATTTGCCATTTTCAGCTCTTTGCCATCAGGAGCACTGCAGCTTCCTCTGCCAGCACATCTCAGACCCCACCTACAAGAGCATCTCACATCTCTGTCACCTCTTCACACCTACTGCCAGCCCTGCTCAGCTCTGTCAAACTGCAGCTGAGATCGAGCAGCAGCCAAAAACATCGGCCACGGTTGTGGGCAAGGGACAGAAGCGAGGCTGGTGGGAAATGCAGAACCTCAAACTCAGTTTCCAGCTCCTTCAAGGTCAGCACTTGCCTCTGACTCGAGCCTCCTCTCCAGTGAAGAGCTCTTCAGTGATGTCAGTGATTGCAAGCTCCCCCTCCAAGTGAACAGCTCAGAAAAAAGGGAATTTCGTCTGAGGTTTCACAGAAAGCAGCAGCTCCAGAAGAAAGGAGGTCCACGAATTGCAAAGAGCCTCAAATATATTGCTCTGTGGAAGCCTCACAAGGCAGCTATTTGGCAGTTCCCCCAGACGTACAGATATTTATAGGAAAATAAAAGTGCTCATCTAAGTGAGTAGTGGAAAGAGTCATGTATGGCATTTTCATCGTGTTTTCACCCTGCACAGCCCCTCCCCGCAGTCTGGGGATCCAAAAAAAAGGCAAGAGAAGTAATTTAAAATACAATGGAGATCCCCAGTTTGCCCTGAAGGCTCTGCTGATGAACTATTAAAAAGCTTCTTCCAGCCAAACAAGACACTTGGAGAACGGAGCAGATTCCCCAGCACATTGTTTCATAAGACAGCACTGAAATTCAACCAGTGTCTGTTACAGCTGGAAATACAGCAGTCACCCAAAAAGTGATTTAATGTGCCTATTAAAGAGGAAGGCTGGAATTGGATGCAGTCCTCAGTTTGACTTCTGAACGTCCCTGAAAAAAATACTCCATCAGCTTTAAAAACCTCCAGGATTTCATGTGCAAAGAAGAGCATTCAGTTCTGAAAACATAGCAGTTTGTGCTGGCTTGTGGTGGTAAAAAATGTCAGCAGCAAGTCCTCAGTGCTAGCAAAGCTCAGGAGAAATCCTGAGTGCAGACTAAACCCAGCAGTGATAAGCAGTGTTTCTCTCATATTAATTTTTATGCAAAAGCAATTTCAACTTGTTTGAAAAAAAAAAAGTTTGGACTTTTCTTAGTAAGTTTAAGTGATTTCTCATTAGCCTGTGTCTCCATCCTCACAGCCTGACAGAGAAAGCAGCACTGAATCTGGGAACATTCTCCAAATAACTGATTAAACAATGTATTTAATGTCTTCTGCAATGGAATTTTACTACATAGCTGACATTCTGCACAGTGTATTCATCTTTGCACAAATGATCTTACTGGGAAAGCAGCTCTGCAGAGACACCCCACTGCATTTGCAGCACGTTCTGGGTGCAGCAGAGCAGTCTGCTTAAAATGCACAATGCCCAAAAATAAAGCTACCACTTGTGAGCATGGCGAAAGTAAAGGCGGTGACTTCGAATTTAGAATATTTGTGTTTATGTTTTTTTGTTTTCATGGCAAAGCTGCCACCTGTCAGTTCCTGGGGTTACTGCATCAGCCCTGAGCCCAGCTCTGCTCAGATGAGCTGAGTCCAGCTCAGAGCTGCACAGAAATAAAGCCCCATCCGAGCTGGCGTGACAACACTGAACACTGGCAGGGCTGCACAAACACACAAACAATCCAGAGCCTGATGTGGAAAGGAGCCAGGGGAGGGGAGAGGATGGAACAAGTTCTGCAATCACTTATCCCAGAGCAGATATCCCTGGAAGATACAGCTGCAGTTTAATTAGTCACAGCACGGCTTATCAGGCAGCATCTCAGGCAGAGCCTGGCCAGCCCCCACTCGGCTCTTGGGCCACACAGCCCCTCTGAACATCGGGTGTGTCCCGGGCTGAGCCATCCCAAACTTCTCTGAGGACTCTTCTCTTTGCCTTCACCCAAAAGAGCAAAGGCAGCCCACCTTTCAAAAGAGAAATCTGGTTGAAACTAATCCCGTTCCCCACTTAAAATACCTAAACCTTGAAACCCTTGCAGTCATTTGAGACAAACTACCCTAAATCTGCAGTTCCTTGGGCTGTTCTGGGAATCTCCTCTCCTTGGGTTTGGGGATGAAAGCTGGAGGCAATCCTGCATGGGTAAGATGCATGAACCAGATACCACTATCTACAGGGAATTCCCCTCTCACTCTGTCATCCTCCACAAATGCCAGATTTTCTTCTCAAACGAATTGCTCAGCACACTTAGGTCACACCTACAGCCATTGTTCCAAATGCTATTTAGTAAAGGACTTTACAGACTTGTAAGGTCTTTCAGTTTGTCCACTCCTCTTTCCTATGAGCTTTTCATTGGAGTAAAACTCCTCCCTACAAAACTTGCTTTTCATGGTGGTTGAGAGAGAAGACAACGCTGTCCTGTAAAAGTATTGTCAGGGTGTTGAAGAGCTCTGCCATGGCACAGTAGTGCTGAGGAGAGCAGAATAAGAAGAGCTGAGGAAGGAACACATCATTTTCCTTGTTTGAATTTAAAAAAACAAAACAAACAAACACCCAGAAAAAGCAATAATTAGGTCAACAAGTAGCACTACTTGCAAAGGGGAAAAAAACCACTGAGGAAAAGGAGTGCCTCCTTGTTCAAATGTTTATTATTCAAAACATGCAGCGGGGTCTTAAAAACTGAGTCAAAAAGCAGTCAGGAAAGTGTTACAGCAAGGCTGGGAAGCCCAGCTCGGTTCAGAGTTCAGGGCAGGGTAAAGCAGCTCCTGTCATACACCCCACCCCTGCCAGGGGAGAACCCTTCACACCGTGGCCCTCAACAAATCACTGTAAAGGTTATTCCAAAACACAACAACAAACCCCAGTCAATTCTTCTGCAATAGTTCTGCCTACAAAACAAGTCCTTAAAAGCACACGAAACTCACATCCAGCCACTCTCCCACTCACTCACTCACTCTCTCAGCCATCTGTTACACACCCAACACAGGAGTGGAAGCCTGACAATGCCCCGGCACTCACCAGAAGCTGTGTGCAAATCAGCTGCTATTCCCTTGCTCATCAGTTCGTACTGGAAGCCTGTAATCTTCCTGCTAATGTCCTGCTGAGGAGTGGCCTCCACAAACAGGCCCCCCTGGTCGTAGCCAAAGCAATACACTCTGCTGGGGCTGCGCTCTCCATCTCGCACCAAGAGTTTCAGTTCTCCAGTTTTTTCCAAATAAATATTTGCTCCTGCAGAGTCTTTGAAGGGCTTTATGCAAACAGTCAAGTGTTTGTAAGAGGCAGGTGAAATATTGGGTCGCAGGTTGACTATGAGGGCTCCCGTGGGGTACATCCACTCTATGGAGCCTTCAGAACAGCGGAGGTAGACCTGTTCCACATCCTTCCTGTGAGACTCGTGGGTTAAGCCACTGGAGGAAAAAAGAAAGAGGAGGTTAGAGAAATAACAGAGCTAACAATGTGAATTGTCAACCTCAGACCTTCCAAAACACACAGCAAGAAATGCAGGAAGCACAGGACATCGCTGGGTGTTGCCCACCCAGATCAGCAGCACAGGTTTTCTTGCAACACTTCAGCCTTAATATTATGGGACAATTTTAAATCATGCCCCAGAAGAAAACGTCAAACCACTAGTAACAGGCTTCAAAATTAAATAGCATATAAGCACATGATCAAAAGCAATTAAATTACTGCAGGCTCAGTTACTGCCCATCAGCTGAGCTGTGCATATTGAGTAAAACACGAACACTCAAACTCTCTTCCTGGTGGCTCAATCCAGCATGTTCTCCAGCTTCACAGATCAGACTCCACCTTTTTCCAAGTACTTTGTTCCCCTTCCAAGTCTGTATTCCCAATGGATCTGAAACTGGGAGGGATGCCAAGCTCACCCTGTAAACTGCAGCAAAAGCAATGCTCTACGTGCTACAGATACTCTGGAACCCCAAACTCCACCCGGGGAGAGAGGGGANAGGAAGCACAGGACATCGCTGGGTGTTGCCCACCCAGCTCAGCAGCACAGGTTTTCTTGCAACACTTCAGCCTTAATATTATGGGACAATTTTAAATCATGCCCCAGAAGAAAACGTCAAACCACTAGTAACAGGCTTCAAAATTAAATAGCATATAAGCACATGATCAAAAGCAATTAAATTACTGCAGGCTCAGTTACTGCCCATCAGCTGAGCTGTGCATATTGAGTAAAACACGAACACTCAAACTCTCTTCCTGGTGGCTCAATCCAGCATGTTCTCCAGCTTCACAGATCAGACTCCACCTTTTTCCAAGTACTTTGTTCCCCTTCCAAGTCTGTATTCCCAATGGATCTGAAACTGGGAGGGATGCCAAGCTCACCCTGTAAACTGCAGCAAAAGCAATGCTCTACGTGCTACAGATACCCTGGAACCCCAAACTCCACACGAGAGGGGAGAGAGGGGAGAGAGGGGAGAGAGGGGAGAGAGGGGCTCTCACTCCCTTGTCATAGCTGGGGAAGCACTGAACTGTTCTGCTTTTTTTGGTAGGAACTTGCTCCTCCACTGCTGCCAATATGAGGTTTAAGCTCCGTTTACCATTTTCACTGATGGGCTACGAGCAGACACTGAGCTGTGTTTAGCAAGGAAGAGAACACGTGGCCATTTACTATGGCCAAAAATGAACACTCCAACAACCATCTCAGAGACCACAGGGATGGGATAGCAGAGCAACACAGGGTCCCAGGGCCAGCTAAGCAGTAAATCCCCATGGTTTGTTTGCCCACAGCCCAAGTGAGAGCAGCTCCAAACAACCCCTGCTGCTGGATCAACCCCAGAGCTCTTCACCCAGAGCGACTCAAAGCTCAGCACAGCCCTGCACACTGCAGCTGGGAGAACCAGCTCTGGGGAGCCTGATTTATTGGCTGCAGTATTTGGGCTGTTAGGGGAGAATCCTTTGGTCCCAGTCTCTGTCCTGTCACAAACCTATAAAGGGAATGTGAGCCAATCACTCCAACACCAAGCTCGTTGCTCCTCCTGTGCTCTGAGCACCAGACACGAGCATCTTTTATCCTGTGCTTGTAGGTGACTACCCAAAAACACTCTTTGTCACTTCGTGGGTCTGCTTTGCAGGACTTTAGGGAAGCTTCACAACATTCCCACTTGCAGGCAGATGAATCAAGACAGGGGAAAAAAAATAATGTAAAAGGATTGAGTCTGAGGTTACACAGGAAATCTGTGGCAAAAAACGTATTTTAGAGTAGTGCAAGTGATGACACCAAGTCCTGATTCCTCAGCAGAAACCTCCAAATGCACAGTTCCCCATCCCAAAGACATATTTGGGTACTGAGCAGGGTCTAAATTCAAGTCAGCATTTAGAAAGTAACTACAGGCAATGTGTAAAAGGGAAAAAACCCAAACCATATGGTTTGCATTTACTGTTGACGTGACTCATTATTGTGAGTGTCGGTGTGACCCACTTGATAGAGGTTACATGAGGAAGCTCAGAAAGAAAAAAAGTCATATTTAATAACAATAGAGCCTCCAAACATGTGCTTTTGAAGAATCTTGAAAGCCACATCAAGAACACAGATGAGGAGGAAGGAGGGACAAGCTTTTAACCTTTAGTCTCTTGCCCTCAAATTCAGTAGTACTTAACACATTCAGGAAACTTTACTTGCAAAGGGACATTTCAAGTTGACTGTAAATCCACATCTGGTCCACAAAATCAGTTTTCACCACAGCACACACATGATGCCACTCAACAGAAAACACAGAAGTCTGTTTATGAGCAAGCAGCGAATAAACAAAATTAAACAGTGTAAAGGTTATCCCTCAGCAAAGGGGCAGAGAGTTATCCTCACACATCACTTGTCCTTACTCAAGACATCAAAACAAGCTGCAGAGGTTTTGCAGGACTTATACTGGCACATTCTGAGTGCTTAAACAGGAGGAAGACTCCAGGGGCAAAACTCTGAACTCATGCAGTGAAACTTCTGTTGCAAGCCATCCCAGCAACACTGAGGCAGTGAATTTCTGCCAGAGGAAAA
>VZTB01015970.1:244007-260714 GCA_013397245.1 Thryothorus ludovicianus
CCCGCAGTGCCCCTCGGCCGGTCCGCGGGGTCCCGCAGTGACCCTCAGGCCATCCCTGGGGGGGCCCGCAGTGACCCTCAGGCCATCCCCGGGTGCCCGCACTGCTGCAGGTGACCCAGTTTGCAGCAGGATCTCCACCAAGGTTCCTGGTGGATGAAGGATGATGATTTTGCTGCAACTTTCTTGTGTCTCCACTTACCAGGAAGCACTTGGGACTCAAGCTTATTTGTAGTACTCTTCGCCACTTAATGACCACTCGGGATAACTCCTTGAGTTGTTTAATGTCCCGGGTTATTCTGCTGTTGGCTTCGGATACTCAGCCCTTACTGACACCCTTAGAAACCCTCCAGGACGTGAGGGAAGTGCAGGGGGTGAATCAGCCTAAAGCCCAAACTACCCGGAGCAAGAAAAATGGGAAAAAAAGCACGGATGGGGGTAGGAGGAAAATGATCCAACTGCACAGAGACTGTGCGCTGATATGCCTGGTGCCACATAATTTCTTTCAAAGAAGCAACGAGGGGGCTGAGATTGGTATTGTACATCCACAGATAGGAGACGGGTTAAAATATTTCCAGATCAGCGAGTTTCTTAGTCTCCTGTTGTGCTTTCAAGAGTCTGCCACGCAGCTTTGTTAAGGGCTCTGCTCAGATTTTGTCGAGGTGAGAGTTCGTGAATGAGCATTAAACATTGACACCCTGCTCACAGTTCGGTGTGTCAGCCTCCTTAATACCTGTGAAAACACCTTGCAAAGTGCCCTGGTGCCGTGTGAGAGCATCCGATGGCTGAAGCAGGATATTCCAGCTCTGAAAGCTTCCTGCCTGCTGCTGCACCGAGGATTAAATCCTTTGCAGTGCATCCCTTTCCATTTGTGGGTTTAGCTTTTCATGTCCTTTGTGTTTGGTAAATTACAGGTACTGTGTTCTGTTGATTATGAAGTATTAGCATAATTACAGTAATTCTCCCCAATGATGCAATGCATGTAAACATGTAATTAGCACGGAGGGACAACACCGAGCAAAGTGATGACAGCAAGCAATAATGCAAAATGCCATTTTCTCCCAGTCATGTGCACTGAAACAGGCTTTAGAGCTCAGTGCCTTGATTATTTCTTTAGAAGGAGGTTTTGTTAGAATGTTTTGCTTCCTTCCCTCACACTGGAAAGAAAAGCATACAGAGAAAACACCGTAATGCTTTATTCCTCACAGTGTTTATATGTGCAACCCTCTGCATGCCCCCCAACCCACTGTATCTGATTTCCTTTGCAATATTCGAACTCCCTGCATTTGATAAAACAAACAAGTGCCCAGGCAGCTCACATTTCACTCTGGAACTTTTGAAACTGCCTGAAAACTGTGAACTTTTAAGATAGGGAACAGAGTGTGCTATTTTGCAGTGGCTACTACCTCTGGCTTTTATTCTCCCCCTTTTTAACTCAGAAAAAGCGGTGGCATTTAGTTCTCGGGACTCAGAAAAGTAATGGCAACACGGGGACTTTGAAAGCCCCTCCTGTCCTCCACGCCTTCCCCATGCTGACACAGTTTTCATCCTCCCCAAGCTGCGGAGCCTTACAAGTGAGCAAAGCCCGGGCCGGCGGCTGCAGAGCCAAGGGCTGTGGGTGCAGAGCCAGGGATCGTGGCTGCCGAGAGAAGCCCAGGTTAAGCCTCCCCCAGTTCAAAAGTGAGGGGCAGCGGGAGATAGGGAACCTCTGCAGCGAAGGGGGCTGCTTGGTTTGCTCATTTGCATCTCAATCCCTACAATGCTCTTCCGGCTACTCACAGCCATTCCATAGTAGTGCTCTTGGCTGAGATCTGGGAACACGCTCAAAGGGTGAGGCAGCTTTTGGATGCACTGAGCTGTTTTCTGTTTGAGCTGTGAAAAGCAAACATCTTTTCAAGAGAGAACATTCTGAACAGTAATTTTTTTTTTTTTCTTTTTTTCATTTACAATTCAGAAAGAGCAGAACTTCACCGAAATCTTGGGAGGAAAATATTGTATAATGTCGAATGGAAACATAAATCTCCTGCAGCAATCTCCTCTGAAAACAGAAGTCACTGAGTAACTACTCTGACCTAATGTGGCAGGACTGGAGATACAGGTTCTGGAAACAGCTCTGTACACTCAAACACTTGAACCCCAATAAAGCTCCACTGCCTTCCTCAAGGAGCAGCTCAAAGATGAGACTCTACACAGTCACTTCAGACACTTCCTTCTAAATTCACTTTAAATATTTGCTTGTCACGGCTACCAACCCAGGCACAAACAGCAGCGATTTTAAAGGACCTGTAAGGATTTTAAAGAGCGGGCGGCTGCAGGAGGAGAACCTATTGAAGGAGAGATGACTCATTTTCCTCAGCACTCAAAAGTGCAGATTTGAGGAAAGCAAAATCAAGCAGTGATTACAGATGGGCTCAAGCTCAGGTCTGGATTCAAATTTTCTTCAAAGCATGGCTGTGTTTACATTATCAGGGGCAAACCCCCCTGCCAAGCTGGGACCCAGCCGCAAGGCACAGGGAGGGCGCTTTCGGATGCTGCTTTTGGGTTTAAGCACATCTCAGCCGAACATTCAGAGCTGCTTTAAACACTGTGGCAGAGCTAATCTGCTGAAAGGTCTCGCTCAGCCTGGCTGTCCCCGGGGAATACATGTGGGAGAGCTGTGAACTCCCCGAGAGCTGCGCTGGTCACTGCCCAGCCGTGAGCTGGTTTCTCTACGTGTCCCTGCTTTGCAATTTCCAAGCAGCCCCCTCTCAGCTGATTTATTGTCACGCTGCTCAGCTTGCAGGAGGGGAATCAGGTCCTGTGGTTACAGAGCAGACCCAAGGGCTGGTGCCTGGTGTGCAGCCCCTCGCTGCCTGCCAGCAAGGGAAATCTGAAACTTTGAAGGAGGAGGGGGAAGGAGGAGAAGCAGGGTATTTTCTGGAAAGGCAAAGCCATAGCTAAATAGCATGCATGGCAAAGCAGGAGGGAAAGAGAGTGGTCTGAGAATTCAAACAAGCCACAGAGAGGACAATAGACAATGAATACAGGAGCAATAGGAAATAAATAGAATTTGTAAGGTAAATCCAGTGGACAGACAGGAGTGAGCAGAGTAACAAAACAGGGAGAGGTTCAGCAGCTGAATGGACAGTGGGAAACCTTTGTGTGTGGTGAGGGGAGACCGTGTTACTCGCTCTCATGAAATTAAAATCAGTAAAGAAAATACACTCATCCATAATTGCACCCTCCTGCTCGTTCCTGCAAACTCCTTTAGCCCTAATATCCGAGCACAATTCCTACTACGCCTAAACCACTGCTCGCATCTTGCTTTTCTTGTTTTCTTTTGAAGGGAAAAGTTTTGGCCTTTGGAATGCAGCAGAAAACAACAGACATTTAAAGGAAAACAAGTAAATCTTTCCTAAAAGGAGCTGGTGTTAGGGCACGGCTGAAATCCAGCTGCAGGACAGCAGGATCCCTGATGAATCCGTGTTAATTTAAAGGTGGCATTTTCAGGAGTGAGGCAGCATTAGAGAGGAGCTGGGAGAGGGGGCGGGGAGCAGAGCTGCCCCTCTGCCTCGGACACACACAGGCAGCTCTGACACAAACAGCTCCCACCGAACTGGCAGCTCCTGCTGCACGCACGATCCAGCTTCCGCCTCTGGATGTTTGAGCTGGGATCCCAACCAGCTCCCACCCAAATCAATGGGTTTTGCTGCTGGCGTGGAAGAGAGACTGAGGTACTTTATTGTCAGATACTCCATTGTTGTCAGGCGCTTAATTGTCAGATAAACAGAAAAACTTTGGGAGTAAAATAAAAAAAATAATCGTTATTTTTACTGGCTACTTATAAGATGCAACAGGAAACAAACTGAAAAAAAATAAAATAAAAAAGGCAGAGATGCCCTGACTTGTGATGTGGCCAAACCAGTAGGTGTACCTAGAGTTACACCTATTGGCCCTCTCTGCAGAGCCCTGTGCAAACAGGGATGAGCCACTGCAGGCTCACACCCCAAGAATTCCTCAACATTTGAGGCAAATCAGTCGTGTGGCTGATGCGTAGCTTCTAATTTTTAATAAAATAATGCATTTCCCTTTCTCTTCAAGGTTATTTTGATCTCCCAGGCATGCACAGAGTGACCCCAGGCTTTGAGGGGGAGGTCAGGTTTGCTGCCCTGGCAAAGCCCCTGCACGATGGGGTAACTCAGCCCAGCCCAGCCCTGCACTGCTGTCCACACTGCCCAACTTAAACACCTCACCCAGGTAAAATCCACTGGGGAGGCTGAGCCGGGCCTATTTTTGGCCAAGAGGTCTAAGGTGGAGTAAAGATTAAACCTACACTTTGTGACAGTGCTAAACCCGTGGCTTTGCAATATCAAGGACCAGTCTCCCAAACCACACAGCTTGGTTTGGATCAAGCCACTGGCCACAGCATGATGGTAGCAATGGTTTTGGTGCTTTTCCCTCACCATTTCCCACTCCCAACACCTTGAACTGTTAAGCAGCCCAGCCTGTGCAGACAGGAATTTGCATTTTAGTCTTCGCACATCAGACTCAAGGGCAGTGATGGGGATGATGTGTGGACCCAAGCAGGCTATTGAGGGGATCAAAAAGGTAACACAAAGAACAAAAGATGGCTGAGAAACAGCTCAATCCCATCCCACACGGCCAGGCTGTCTCAGGACTGGGGACCCAGGCCCAGGATTTAGTGCCTGAGCCCAGGGACCCCTCTGGGTGCAGGCACTCACTCCTGCTTGCATGCCTGAGTCTGGGTGAAGCTGCAGGGAAAACCAAAAACCTCTGCAGAGGCCTCAGCATATTGTTGTTTTGGGGATAGTCCCGTGCATTTCATCCACAAGAATTAGTGTTTTCTTTTCATTTCACAATAACCTAGGTATTTAAAATGTCTGCCAAGAAGTACTCAGAAAACAGCGTTTAGTCTGAGGACTCTTCTAGAGGACCAGTTGTTTATTTCTACCACTCAATGAACATTAATTTCCTGTTTTAGGAAACATGATTTATGCCACTGGTGAAGCTGATATTAATCATGATGCATATCTCTTGGCTGGCTTAATTTTTCATTTTCTTCAGCTCCTCCAGCCTGTCTCCACTCTGCAACCTGTAGGCTCAGCTCTTCAAAAATATTCAGCAATTTCCAGTACATGGAGGGAGAAAATGACAGCAGAGGACACAGGTCCAAATCCATTAGCAGCCACTTCTCTTAACAGAAACAAAGCTGAAGAGAATATTTGTAACACTGATCTGAAAACAAGAATATATTTGCCTTTCTGCTTCAGAACTTGGACAAAACTGGTGCAAGTTACACTAAACAAATCCAGCCCCTGCCAGGATAAACAAACATTTGCAGTGTTGCTTGCTACATGCCTGTCAAGAAATAGACACTGACATGCATTTTAATGCAACTTTCTACAAATTGTGAAAAAATAACTGTGCGCTGTGTATTCATTGCTAGGTTACCAGAAGGAGAGAGAATATTTTTGCAGACTTGATGAAGTAACAAGGTAAATAATTCAACTTAATAATTTTCAAATTTCACACTTGATTTTCAACAGCAGGTCTTTTCAGAGACCAGATCAAGCTCAGATGTGATGACAGGGATTTTTTGAGAGCTGACAAGCTCCCATGAGGCAGATTTGGTCCAGGAGTGGTTTTTACAAGCCAAATTTCACCCCTAAATTCAGTTTTGGTAGGGAAAAGGCAGCGAGGTTCATCCAGTTGTTATTAACAGCACAAGCATTTCCATTCCTTCTTCAATTCAATCACTCACTAAATGAGTGATGTCTTACCAAATATTGCAGCATTAACAGAGAAAAAAGGCGAAGAGCTCAGCGTAGATACCCTGTCTGTCTGTCTGTCTGCACAGGAATCCTGTCAGCAGCGTTCTGGGAGGAACAGCACTGACTCTGGTTAAGGCAGATCAGGGATTGTATCACTAATCCATAAATTCTGACATTATTGCATATTTGCTCAAGGAAAAACAAGGGACCTGGCGATGAAATGAGAAAAGCAGGGTCCTTTGTGCTGCTCTGTGGCAGTGTTTGCAGGGCAGATGTATCTGCAGGGGATAAAGGCCCTGCTTCACCCCCTCCCTTTTAGCACCAGAAGCAAGAAAACTCCTCAAAAGAAACCCAAAGCTCGAATGAGACTCTCTCCATTTTGCAAACTCCGCTGAAAGAGGCTCTAATTTATTTCCTTTTTCTTTGCTTCAAAGCCTGTGTTGACCACCATGGCTTTATTAGGTCAGGTTACACTCTCATTTAGGTGCCAACAAATCTGGCCAGACGTGCTCCCCTGATTGAGCAGGGGACTGAGGAAAAGGAGAGTTAGGTTCTCTGTCAAAGCCCTCTCTCAGCTCCTTGCATGACCTTCTGAAAATAATTCATCTATAATATGATGCTGAATTTAGTTGATGAGGAACTCTAAAAATCCATTGACACAAATTCATGGTGCCCTGCCAATTTATTGCTGTGAGATCGGTGACAAAACCAAAACAACATGAAAGGGTGAACGTGTGGTAAGAGGCCTTGTTGAGGCTGAAAAAATCTCAGTTTGAAAAGTCCCAAAGACTTTGACAAGCCAGGAGATCTAAAATGATCTAACAAAATAACAGTAAGGACTAGCAAATCAGGAAGTGCTTTTACTCAGAGACATCTTCAAGCCAGAAGATTCTGATATTTTTAGATTATAATAGATAATAGATTCTAATATTTTTAGAAGATGCTATGGTTACCCAAACTCTTTCTTTTAATGCTTTTTAAAGAAGTCCTTGAAGCAGTACCTAAGTGTCAAATCTAGATTCTGCTGTCTTAGTCATATATTTGTTTAGGTATCTTCTGCTTTCTCATGCAGAACTCCGACTGAAAATCCAATTTAATCCACTCAAGAGTAAAATGACCAGAGTAAGACTTTGAAGGAAAGGGAATCCTCCCTACTGCTGAATCTTGTGCTCCCAAGAAGAGCTGGAGGAGGTCTCCTGTAACATGTCAGATTTTCTCATCCTCTCTCGTGCTGACAGCTCTGGTTGGGCCTGATGTGGACCCAAATGCTTGAATGGGTATGAAAATGTGACAGTCTGAACTTCCCTAACACAGCTTGTCTTGCACTACCTGACATGTGGCCCAAGCAGATTCCTGGAGACCTCATTCATATTTAGATCAGATTCTAGTTTTAAATTATCATTCATTTAGACTGAAAGAATGAGATTATTTTCTTCCATACTGGAAGACTTATCTCTTTCCCATTTATAGTCACATTTTTTTCTATGCTGGACCATTTAAAAGAAAAAAAAAAAAAAAATGAAAAGAAGAAGTAGAACTAACCCAAATGGTTGACAATCTATTTATCTCTAGTTCTATTTCATTTTGTGCCTCTCTCACTTCACAGCACTAGAACCTTTTTGAATTGCCCTGTGTGATATCCACTCCTCCTTGTTGACCATTGCTCACTCATTCATTGCTTGTTGGATCAGCTGGGCACTTGCACAATCAAGGCTTTGTTATGCTTTCAGACAGGCTGCAGGTCACAATATTGAAGCAGCACAGGGACTGTTTCCTCTCCTGGTATTCTTCATCCCTGTTTTTTAGGAAGACACTATCCTAAACATGTGAAAAAGAATACAAAGTAATTCTGACAATAAATACTACAAAAGCTCTCATTTATTTTGCTACACAATGTCTGGTTTTCCCTTTATCATAAAAGAGTGAAATATTCAAAAGTCTGAAGAGTTTTTGTAAGTTGGTCAACTGAGAAAGAAGCATTTTCTTCTTTGAAAAGTGCAGCAGAGCTCAGGTTTATTTACTAAATCAGTGGATGATGGCTGGTGATACACAGCTAGTGGGGAGCTGCTCTCTCCACCAATTAATTGGCCCAAACAAAATGGAATGGGCTTTTCTAACTAATAAGCACTGACAATAATGAACAGCAACTGCAGGGATGGTGGGAAGATAAAGGAATGCACATACCAGAGCCCTGCAACAGGATGAAATGTCAAAGTTCAAGTTTACGTGCATAATATCCACAACGGTCACATGGCTTGTCAGCTGCATAAATAATCTGAGAACCCAAGATGGGAGTGCTGACAAACACAACTTTCTACAGTTGGAGGTTTTAAAGCAAAATTAAACTTCTTATTTGCATATAGAGATATCCCAGGGTTTAAATACCTGCAGGGTTTGATTCTAGGCCAGTGCTCTCAGTGGTGCTGGACACTTGGCTATCCTTGAACTGTGTCTTAACAGGCACAGTACAGGGCAGAGCACAAGCACCAATGTTTGCAAAAAGGTATTTTTAGTTGTTTTCACTTGAAATCAAAATGAGGATCTTGGCTTCCCAGCTGGTGAAATTAAATTTCTTTCTCTTGCGGTACAAAAAAAAAAAAAACAACAAAAAAAGTACCTTATTTGGGAAGGGAAAGTTTAGATGGAAGTTGAGTATCTGGGTTTATTATGGAAAGAATAAGAAGTAGATGAGTAAGGATTTTGTCACAGGGAGGGAAATGCAGAGTCTTTTGTGCATGATGGTTTATTGCAGGCTCTAATGGCATCAGGATGACGTTACCAGGGAGCCTCTACACAATGAAATCAATTACTGTCACCTCTTATATCCTGCTAGCACAGCAATGTGGTCTCCATAGACCTGCTCCTAAAACAGTCTTGATAGCCAAATCCTATCTGTCGTGTCAGAAAAGTCACAACCTTACCTAAAAATCTCTAAACTTGATACAATTGTCAGTTATTCACACAAAACCACTGTGACCCGACGATGTCCTTTGAAAAGATCACTGCACAGATTTGCTGAAGCCCTTTACCTTCTCTGCCAGGTCCCACTCCAGCAGCCCCCAGCAGCCCCTAACGCTGCTCAGAGCTGGGGCTCCTCCTGAGCCCCCCTGAGCCCGGGGAGAAGGAGCAGGGCTGAGCAATCCCAAGGGTTTTGGGGAGTCACTGCCTCCTCTCCCACAGCAGCCCACCCTTCCCGCAGGGCTCCAACACCAGCATGTCCCCGGTGTGTCCCCAGGTGTTGCCCTGAGTTTTCCAAGTTTTCTGAGGAAGTTTTGATGTTTTTCCTAGTTCTTAGTTCTGTCTCACACACAGGTGTTGCTATCAGAAGTATGTTTTTGTTGTGATGAGGTTGTTTCCGTATTTTTTCTATGATGGGCAGTTGTCTCAACCAAGGGGATGGGAGAGGTGTCAGCCTTCTTCTCCAATCCCTGTTCTGTGTGAAAATACTATAAATATGGAGTCAGATGTTTTAATAAATCGTTTTTAGCCTTCTCAAGAGAAAGTGTGTCCGTGTGTGTCCCACAGCCACCCCCATGGGACAGAGGAGCCCACCCTGGGCTGTGCCCCTGCCCTTGGCACTGCCCCACAGCCGTGGGCACTGCTGGATGGGATGGTAACAAACCATCACAGGCACCATTTGCACAGCTCATCAGCTCCTTTCCCCGGAGATCCCACATTTCCCAGGCTGCTCAAGGGCCCTGGGAAGAGTTACATTCAGCAGAGGAAGAATACAGAGGTGGAGCAACAGTTTTTCACTGAAAGGGAAGAGTTTCCTGTCTCCGCCCTGCTCACATCTGGTCAATTTTCTGACAAGAATTCCATCTTTGCTACTCTTTTACAGCACACAGCCAGTACAGCTGCAAGGGAGAGAGCTGCTCTCTCTCCTGCCCTTTGTATTAGCAGTGCTATTATTAGCTTTAATGAAGCTGTTAAAGCTCTTTTCCTGAAGATGCATGAACGCGAAAAGTTTTAGTTTCATAACCCAGGGTGAGCACGATGAACTGGCATTTACAGGAAAATGCAGAACTGTCTTGGCTTGAAAATTAAACAAAACTGAAATGGAATTAGTCACAATAAACTGTACTTTAAGACCCACTTTTCAGAGTAGGTTAGCATTTTAAGGATGATATTAAAAGATATAATAAGGCATAATAAAATGTCTTTTATGGGACAGTATAAAGATTTAAATAACCTATTGAATTCTGTTTTCAATGAAGACATATTAAGTAAATGCTCCAGTATTCTCTAGAGCTGTACAATTCTTGTATCTTTTCTTCAGATGCTTTTGGCTAATTCATAAATCAAAATGTTACTCATTTCTCTTCCTGTGTGTCACATAAAGATGTGCATCCAATACATTGTCTGTGGACCTCTTATGTTATACACATCCCAGTTCCTGTTATGTATACATTCCTTTGGAGGGATATGATTTATTTCTTTAAGCACTTTCCCATCTTAAAATGTCAGATGCTTCCTGTACTTATATACAAAGAAGTTTAAGCTCCCAAAGGTACTCAAGTTCAACAGAATTCTGTCTGAGGATAGTATGATCTTACCAGTGAATCTTTGGGAAATACACAATTCCACCTACTTTCCTCAGCTCTTCAGAATAACTTGATTTTGCAAGTGTTTAACACCTCAGTCATCAAGAAGATCAAACAGAGGCATGGTTTCAAAAAACAAAGGACCTGAACTGAACCTGGAAAGGTTTACTCTTCTTCAAGCAGAAGCATTGATTCTCAAGGGTTATCACTGGTGCCACACAGGAAAATGGGAATTCAAGGCTACCCTTTATCTCTTTCCATTATCTGAATCTTGCTATCTTTTGTAAATAAGAGCCTTTTCCCTCCAAATAACTTACTTATAAAGCTTTTTTTTTAGTACCAAAGGAAAATGCCTTTATTACTTTACTGAGTTTCAGACTGGTTTGTTAATAGCAAACCCAAACTGTAATAAGTGAGGTGGTAAGACCAAAATCATGTGCCTATCACTGGATCATCCAGGAGATTTCACAAGCTAAAATAACTATATTTGCTTCTTTTACTCTATTTTAGAAATACTGCATTATTTAGAATCATTCCTTTAGGAAAATATTTCCAAATTAAAGTCTTACTTTGCATAATATTGCTCAAATATTAAAGCCCTTGGCAAAGAAAAACCTGCACTAATCTGCTTCAGCTCTTCGGAAGAATTATGCCTCTCCCTTGTCACTGCCTCATCTCCTGCACTTTAATGCCACAAAATCACAGTAAATATAAAGATACACTCCAAAGGCTGAGCTGGAGCAGCAAAGCCTGAGCAGAAGAGGGGACCTGCACAGCACCACCCTGCTGGGGCCCAGGGCTGAGATTACTGGTGGCCAAGGAGAGTGTGTGTTTAAAGGTGTGAGCTGGTACTGAAATGAATGGGATCTTTCCAGTTCCCCCAAAAAGGTGCCCAAGTCCAGCACTCCAGCTAACAGAATATTTGTGATGTTTGTTACCTCATGAAAACAACCACCGCCTTCTTCAGGTTGACTCATTTGAAAAGAAGAAGAAACAAGCAACATCCTTTCTAAGAACAGCTAATGTTTCACAGAAAGAGATGTATCACACAACTTTTCTTATCTAAAGAGCATTTTTCAGTGAGGTTACCCAAACTCAGTATGTCTAAATTGTAAGAGCAATTAGGCCTGTAATTTCAGCTGAGCATTTGAAGTCTTGAGTACACAGGGAAATTGGCCCAAATAACTATTAGGTACTAGTCCTTGGTAGTAATAAATGCTCTGAAGGCCAAAGGAAGGCATTAGCAGCCCTTGTCCAACTCCCTTAACAGGGTGTACACACGTAACTAATTGGAAACCAGTAAACAATCCTGGCATTGAAGCACAAAGCAGATAATCTCACTCACACTACTCCAGTCATTTTCTTCTCATGTGGCTGACTGGAATAAAACTGCTAAAATACTGCTTCCCTCATGCAGAAAAAGATCTAGGGGATATAATAGATCACAAGCTGATTAGGAGTTAACAGTGTCAAGCCATTGTGAAAAAGGCAAACAGTGCACTAAGCTGTGCAAACAGGAGTATGGCTTGCAAGGCATAGGAAATAATCCTGCTCTGGTCCAGCCCCAGCAGGAGCACCAGGACTGGTGCTGGGCTTTATTCTCCAGCAGAGATGCAAAGTGCCCAGAGAGCATCCAGAACAGATCCAGGAGAATAAACAAAGCTCTAAAACATCACTGAACAAATCAGATGTCCATAACCTCCACAAGAGCGTGGGATGGCAGGGAAACTCAACAGCAATTTGCAAATTCAGAAAATCATAAATTCATGGAGGGATTTTATGCGTGCAGGCTGGGGAAGGACTGAAGGATTTGTGATGGAATTTGGAAGCCTACTCAGGCAAAGGAAGGGTTAACACAGGCATTAGCAAGAAAGCAGCTGAGAAGGCACACAGCTGCAGGGGATAAAGCCACTGGGAGAGGGCTATCAGGGGACCCCTGAGGGAGGGGGCTGAGCAGCCTCTTGGGTGGAGAGACAGGCTGAGGGGATGGGGGCCTGTGTCCTTCCTGAGAGATTCTGGTCTTATCTTGTTAGGATTTAGTCAAGGTGTTGGATTATAAAATCTTTTTTTTAGGCCTGCAAAAAAAGCAGGGTAGAGTGGTAAAGGTCTTGTCTCCTTTTTTCTTTTTAATAGCCCAGCAAAAGTTTTCACATCTGGGCTAAAATGCGGAAAAAGTGCCAAATCTTCTAAGGTAGGAGCAAACTAGGATAATTCTTGCCTAAGGTAAAATATTAAGATGCTGTTACTAACAGAGGATTCAAAGTGGGGAGCTGAACACTGTGGAGGAAGAGAGAAAGAGCAAAAAGCACTTGTATAAAAGGGCTAAGTTATGCTATAGGCTCAGCCTCAAAAGCTCTAAAACTGGGGAGATCACAGAAGTCTGCATCTCTTAGCCAGAGGGAAAAGCTCTTAGCTGGCCAAATTTCAGGGGGCTTAGAAAATGCTGCAATGTCTAAGCTGGATATTAAGAAATTCTTTCCATGGGCAAAGACAGCAAGGGCTGCATTGAAGTGGCTGAGGATATTCTGAAGCCTCATAGACCAGGAGGTGTTTGTGAGTTGATCCTGTCTCAGGACCTCATGAGCTTCTCAAGTCCCCTTCTGCTGTTTTGTACTGTAATGAGCAATATTGCCCCCCTCTTCTCTTGCCACTCAACTGTGACATTTTATGAAAATAACAGAGCATCTTGGGAAGCTCAAAGCATTCTTTGAATAGAAGTGGTTTCAAAACTTGCTCTGAGCTGAATTTTTTACCTACCCTGTTGAATGATCCTTTCAATATAGTCTTCTGGAAATACTTCAGTACTAGAGCTTGTAACTTCAGTGACAAATGTGTTAGAAGAACATTTTATACTCACTCATTCTGTCTTTCCAATAAAGATACAACAAAATTAAGTTGCACACATACTCCACAACACAACAGATTTGTTTCTACAGATGCGTTTTTACCATCCCAGTCATCTGAGCTTTTCTTTGAAAAGAAAGTCATCTTTCTTTTCAAAACTGGAGAGGGACTGTTTGTCCTTGGCCTAAATAACTCCACTCATAGCCTACACAAGCAGTCTTGCTTTATCTTCTTTCAAACACCAGGGGAATCAGTTGAGTTCTGCCCTCACTAGTCAATAGCTCCATGTTGTTCATTCTGTGAGTTTGTGCCATTTTAGAAATGACAGTTAAATGTAAAAAACAAAACAACAAACAACTTTCTAGATATTATGTTTCTCCATTAAGATGAGGAAAATTTCTATTTGATGGCTAAAGCCTCCAGAAATTGCAAGTCTTAGGTTCATAGTAAAACTCTGCAAAATATTATTTTGTCAGAAATAAATGCTGAACATAAATTTGATGAGAAATGTCTGAGTTTGCAATGCTTTTAGCTGTGAGGATTGCTTTGTGAGCTGCCTCTCACCACTGTGAAAAATCTCTAACATAGAGCAATTGGAAGTAGAAATAGGACAAAACCATCTTTGCTTGTTCTTAATGAGTTTGTTGAGACCGTGTGGGGAGATCTCTTTCCATCCTGACCCACATGAAAGCAGAATGTGCAGTGACTATATTTTGGAAACTATTTAGTTTCCCAAGTTGCCCAAGGACACAGAAATGCCTGCTGGAATTTCAAAAGCCGGTAGGTAAGAACCCTCACAATGGATGTCAGCTGCCTAGGTTGCCCTGACAATCCCACTGAATAGGTTCCACATGCTTGTGGGCCTTTAAATGTCTTTCCAAACCCACCCCAAACAAAAATCACATTCTAAGCAGAAGTTTGTATTTAATTACTCTCTGTGGTCAGCTACATAATATAACTTAGAAAACATTTCTGGTGGGTTTGACTGGTTCTGTATTTTCCTCAGGGAAGGCAGCAAGGGCTTTGCTCTGCATTTTGCTCTGCTTAATGAGGCGCTGTCCCTGACTAGGACTTTTGTTTGGTTCAGGGTGAGTAAAGCAATACTCTGCTGCACTTTCTTAGATAAAGCAAGGCATGCAGGCAACATAACAGTGCCAGCAGCCTTTGTCGCCAGAAACAGGAATGATCATATTTAACAGTGCTGTTCACGGGGAGATTAAACTCGGGCTGGACGGTGAGAAGCTGTGCAGATAATTTGAAATAGATTCCGAGGGTGAATTACTGCTTGGCTGTCCTCCTCACCTCCTTGGTTCTCGGGTTTGTGTGCCAACCAACATTTTAAGATAACTCTGCTCTGTTTGCTCCTTGAATTGTCTGGCTGTTTAACAGGCTCTTCAAATAAACAAGGGATAATCTCAGGATTTTGCTTCACAAAGATTGCTTTGTGCAAATTTTAAAAATTCTGAATAGGTTGTTGTACAGGGCCTGGTGCTGCAATCCCTTTTAGCTGTGAATACTTTCAAAGGAGTAAGTGGTTGCACAACCATAATTTCAGTTAATAAATTATCAATAATACTTTACTGTATATTTTGAAATGCCCTCCAGCATCTGAAGGGGCCTACAGGGAAGCTGGAGAGGGACTGTTTGTCAGGAACTGCAGTGACAGGACGAGGACTAATGGGTACATGTTGAAAGAGGGGAAATTCAGGTTAGATTTCAGGAACAAATTTTTTAATGTGGGGTTGGGGAGGCCCTGGCACAGATTGCCCAGAGCAGCTGTGGCTGCCCCATCCCTGGAAGTGTCCCAGGCCAGGCTGGGCAGGGCTGGGAGCAGCCTGGGACAGTGGAAGGTGTCCCAGCCCATGGCAGGGGTGGCACTGGATGATCTTTAAATTCCATTCCAACCCCTTAGCATTCTATGATTCCATGATAACGGCATCATTACCACCAACAATTTTCCCTTTTTAGAGGTTATCAGGAATCTTTTTATTAGAAACACACTGAACAGAGTAGTTCAAACCAAGAAAAGCTCAGACTGGAGAGATCAGAGAACATTGGCATTACCACTCATCATTCTCCAGGAATATGTATGAAGAACTCCAACGCAAAAAATTTGTTTCGATTTCCCCAAATTTCAGTTCAAGCAGGCCGCTACCGGTTGCCATAACTCAGTGTGGGAAATAATTTTGAAAAAGCATTGTAACACTGTTTAAAATTTACAGGACTTAGAGAACAGCTTAGAGAACAGGTGGGGAAGCGCCGGCAGCCTCTGTTGAGGAATCAGTGTCAAAGATGTGCGCTAATGTCTTTATAAACAATTCAATGAGTGAAGGTGTGAGTGTTAATGTCTTTGAAGTGGGTCTTAATGTCTCTATTAACTTCAAGCAGCAGGTTTGCTACAGAGCCCCTTGACTCCTGAAATAGACGAGCCTGAACTTGTGAACTCTGGGGGAAAATGACAAGTTTGAGAGAGGGGGAATATGCGGTAGGCGATTGGGGAAGGCTGTACCTTCCCAGTGCCTCAGAATCGGGAAGGGAAGAGGGCAACCTGCGGTGGGGAGTTTGGGATAAAAGGAGGCTGCGTCCTCCAACCCCTCGGGAGAGAAAACCCCGCGGGCGGGTGCCCCGGCGGCCTCTCTGCCTTTATTCGACTGAAGCTGCGGGGCTGCTCCGTCTCCTTTGTGGACACTGGTTTTTCACAGCGTGAATTTCCACACGAGTGTGTCTCCACAGCTGGGGCCGGGGTTCCCTCATGGGCTGGGGCCAGGCCGGGGCCGGGGCTCTCCTTTATGGGCCAGAGCCGGGGCCAGGGGCCCCTCATGGGCCGGGGATGGGGCCAGGGGCCCCTCATGGGCAGGGGGTCTCCTCATGGGACAGGGGCCCCTCATGGGCCGGAGCCGGGGCCAGGGGCCCCTCATGGGCCAGGGGTCCCCTCATGGGCCGGGGATGGGACCAGGCGCCCCTCATGGGCAGGGGATCTCCTCNATGGGGCCAGGGGCCCCGCATGGGCAGGGGATCTCCTCATGGGACAGGGGCCCCTCATGGGCCGGGGATGGGGCCGGGGCCAGGGGCCTCTCATGGGCCGGAGCCGGGGACGCGGACGGCGCCGGGGTCGAGGCCGGAGCTGGAACCAGGGCAGGAGCTGGAGATGGGGCCGGAACCAAGGATGGGGATGGGGCCGGAACCGGGGCCGGGGATGGGGCCGGGGCCAGGGGCCTCTCATGGGCCGGAGCCGGGGACGCGGACGGCGCCGGGGTCGAGGCCGGAGCTGGAACTGGGGCCGGAGCCGGAGCTGGGGATGGGGCTGGAGCTGAGGATGGGGCCGGGACCGGAGCCGGGGATGGGGAATGGGGCCGCGGTCGGGGCCGGAGCTGGAACTGGGGCCGGAGCCGGGAATGGGACCGGGGCCGGAGCTGGGGATGGGGCCGCGGTCGGGGCCGGAGCTGAAACCGGGGCCGGAGCTGATGATGGGGCCGGGGCCGGAGCTGAGGAAGGGACCAGGACCGGGGCCGGAGCTCGGCTGCCGCCGCCCGCAGAGCCCCTTCCGGCCG
>VZTB01015970.1:260969-295729 GCA_013397245.1 Thryothorus ludovicianus
ATTTATATAAAATATAAATCTATAAATATATGTAGATATATAAAAATATATATAGCGTGTCTGTTATTTATATATAATTTTTAATATGTGCACTTATATATAAATTAAACACATAGATAAAGTTAAATATACAAGATCTCTGTTGCCTGTATAGCTATATAAATAGAGATATACAAGTACAGAATATATATGTGCCTATATAGCTATATAAATAGAGATACAAAAGTACAGAAATGTGTGTAATACTTGTGTAGAATGTGTGGGGTTCAGGGGAAGGCGGGTGGTGTCACAGTGCTCGAATCCAGGTTTGATTCACAGCTCTGTTTTCGGAGTCATATTTGGCTCATGGGCCATGAAACTCCTCTCTGTTGGATGCTCTGTAAATCAGCCTCAGCTAATGAAATGGCAGTTCTGACTCAGATCACTCACATTGTCACTCAGATGATTTGTAATGCCAAAAGCACATTAGCTGTTTGCAATTTATGTCCCAAATACTCCAAATTGCTCTAAGAGAGCTGTAGTTCACTGTTTTGGTAGCAGCCTTCAAATACAGGAAGGGCTTCTGCAAGGAGTAGAATAATGATCTGTGCTGGGATTGGGAAGTAGGAGTTGGCATTAACTAGCAAAAGGACACTGGGAAAACCATTCTAGGTCTCCCTTATGGCTGCTTTTAATGTTTGCTTTAGCAGTGCTGGTGTTTGGCCCTGGAGAGGTTTGTCAGTGATGGCAGAGCTCTGCTCACCTTGTTTTGGGACAGAAGGAGCAGACACAGTCTCTGGAGGTTGCTACCAGCTGGCATTTTTGCTGTGAGACTGCATCTGTAAGTGAAATAGTGCCCTGGTTCGTGTTCTTCCCCTCTTTAAATGGTCCAGGGAGATTGAATTATTCTGATGCAGTCACACAGCATTAAAAGCTAATTTATGACTGCCCAATTGCAAACTCTTAAACCAGGGTACAAATCTAGTCATGAACGAGGAAGAAATGAAAGTCTAGATTTTTGATTTATCCTCAAACTAAAAGTAAACACAGAAAACCAGTGAGCTGAGCAGGAATGGTGGAGAAAATTCTGGTATAAAACACCAGCAATACCCTGAGGTGCTGATCCTATTGCTGGGTGCAGTTATTTGTGTGGATTTGTTAATTTTTCAGGTTTTACACAGCAGTATCATCAGCAGCTCAGCTCTGGGCCTCAGTTTGGCAGGGGTCCAGTTCTGTGTGGTGGTTGTGTGGAATTAGAATTTGCTCACAGTAATGTGTTCAGGAACATGTTAATTTATTATGAGCAGTTCAGTTCAGAGCACCTCGGTTCAATCAGGTATTTATGGGTTGTTTTATTTGTGCTGCCCTTAAAGTACTTTTTTCTGCTTTCAGTTCAAGTTGTACAGGGAGGTCAAACATCATTTTGCTGCTGCCCTGACTTAAAACAGGAGTACACCACAGAAAAAAAGCAAAGAAGTTCCAGTTTTCAAACCAATGGCAAGCTAGTTGGTGATGGCTTAGTCAAATTTTTACTGAGAGAATCAGAGAACAAATTGGAAAATAACTGATTTTTCTGAATGTGCAAAACTGCCCAAGTTAATATTGTCATTGGAAGAATTGTGGAACCCTTTTTATTCTGAATGAATGTTAGATTGGTTGGTATGAATGTGTAGGGTCGTGTTTTAATTGCCCTGTCCACATAAAGAATATTAAAATCCTGAGTGAATTGAATAATAATAATAATTGAGTAACAATAATAATTGAGCAATTGAATATCGTACTTCAGAATCTCAGATTTTGGCTTTTTTTAGTCTCAAAGTACTAATCTGAGAGTTCTGAAATAATCTTTTTTGTCTCTGTGTTGTAATTATTGGGTAATCAAGGGGTTCTTTTTATTTCCTCCTATTTTATTCATCTCTCTAAAACACAAGTCTATACTTCTCCTTTTTACTAAATATATTGTAAATTAACAAAAACATGTTTCCTGACATGCATATGGCTCTTTGTTCTTTTTTTTTGTAGTCTATCATTGTGCCTGTTCACAACAGTGAATGCTGGTTAGATGAATGCCTAAAGTCAGTTTGGGAACAAGATTTTGAAGGAACCATGGAGCTGTCAATTTTTAATGATGCCAGCAAGGTGTGTTACTGACCTTCTTTAAAGTACTATCCAAGTAAACACTGCCTCTAACAAGAATTTTTGGTTCTTTTCAACACACAAATCAAAATAGCTGCATCTAAGTCATTATTTTTTCTAGGATGGTTCAGCTGAAATAATTGAAAAATGGAAGAGCAAACTGGAAGAAGTTGGTATTTCAGTAATCATTGGGACCAATGATTCCTCTCAGCCTCGAGGTGGTACGTAGCTTAATAGTGATTTTGTGAGTTATTTGTAGCTTAATAGTGATTTTGTGAGTGATTTGTAGCTTAATAGTGATTTTGTGAGAGTTTGGTTCTTATTGCAGGCACCTTCTGATCTTTAGTTTGAAAAGTTTCTTCATAGCCATTTGCACTGCAGTGGAAAAAAACCCCACATTGTTTTCTAGAGCTCTGTTTGAAAATTCATTCCAGTTTGAGTTTGGCCCTGTTGCTTTGGGCTCTGTAGAATTTGTTTATATGTTCAAGGAAAGAAGAACTTGGCTTAGCACTTGTGTGCTCTACTCTGCAAAAGCAGAAGAATTTTGTTTAATTGAAGTATACACAATGTTTTTAATGCTTACAATTTTACTGATTTATCTTCAGGAGATTTGTTTTAAGAAAAAAATTTATTAAAAATTTCTTGCATAAAGATTTTAAAAGTAAATGCATCTTTCAGTCCAGTAAAATAGACCTTGAAATAGAAAATAAATACCTTTTTGATATTGCTTCAATGATCAAATCAAAACAGAGGTTTCAGAAATTTTGATGTGAGTGAAAAACTCTCACAAAAGTCCCAAGAATTCACTCAAAGGGCTAAACCAATGTTTAGTGAGCTGTCAGACAGGTGTGTGATGGCATCCCCTGTTCATTTGCATGCTGATATGAATCACACCCACTGCAGGAGATTAAAAACAAATCTCTTTAAACATATTTTCTTCTGTTTGTTTTGGTTGGTTTATGTTTAGGGGGTTTTAGCACAAAATCTTCCTAAAATGTGAAATAGAAATAAAAGTCGGTTTTTGGAGCTGTTGAGTGACAGAAAAGATTTGAGATGTGAGGAGGAGCAGCAGGACAAAGCAAGAACAGTGTGCTCACACTTTGTGCTGGAGCACAATGTTTCTGTCATTCTGGACTTTGTTTTCATGAGTGCACAGGTAGGAGCTGTTAGAACATTGGTTCCAAGTTCGTGTCTTTGGAGTTATCTCTTAAAATTCACACTTTGGAAACACTGTAACACGAAATTTGGACAGTTTCTGGTTTTTTCACTACACGTCCTGTTTGGAGCAGAAAGAAACTCAGGCTTATTAGTCTCCTCAAAATGGTCTTATGCAAAAGCCCAGCTCTGTTTCAGAAAGTTTGCTTTTCATCCCCTGTTGAAACATGCAAATAATTTGGGAGTTTGTGCACTGAGTTCATGTGCAACCTGGTAGAGGCCCCTGGCTTTATTTACTGTCATTTCTCCTGACTGTAGGCTTTGCATCTGTGTTTAAATACTTGTCAGACATAGCAATACTGAGGTAACACAGCATAACCCTTCCTATAAATATTTTTAGTATTTTAATACCTCTAGCATGAACTGGTGGTGTTCTGACCATGCAGCTTGTAACATTAGAACCACTGGGCTGGTAATGATGAAAGGCAGAGGAAGTTTTCAGAGGGAATTTTTCTCTTTTGGGCAACTGATACAGCTGGAGTTGAGCAGTGTCAAGAATTACTTATAATCCTGTAAATTTTTCCTCTTTTTTCTCCCCCCTTCACTATTGGGTGATCAGTCTCTTTTCAAAACTGACTTCTTTTAGTAGTTGATAATCAAGAAACAAAGTAGGTTACAATTTCTTAAGTCAAAGAATAATTCCAGAGGTTGTTAATTCTGATACTTAAATAGTTAGTGATGTTTTTACTAGTACCATTGTGTTGTGTAACCTATTTTCTATTTTCATAAATATTTGCTATGTCTAAAGTCTTGTTCCTACTAGAGTGTTGTATCAATTGTGTACAAACTTGGTTTTAGTTTGAACACACAAGCAGGATGTTTTGGGTTGTTTTTTTTTAATTTTAGAATTCTGATGTCTGTTCACCTTTGCACTTTGGGAAGCTGAACCTAAAACTGAGTTCCAGTTGTGGATTCCATTGTGCCATTAGGGATATGTCAGGATATTTTTTAGTTTAGGTGCATTTGTCAGTTTTGGGGTAGCTGGAGACTGAACAGACCTTTAATAAACTGGGGGTGGGAGGGGAGCTGTGCACTTTTTAAATAATTGTGTGAAATGCATAGTGCTGCTGAAAAACAAACCCAGGCTTATCCATGGGGAACACACTCTCAGGTCCCCATTAAAACAAGGACATCTTTACTTCATCATGCTTGTTAAATTTTAGAAGCAGGTTACTTGAAATCCATAGAATTTGTTTGCTTTTGGTGATTTATTTTCATTTTGTTGGGGACTAGGTACAACTGGAAGGAGTCTTGCCTTTAAAAGAAGATGCTTTGGTACAGAAACAATGTACTAGTCAGGCTTCACATCTTCAACTATTTACACAAGATTAGGATTTATTTCTGATTCTTTTCCAACATGTAAAAGAAAGGGGGAGAACCTAGGAAAAAAGAAAGGGTCACTTGCCTAAAAAAAGGAAACCTTTTTCTTTCCAAGAGTGAGGAATGTTAATATCTCACTGAGGCTTAAGTTTTTACGGCTGTAACCATGGTAACAGGCTCTTTTCAAAAAGTAAGCAGGCCTTACAAAACTCAGAGACCTGGCACAAACATTTCATTTTGTTCAGTAGAGTAATATTAAAGAAATTTCTTTACTCATGCCAAACACCGAATTTGTTGTGGTGGAAGAATTTTTAATACCTCGTTTCTTCTATGGGAGGCTGGATTTAGCTTCTTAATAATTTTAAAAATATGTGTATTTTCTTCTCTCTCTTTCCTCTAAAAGATATCTGATATATGAAAAACTTCAGTATGTTTCTGTCCTAAACATAGCAAGAAATATTTTCTAACTCTTTCTTATGACAAATACTATATATTTTGTGAAGTTATTTAAACTGGCTAATTTGAAAATGAGATCTGAAATACTTCAGAAAGTTCACAGAGTAATATAATTGCCATCTTGTAGTTGCCTTGAAGCCTCCTTCTCTCTTTTCTTATATTTTTTGATTCCTTGTAATTCATTATGACCCACTGAAGGTTGTTGGAATATTTGGGTGTGTTAATGACAGCACTGAAATGTGAGTCCAGGCTGCTGTGATAGCACTGATGTGTTTGATGCTGGGCAAATTTCATTCTCTTGTCGTTTTTTTGTTCTTTTATCTCTGTCTTTACTGGAGACCTCCACAGGACTGAGGGTTTGCTGTCCTGGCATTTCCAGACCTGTTGACTTGCATCACTTGTTTCCCACTAAAACTGCTCCTGCCAGGACCCAGCTCCTGCCTTTGCCAGCTGCTTTTTTACTGCCAGTAGGAAGGAGACTGAGAGTTACTGTATAGATGAGATTAGATATTCACAGGTCTGTAAAAGGCAGTGTGTAAATATCCCGTAAAATAATAAACCCCAGAAAAACCCACGCTGAAGAGAAGTTAAGGTGAGGATTAAAGTACATGAGAAAAAATAACACAGTTATAAGGAAGAGCCTTTATTAGTTGTGTTCTGGTGGTAGTTGACATAATGTTCCTTGGAGGCAGTAAGAAATGCAGTCATAAGTCTTTTTCTGTACTTGGACAGCTCAGCAAAATAGCCAAGGAGCACGTGCAGTGCAACTAAGGGAACCTTTGAGCCCAGTTAAATCTGTTTCCTGAGCAAACTTAAACTTGCAACACAGAAAAAGATAAGAGAATTACTGAACTCTGCTTTTTTTCAAATGCAGAATCAGAAACTTTATGGATAATATTATTTAAAGTTATTCTGCTCCACTTCATGGAGAGGTTTTTTTGGCTTTACATTTCCAGCTTTCCCCCTAAAGAGTAAAATCCCTACAGTACTGCATGTCTTCCCAATGTTTATCTTGCAGGTCAGGGTGATCTTGCTGGACTCCCTGACTGGCTTCTATAAATACTCCAAAGAAAGCTTGAGTGTTTTGTATGTGACCAAGTGGAATCCATGCAGCATTTTTAGTGTGGGCTCTTCTTAGAATGGTGCCCAGGGCAAGAATTCAGAGATCAGAATGTTCCTACCTGCAAACACCATGCCAGGTGAGCATTCCCTCCTCATGGGTGTCTTTCAGTGGTTGCTGCAGTCCCATCCTTACCTTCAGCTCTGGGTTCCTGCTCCTTCCTCTTTCTCTGGTTCTGCCATTTGTTTGATCCTCCAGAACAGTCTCTGCTTCATAAATTAAGCTGGCAAAAAAATTCATTTCTTTGGCACAGCTTCCTGAAATGAATGGGTTGGTAAAAGATTCACCAAGTGTCAGGAGGGCAGAAATAAAGACACTTTAGGTGCCAGTGTTGTCATTTGTCTGAAGTGACATTTCAGTGTGGTCTCCATTGTTGATATAACATATTATGGAATAAATAAGCCACCTTTGTGCTCTGGGTATATATCTAATAAATTTGGCTCCCCTCTGCATTTGCACACATGCCTTTACATAAATGGCACATGAAGTTTTTGTATTTACAAACTTCATATTTACCAAGCACCAAGGAACAGAACATTTTGTGTCCTTCTGAGAAGCCTGATGGGAAGAGCAGCAGTTTCTGGTCATTCTCTGCCTCTTTTATGATTTGCTGGTATTTTTTAGGACTTAAAAGATGAATGTATGTATTTTTTTAGGATTTAAAAGATGAATGTAGGCCAAGGATTTGCAGCATCTGCTCTTTGGAAAGGATTGGCCTAGATGACTTTAAAGATCCCTTCCAGTCCAAAGCATTCTGTGATTCTACAGGCTGAGGTTCTGGATATAAGACCTGCCCTGTTCAGGATTCACATTACATATTATGTCTTTGGGGAGGGCTGGCAAAAGTGGTTTTATTCTGCTTGATTGTGGAATTCTGGTACTCACTCAGAGAAGGTGACAGACATAGGCATCCTATTTAAATATTCACAAATTATTTTGCTTTAAATATGGAAAAATTTGGTACTTTATGTGATACTGATTTTTGTATTTTCTTTCATTTGTTTCTCAGTTTATTAAGATTTTAAAAGATGCAGCTTTAAAAACTCCTCAATTTTTTTAATCTTTGCTTTCTCAACAGTTGGATTTGCTAAAAATCAAGCAGTGATTCAGAGCTCAGGAGCCTATCTCTGCTTTCTGGATTCGGTAAGTTAATGCTTTTTGTCTAACTTGGTTGTGTCAGTGTAATCCTTTCCTTTTTACTGGAGTTGTTGATTTGCTGAAAGACAAGCTGCTTAAAGGTGTTTGGTTGATAAACGTGCTGGTTACTATTTATGGCTGTAAAGTTGTATTCCAACCTGCAGAAAGCCTTACATCATTCTTTGATTATATCAGATTTCACAAGCTGTTGTGAACAAGGCTGGGCAAGGTTGGTATTCGGGTGTTTTGAGGATTTTTCTTTCCCACATTCTTCAGCAAATTGTATTGATGAGAAACTAAGAGCTAATCTACCGGCTTTTTGATGTAAAATAGGAGAGGTCTCACCTTCCAAGCTGATTTTTTTTTCCCCTGTGCTTTGTTGGATGTCTTCTGTGAAGCCATTCAGCTCGGTACCCCCCAGATAAGGATCTCCCTCGGTGCAGCTGAATATGCAGGAGTGGTTTCACAGAGGTGCCCAGCTGAGCTGAGGAGCAGGACCTTCAAGGCTCACTGAGCTCCTGTAATTTCACCTGAAGATTGATTTTTTTTTTAATTTTTTTTTTCCCTGAGCTATGGGTTAGGGTAGTAGAGGATGAACTGGCTGCTGACAGGGTAGGTTTTCAGATAGAATTCAAGTGAGTATTACGATTGTCTGTGCTTGTTAAAAAGTGTTGTGAGAGCGAGAATGTGAGCTCTTCAGCCATTCTCAGGTTTGAATTAGGGAAATCCATCAGTTTGCACACCCCATGTGCATTATCAACTAGATGGAAGAAATTTTTTTTGTTCATATTTTAAAATATTATGATTTTTGTGATATATTGTTAGTCCATTAGGCTGTTTACATCTATAAAATGAAAAAAAAAAGGGAACTTACTTATGATTTGCAAAGTTTGGGTATTCCAGACTTGGATATTCCATAGGGCATTCTAGGGAGTCTGTAGTGTGAGGAATGTGTGTGCTTGAGCTGGCTGAAGTTATCTGAGTCTGTGAGTACATGAATGAGAAATTAATCTACTCCTGTCCCATGGAGTTTCCTATTTTCTGTCTCAAATATGTGTAGCGTGAGGTACTGAAGTAAATTATGGGTTAGTCTTTCTTTTCAATCCAAACAGAGCTAGTTGTTTGAACATCAACTAGCAGTAAAGTAGAAAATCAAATTCTCTAAATGAATTTAATTCATATTTTCATAGTGATTCTTCAGAATTCTCAAATTGTTATTTACCATATATTAGAATCTTCCTGCTGTTGAGTTGTTTCTGTTTGCTGACGATTGCAGGAAAACAAAACGTCAAGGGAGAAAATTGCAATTATTAAGGAATATAACGGGTAATCATACTGTATTTCTGTAATGTTATCATTAGCAGAAGTTTATATTTAGTATTATCAAGAATTACTTGATGTGGCTTGAGGATTTTATGGTTTACAGTGTGGTTAAGCTTAGGAGAAGTTACCAAGATTTTCTGTTCTATGTGTTTCTATTGCTTCTTCAAAGCAGAGGCATTCTGGACTCCCAGAAACCTAATCTTGCCACAAAAGAAATATTAAATGCCTGGCATTACTTAAATGTATTTTCTACTGTCTGTCCTCATGACTGCCATTGTTTGCTGAAAACAGATCAGAGCAAATAAAATGGATGTGGAAACTGCTGCAAGTCCAAGACTTGCTCAGTGTTTTGGCTGTAGTTAGTAAATGTTGTGTGGTATTAGCTGGGACACAGATGTTGCCAGCTGTTTAACAACTCTGCTTCCACACAGCACCTACCTTGGTTTCAGCCAGCAGTGCAGTGTCCAGCTCTCTAGGAAGGAATGTTGATATCAGCCTTTTGGAATGTGCTGCAGGGATGCCAAGGAATTGACCTTCAGCAGAGCAGCCCCAATCTCAGGATTGCTGCAGGTGGATGTGGAGAGGAGTGGGGCTGGAGCTGAAGAGTTTGTGCACATTGCAAATAGGTGGAGAAATAAATGCAAGGCTTTTTGTGCCTTCCTTTGTTCCCTCTGTGAAGTGAAATGAGTTTGTGAGGATATTTGGGACCTCCAGCAAGACTGTTTCTGCTTGCCATTCCAGCTGGAGTCAAGCTGCTTGTGTTATGTCTCTCAGCACAGATTTCTGAGGACAACAAACTAGGAAGAAATGTGGAAAAAAAAAAAGGTTACAGATCTCAGAACTGTCAGAATTTGATCAGCCTTTTCTAGTATGAAGTGGCAGCTGTTTGACCAACAGCTATTGTGGAGTTTTTTTACTGTGGTGTTGTTACAGATTTCACCTCCAAGCTACTGAGGCATTTTTTCCCCTCTGGGAAAACAAGTAGAAAAATCAAAGCTACTTAACAATTTTTTCATATATAACATTTATAGCATGGGAAAATGAGAGCTAATTTTGCAAATGTATTTCCCTGTTAGCTTTTCTTCTTCAAATTCTCTGCAGTTATGAGTTTAGTTTGTCACTTCTCTGGGGTGGTGCCATCTTTGTTAGAAGCATTTACCCACTTTTAGCACAGCAGAACCCTTACAGTAAAAATTCTGCTTTGAGCTGCTGTTTTCATTGCCATGCCCTAAACATGCCTCTACTTGCCTGGAACAGTATTTCTTTAGAAAGGATCATGCTTTCATTTCATCCTAATAATCTGTGTAGTTTCCAATTATTTCAGGTTTATTCAGTGTGCTGTTGGAGAGTTCTTGACTATTAAAGAAGAAACATAAAAATGTGTCCTTTTTTGACCTGCAGTGTTTCAAACCCAGTCATACCCAGTCACTGAGAACTTAACGTGCTTGTTTTAATCCTTTGAAAGGCTCTGTTGGCAATGTATCACAATTTCAGAGATTCTCAGGCAGTTCAAAGATAGGATTTTAAACCATGTTACCACAAAGTCACTGCTTGCTAATAGTCAAAAATGCCATGGAGACTCAGATAATTTTTATTCACCAAAAATGAAGGTGAACAACACCAGATTTGTCATCCCTGTGATGGAATTGGCAGCTGCTGACCTGTGCCTTTTGGTTTGGGAGATTTGTTTGTATGATTTAAGTTGGGAATGGTAGTCCTTAATTGCTGTGTGCATAATTGCTTCTTTTTAAATTGCTCAAGTTCAAAGCCACCTCGTTGAGGGGGCACTGCTAAAGGCCTTGGAGGAAGGTGGTTGGATCTTCTCTAGCCAGTGGTAGATGTGTCAGGCACAGCTTCTTTTTCCCAACCTCTGTAACTTCCAGGCTTTGGAAGCATAGATTTCCTCTTAGTTGCCATTATACATTACAGGCACTTATAAACTTCTGAAATATTCCTCCTTTCTTTCAAGTTAGTCTGTATTTCTTAGGAAATGAAGATGTGATCAGAGTTCGTGTATTTCCTTTCTGTTGTTTAACATACCATTCCTTGGGAACTTTTCCTCTGATTTAAAAACTGAAATAAGCTGTTAAACAAATAGCAGGTGTGTGGATGTGGTGGGGAACTCCATGACCAGATGAGTTGTCCATGTTTCCTAATCACTAGTGAGCCCCAAAAAGTCAAAATAAGAGTGCCTGAAGGCATCATTCCTATCATGGTTTTGTGAAGTTGTGCTTGTATTAAAACCAGATTAAATGTCTCTGGTATGAAATGTTAAATGAAGAACCAAACCTTCAGAATTTGGTTGCCACAACCTCTCCCTAAATGTGTCTTCATCTTTTCAGTATTTAAAGAGGGCATTTGCAATTGCTGGGGAAGATTTTACTCTGATCTGGGCTTGAACACCCTGTGAGTTACCTGCTTCACTTCCCTGCAAACTCACCATCTTTTTCAGTGATCTAACTGTGAGAAAAAATCAAAGGTGATCTCCAGTGACCACAGAAAAGCAGGATATGGAAAGGCATATGTCTGCATTTGTTGAATAAATGCACTGAGGTGGGAGCTGCTTCTACAGCAAAAGTGTCCTGGTCACCTGTCAGTGATGCTTTAAAAGATTCCATTCAAAGACTGCCAGGCTCATAAGAACACCACATGGAACTTTCCATGTTGACCTGTTTGTTGCTATGCTCAAAAAAAAGAAAAGGTGGTCAATACAATCAGCTTCTTACATTTGAAGCGTTTTCTTTGTTGTCCCCTTCTTTCTCAGTTTAATTTGGGAGTAGAAACAGAAAATTAGCATTTTTTTTCTTATGATCTTGCAAGTACTGACAGATCATTGGTCTCAGGTGGTTTGTGGGTGCCACTGGAGTGCCTGGTTCTGAGTTTGAGAGTGTGGGGCAGTTCCAAAAGCAGCCCCTGGAGAACTGCCTGGCCTCAGAGTGTTTCCTTCAGCAGAGCTGTTGACAGGCCAGTTTTTGGAGGTCCCAGGCTTTTCACTTCCCTGGGTCAAGGAGTTGAGCTGAACAATAGCAAAGAAAGATTTTCCCTCTGCTCTGAGCAGGTGCAGGATAAACGAATGGATCATTTGATGAATTGAAAGATTTTGGAGATGCCATGTTGTTGCTCAGTGAGTGAAACATTCCTCCTGCTGTTGCTGCTGGTTGTGTTCTGCATTTAATAAATGTAATGGAAAGTAGGTGCTGGTTTTTTGGGGGTGGAGTGCATCAACTCTCAGTCCTCTTTTTTTATTCTGAGCAGCCAGATATGAAGGACTTTGGAAAAGCAGGAGATGCTGAGTCTGTAATGGGAGCTTAGGAAAGCCCCTCAATACTGAGCTCTAATTGGTGTTTTGTTTTCTGTGAACTTGCCCTGGGTTGCACAAAGTAGATGTGTATTGTGCATTGTGTGTTTTGTTTTACTTTCTGAAGTGCAGAATAACCAATTTTTAAGGGAAAATGTTGAAGTTACCACTGTGGAGCCCAGTGTGGTGCACACAGCCTGGCTGAAGAGGCCAGCTTTTGTATTCCAAGTACATGATTAGGGAAGGCAAGCATTTATTGAGCATTTACTTCAATTTTATTTTCTTTTGTCCATTCTTTCCGTGGTGGAAATTTGTCTTCATCCTATCAGCTGTAAATCTGCTAGGGGACAACCATTAGAGACTTCCATATGAACAGAGAAAATTGGATTTCATTGTAAACTTCAGTTTTGTTAAAGTTATTTTTCAATGTGAGTCACTGCTACTGTTGTTATCTTCCCTACTCTCACCTAGGAAACAAAAACAAACTAAATATACTTCCTTTTTTTGTATAGGTCCCTTTTTTTTTTCTTGTCTGAAATTAGTGAAAAATAATTTGGAAAGTGTTTGCCTGATTACTGAGCTTTTATTCTCAGTTTTAAACCAAAAAAAAACCAAAACCAGATGACCAAACTCTGCCTGTAGAAACTGAAGTCTGACAAAACATTTGCTGAATTCAGTATCTTAAGTGCAACAGCTTCGATAGAAAATCTGTGACTGCATCATGTACAGTTGGGTAAAATATTTTATCACCTTATAGTTTCTAAAATGGCATACATTTTTTTCAGGTGCTCTTAATTTGTGGTACAATAATTTTGGTTTTACTCCTTAGAATTTATTTTGGTTTTTAAATACCAGGCAAATCCATCTGAGTTCCCTCAGATTATTTCACTATAAATACATTCTGGTTTCCACTCCATGCTTACATTTCCAGTCATCCATAGTGAAGAATCTGTCAGAGTTGGATTTTGCAGTCACTTTTCTGGCACCAACCTGAATCCAAGAAAGCTGAATGATGCTTGTATCTCATTTCTGTCTGGGCTGTGATTTATATTTTGTTCTTCCTCACCATCCAATTGCTTTATTATAGTATTTGGGATTATGCCCAAAACTATGAAATTCTTTCTCCATTCATGAACTCAGAAGGTATCTCAGAACTATACAGCAGTGCAGTGTGTGCAAAGCTGCTAATGAAAACATGAGACAGAATTATTAAAAGAAATAAAGGTCACCCAGGCTAAGAGTTCACAGAGTTTTCCAGCATTAGAGAACAAAGCTGTATTAATAAAAAGAGGCATTTAGGAGTTTGTGTGGCTGTGGTGGCTCCTCTTTAGCTGCAGTTTGCAGAGTGCTGATGCTCTCTGATAGCCTAAGCCCCGGATCTGTAATCTGTGGGTTTTGCCAGCAGCATCAAACTGACCCAGTGTTTTCTTAGGGGAGAGGGGCCACTCCTGCTAGACTGGGTGGTTATCAAAACATGACATCGACCTCTTTGCTGCATAGGTTCTTTTCATTGGGTTTGAATCCTTTCCATGCTGATTTAACCTTTTTAAATCAAGTATATTATTTCTCATCGTTGTGAGTGTACGAGTTCTCTCTGCTGTGTGGGATCCTGAACACTGAGATCTTTTAGCACAAGAGCACATGTTATGTCTTGTAAAAAATGAGGGTAACATTGAAATTCCTGGCTTTTTGGTGGATTTTTCTCTTTTTTCTGGATTTAACAAGGAAACATCTAAGGATCCTTAGCAGCTCGTAAAGGGATGAATAAGGTTCAGTTAAAATATATCTATTTCTTGTATGAAAACCAGATTCTAATTTACAAAAGTCAGCTCTGTGTTTGGCGTAAAGAAATAGGATTGTGGTTCTTCTTATGGGAAATAGGGTAAAGGTTTTATGGGAACACTTGCTTGATACTGGAATTCTGGTCCTCTATTGATAAGGTGGATTAGGTGGTAAATGATATTGTAGTTTTGAAGTCGTGAGAAATCAGAAGGAGTTTTTTTTTGTTTATTGGCTTTGAAAATCAGGAACAGCTGTCATGCTTATTACTAAATATATCCCAAATGCAAAATACAGAAA
This sequence comes from Thryothorus ludovicianus, assembly GCA_013397245.1. Taxonomy (NCBI): domain Eukaryota; kingdom Metazoa; phylum Chordata; class Aves; order Passeriformes; family Certhiidae; genus Thryothorus; species Thryothorus ludovicianus. Next base: position 275,033 of record VZTB01015970.1, read on the forward strand.
AATGCTTTTGTCAACATAGTCCTCCCATCTTTTATAAACTTAGGTGTGATAAGAGTCAGTTTTATTATTATTTTGTTTTATCTTTAACCTTGAATTTTATTAAATAGTTGGACCTACTTCTGAAACTTTTTTATCATGCATTGTTTTGATAAAATTATAGTGGCACCTTTAGAGCAAGGTCATTCAACTCTTCAAGCTGTAGATATTTAAGCACAAATATATTTTTTGTTGCTGTTGACTTGATGGGAAGTTTTAATTTTAAGGTGGTTGGAAATTCAATATTGAAGGTTTGTGCTTTAATAGGAACCTCAGAATGATTTCAGTGTGAGGAGCTGTTAAAAGAGTGTCTGTAGAACAGGAATTCAGGGCTCCTTTGAATTATGTTTGCCTGATTAAGTTTATTTGGAAAAACTCTGAGGAGAAATAGGCTGTGTTAGTTTTAACCAGCATCTAAAAAGGACTGATTCTTTAAAAGGGGGGAAACATGGCACCAACATGGAAAAGAATATGGGTTAAAACCTCAGGGGGCCTAAATTTAGGGAAGAAAAATTGTGCTTCAGTTTCTATAGACTATAAAATCACAGTCTAGAAAGGATTTAATTTTAAACAGGAAATAATATATTCTGAGAGAACTCTCTCCTAACAGTTCAAGGCAGGATAGCAAAGTTACTGACTATCTGAAACAACCTATCTTCTTGTTTGTAAATAAAACAGATCTTTATGCTACCAGTGGAAGAAGTATGAACAGGAAATTTAAACCTAGGTGGTGTTTCAAAGCCAGTGTCACTGCTAATGCATGAATGTGGGTACTTCCCTTTTTTCCTTTTCCTTAGAATTTTCTCATTTCACAAGGTCTGGTTGTCGTGCCCATGAACACATTTTTAGATCTGGAGACCAAAGGCTTTTCATTTTCAGTGGAACAAGGTAGAGCCAGATTACAGAGAACATTTCCTCATATTGCTGTGTCTCAGAGCTCTGGGCTTTAACTGAGGGTGGTTCCTTGTCCTCACACTGCTCTGGGAGTTGTGAAAGAGCTGGAGAGTTTCTTGAGGAGTAAATGTTAAATGTGTGGGTGCCTGGGGATGTGTGTGCAGATCACAGCACCACTGTCACCTCGTAGTTTTGATCCCTTCCAGCTCCAACAGCATCGAGTATTTTAACCCACAAAAACTGTGAAGCCCCTTAATATCTGTTCCATTTGCATTTCTGACTGCAAGCCAGTAAAATGATGTTAATTTAGCAGCATATTCTAATGTGTGTCAGCACTGTACTGTGACCCTTTTCATGTTCAGTAACAGTGTGCTATTTATTCCAGGATGATGTGATGATGCCACAGCGGGTTAGGCTGCAGCACCAAGTTGCCATTCAACACCCAAACAGTGTGAGCACTTTTTCCTTGTGTGGATTTGTGGGTTTTTCTTTGACAGAGTTCCGGATACATCTTTAAAAGGATATGAAAATTTCACAGTGGGGCTGGGGGAGGCAAAGCAATAACCAGTGTATTCTTTTCCTTTATTTTTAATCCTTGCACTGAATGGGAGCTTTGATTGAACTTCTTCCTTTTATTTTTCCTGTTCTGAAAACCAGATCTCATTACAACAGTGATTCTCTTTTGCAAATTAGTATATAGGTTTGGCTAATGCCTGTAATCCAAAGGAGAATGCCTTTTTTATGTAGCCTTTCTAAGTCATGTGAAAAGTTGCACAGGATTGGCTACAGCTATGGTTTATCTGCTTTTAATAATTAAGGAAATGTAAACCATAGGGAATGTGTGGGTTGTCACCACTGATGAACTGGCCTACAGTTCAGCTGATGTTTCTCTCTATGTCTGCCTGTAAAATGAAACATTAGAATTCCATTCTTCATTCCTGTCATGAATATTCTGTGAGATAGTTCTTCTCTGATTTGTATGATTTTGGTTTTATATGATTTTCTGTGATGAAGGTCAGTGCTCTTTAGAGAAAGTCTGTGCATGTTTTACTTATCCAAAGATAATACATATATAAATAACTTGTTATGGCAGTTATTTAATTTATCAATACTATTGACAAAGATATTCCTTTATAAACTGGAAAACTGAGTTTGTATTCTTATTAGCAATATTCAGCAAAATTGTCCTTATTGTTTCCACACCTCTGACATTTTCTCTTGTGATATTTATTTCAACATGCAAGAGGTTTCTTGAAAGGAAAGGTCAATTGGCTTGGTCTGTCATGAAGGTGTTTCCTGCAGGTATCTGAACAAAACACACAGTTTTAGGATTATTGCTGTCAAACTAAACACCTTTTGAACTTTTTGAGCTCCGAACCACACTTGCTTCAAAGCAGAGATCTTTGCAGTCCTTTTAGTGAGGAATGCCTGCCAAACAACCTGCTGCATGGTGGTGGCATGTGTACCTGCTCATCACACCACCTGCATTAGGGCTCTCTGAAATCTGATAATCCTCACAGTGGAATTTATTAAAGTAGAGCTTTAGCAGTGCCTGAGTAGCAGTTAAACTGACTCGCATTACAAACACAATAAAGTGATAAATTGAAAGTTGTTTTTGTTCTGATATCAATCAGTTAATGAAATTCAGCAGTCAGATGCCAAAAAACCAGAAAGGCAAGTTGATCCAGTATGCTTGTTTTATGGAAATTAGTGCTAAGAACTATCATATTTCTTATATGGCTTCTATTGATATAAATTAAGATTTTTTTAATTAGGCTACATTCAACTAAACAGTTTGTAGTCTTTTTTGAAATCACTGCAACTGTTTTGTTTATATCCTGTTATACTTCAGTGCCCAACAACCCTCAGTATGAGCTATTAAATGACAATCAAACAAGTAATAAAGAGGACCAGAGTAGACTATTTATGATCTGTTCTTAGCAACACAAACCTGTTACTGAATGCTCTAAATTCATGTGAATTTATGGTCCTGTTTCACTTGTGGTGGCCTGGCTTTGGCTGGGCTCTGTCACTCAGAAGGATGGGGTGGTGGGAGAAAGAGAAGGTGGAAAAACCTCGTGGGTCAAGATCAGGGTGATTTATTGAAAGCAAAGAACAGTTTTGGTCAGTTTGGATCAGCTGCCCTGACTGCCACTCCAAGAGCTTGCCCACGCCCAGCCTTCTGCAGAGGGGCAATGTTGGAGAGGCAGCCTTGGTGCTGTGGGGGCAGTGCCCACCCCACTGGTGCTCCCAGCACACAGCTGGGAGGGCTGGACTGGGCAAAATTAACAATTAACTCTTAATTCCACCAGAGCCAGCACATTTTCCATGTTACAGGTACAGAAAATGTGTGGGATGCCTGTGTGAGGTGTGACCTTCTGGATCTTACAGAACTCTAATCCAGAGGCCTGAAGGAGAAAGGGGAACATATCCAGGTGTTTCTAGGGAGCAAATAGATCAGTTTGGTCCAGAGCCCCTCAACAGTTCTGACACAGCTTTGAGAAAAGTTGACCTGGTCAAAAATCTACTGACCAGTGTCAGGGTGGGCTTCTGTTCTTAAAAGAAGAATCTCTTTGCTGTCCTCAGAATAATCATGCCATTCAACTTTCTGGCCTTGGAAGATGTTTGGGGATGTTTGAATGAAGTTTTGTTCTGTATTTGAAGTACTGGCCTGGCTTCAATCAGTCTGATAAACCAGAGTAGGTGGAGGGGCAAAAAAAAATTAAGAAAAATAAAAAAGCAGAAGGTTGAGAAATGCCTGTGAAGCAGCAAGCTTTTTTGGTTTGTTCCTGAAACTCTAATTTGCAGACTTGCACTTTCCACTGTTTTGCAACTTCTCCTGACCTGGATTTTTTACTTTATGCAGTCTCAATATACTTTCAAAAATTTTATTTCTAATCCTAGTCCTGCTGATTGTTCCTGGGAGTGAGATTTGAAGTGTTCCCAGTGGGCTCTGATGTTGGAGGCCTCAGTCTGCTGTTGTTGTTCCTATAGATCTACAGGCAGGAAAAGTCTCCAACTCTCCCCACCAAGAAAAATCTCTCAGGTCCTAATTAATCCCCGAGGTTCTTCCTCTTTTGTGTTACTCTTAGATGCAAATTGCCTTGCTCTGACTTGAAGCCTGGTTACTAAACAGCAGAACCAAAGGTATCAGATGCCTCTGGGATCTTCCCAACAAATTATCCTTTAAAGAAACCTGTGTCTCCATCTCTGGAAAAGTGAGAAGCTTGCCCCAGGTTCAGGAACACGGCTGAGGTGTTGCTTCTTTGTCTCTCATTTCCTGCATCACAGACTCCTTAATTGTGCTTTGAAGAGCAAGTTGATTTCTATTCTCTTAAGCTGCTCTTATCTGGAGCACTTTTTAAAAATAAGGCTTGTAGGGCGGAACTGCTTGGAACTGTTCTGTCCTTGGAAATGTTCAGAGTGGATTATTTTGGATGTAAAAATACAAATCACTAACACACTGTGGTTTGTATTAAAGCACAGCTGCTGTCTCCTTGTCCTCTGGTGACTATTTTACATCTCCAAGTGTCCCTGACAGGAATTCAATTAATACTCTCAGAAGTTCTATTCTATTCGATAGACTATTCTAGAGACACTCTCAGAAGACACAGATTTTTGAGACTCTGTGTATTTATCTTAAATTCTGCTTAAGAAATGTAAGGCTCAGTGCAATTCCCTACTTCTAGCAGTTCTAAAGCTCAGGGACATGGTCCTGGTTTTGTTTATCCCTAGAAGCTGCTCCTATCCCATTTATAAGCCAGGTATTGCTTATTTACCAACCACAAAACATGTATGCTTTGCTGGCAGCTAATTAATAGGAGGATTCAAGATTCTATTTCCCTTAACTCTGAAAAAATCATGCCTTCATATCTTGTGTTCTTCTGGAGGAGCTCCAACCTTGTGTATGCACTAGTGTTCTGTAGAACAACTTTGTAAGTTTGGAGCAGCCCAGGAAATTATTTCCCAAACCACACACACCGTGCAGTCTTTCACTCTGCCTCACATTTATCCTGGTCTTTAATTTCAGCAGTGTTACCCTCTGAGAACTCCCGAAGTTTTTTGTTTCCAGGAGAGGGATGGCAGTTGTGTCTGCTCCCTGTTTCTTGTTGCTGGATGGCTCCAGCAGGCTCTGCTCTGGGCATGCTGAAGGAAAATCCCTGGATTTGGGAATGGTCTTGGAGGCACGAGTAACATTAAAAAGCTTGTAAAATCGCTAAACTCTTCCTCACTGTCTCCTACCTCAGTGAGAGAACAGCTGGAGTGAGAATTCGGGCAAGAGAAATAAAGAGCAATATTTCCTCTTGTTTTCTCTGGCTCAGGAGGAGGTGAATCAGTAGCAGTGTCACAACGAACACCTTTCTGTTTGTTGTGAAATTACAATCCTCAGTCTCAAGCAGGCAGGATACCTGGGCATGGGAGAGAACATGAATATACCATTTGCATTTCTTCAGTGAGCAATTCTCACTATTTTGCATCTCCAAAGCAGATTTTTGGCATATTCTGTAGCTTGGCTTTAGATTAAGAGCAGCAGTGCCTAAAGTCGTTTTTATCTGTTGCATTATCTGCCCGTGTTAACCAACTGCCTGAATTCTGCATATCTTTGATGCCTAATGTGCCTCTGAGATAGCTGATGGGATTGGTGAACCTGAACAATGCCTGGGCTGGCGGCTCACAGACCTGCTCACCTGCCCGGGGAGAGCTGAAATAAATATTGCACAACGAGCCAATGAATTGGAGAAATCAGCAGATGAGAGAGCTGAGCTGCTCCTGTTTTAAAGAACAGCTCTTGGCTGTTTCCCTCCCACCCCTACTGAACTTCACAAATTAGCTACTTTGAATTTTTTTTTTAATCTGGAAGCATACATTTTTATCTTCTGAAAGTCATAATTTAATAGTTTGTTGGTTTTTTTTTCATGTCGCTGTACCCTGTGCTGTTCTGCTTGTTGGGACCTTTCTGCCACGTGTCAGAAAGCAGCAAGGTTGTTTTTTCATGGCTAAAATGATCAGATGCACTTGATCTGCAATTCTGGGGTATGAAAAGATGAGTGGATGCGAGCTTTTATTAAACTGCCATAAAGCATAGCTACATAATGCTGAGTGTTACCCTTCTTTCCTCCATTTCAATTCTATTCTGTACCTCTAATTTTCATCCTCCCTGTGTTCAGCGAGGTTGGTGGTGATCTTCTCTCATTTTGTGTCTTTAATTCTGAAGTCCAGGTTTTACCACCTCCCCTTAAATGCTTTGTCCTGCAGTTGTGGCATATAGCTTAGCAGATTTTCCTTTGATAAGCACTTTTATTTTTGACATTAACTCGATTTAAATCTTCTTTACATAGAACTTAAATCATCTTTTTTTTCTCCTCAGTTAATTTGCACAGCTCTCCTTTACTCAGCACGTTTGAGACAGATCAGTGTGTGCTGCCCGGGCCTGTCCCAGCCAGCACTGCCTGTAGAGGTTGATTTTAATATGAGAATTAATTCATACAACAGCTATTGAAGAGATATTAATTGGGTACTGTCATGTCTTGAACAACAAATCATATTTGTTTGCATAAACCTGTCAGGAGGAATTTGCTCCTCTAAAGGGGCTGAGTAGATCTGAAGAGCTTTGGTCTAGCTTTGGTATAGACAGAAGGGAAAATAAGATTATGTTGTTGATTATCTAAAATTACTTGATTTTTTTATGTCTAGAGGAATATTATCATGAACTAGTCTTAATTATTAGTCTAATTCTGGTCAGCAGATCTACTTTTTTATATTCAGCTCCCTTTTTCTGCACTCTATTATCAAACTACCAAGTGTTTTACATTCTTCTCCAGCATGTGGAAAATGTAACTCTGGATTAAGGCTATCCAATATAGATACTTATAAAAAACATTTATAGATTTCACTTCAGGAAATTGTCATTAGAGGCTTTTAAAAGCCATTTATAATATTTCAATAATGTTCTCTTGGTATGGAGGGTAGGAACTGAAGCAGCAGTTGTGTGAAGCTTTTTTTCAGAAGTGGTGACATTGGAGTATGTTTAGAGGAAAAAATATGATTCTTTTTCTATCTTTATGCTGAAGAATTTAAAAATTCTTTCTTTGACAATGTGAGAGGGTTATTCTTACATTTCTGGTAATTGGGCCTTTCTGTGTGTATCATCCAGATCTGCTGGAATTCAGCTGTGTCTTTGCTTTTTATTAGGCAGCTTCCTTAAAGATTTTTTTCTACTTTGGCATTTCTGAAAAAAAACACAGAGCATTTTCAAAGTCACGATGTCAGTCTGGGTCTGTTCTACATTTAATCAAATAGCCCAAATGGGAAACAGCCCGACTGACACAACTTTGTAATTAAATTTGTGTTTAAAATGGCCTCCACATGCCAATAACCCCATCAAATGATTGTGATTCCTGGAGTTTGAGATCCATCAAAGTCTGACTGTGAGGTATTTCATTCATGTGAGCAAATTTCATTTTTTAAATGTGTCTGAAGCATAAAATGTTTGAAAAATCAAGACTCCCTCCTCCTGGTGTCCAGACATTTTGCTGAGGTGGTGGCTCTGAATTTACTGAATGTAAATGCTCATTGGATTTTTATTTCCAGGGGACTGTAACCTGGAGTACCTCACAGTTATTTTTACTATTGTTATTTGCACTGCTTTAGTTGTATCATAACCCTGTTGTACGGGTTTCATGGTTCTCTAACTCCTGAAGATGTTTGCAGTGCAGTGATATAAAGAACACGTCTGTGACATTCATTCTGGTAATGTTAGATGCAATTCATTAACTCCATTCCTAATTGTGTGGAGTTATTAGAGAAGAGAGGTTCAGGTGCCCAAATACAGCCCTGAAATGCTGTTCTGGCTCCTGTCTGAGACCAGCCAGACAGGACTGGCACATTTTGGAGGCTATTGCAATCCAAGCTGACTTTGTGAAGTTACAGACAAAAGAAATTGGTGTCTCCTCAATGATATTTCCTTGAAGTTATCCCCAAAATGTCGTGTTCAAACTCCATGAATTCACATGTGTGACATCTTTTTAAATCTCCCTGTGCTGTGGTGCTCAGCTGGGCTCATTCTGATTACACCACCTTGGCCTCTTGTTTTTCACACAAATCCACTAAAGAAAATTCAGACTTCCTTGCTCTTTGATTACTCTCTTTTTGTGTGCTGAAAATAAACATGTAACATCCTTTTAGTGGACTGGGGACTTGAACCAGTGTCAAGTAGAATTTAGCAGGTGTGTTAAACATGGATTGCTCCAAGATAGGAGCATCTGTGGAAATGGATTTCATCTGACCTAAAGGCTTCTTTGGGGAGTCAGCACTAGCAACATATTTTATAATTCTTAAAGCATGCTTTAAATACGCCAGGGTGTGTTTTGTGTATTTGCACCTAATGCAAATTACCTCACAGGTGTCATGTTTTGAGGAACAGCTTCCTCCCTTGGAAATGATTGGGAGAGGAAACACATTTTACTGCCTTCTTCCTGCACTATATAATTTTGGAAAGATTTTAACCACATAAAAGTTTTCTTCCCTAGTTTATTTTTCTTTACTTTAGTTTTCCTTTTTAATTGTATTAAATGGTGATCAAAAAATCTTTATTAAAGGAAATTACTGCATAAAATTACTACAATAAAAATAATTGAAGTAGGGTTTGGAGACAGCAAAGGTGACATCTACATTTCCTTAACACTAAAGATGTGGACTTGATTAACTAAAGCTACTCTTAAACATTCAGCATAAGATAAATAACTCTTCTTAGCTTTTTATTTTAGGATTTTTCCATCTGTGGGCTCTCATAAAGAGGCATATTGGGGAAAAAGGTGTCGTGCCCTAGAGATAATCCTCCCAATTTTACTTGTTATTTGGATAATCTTTCTTTTCACAAAACATTATCTAGGATCAGATGTTATGATTTTTCTAATTAAAGCATCACTAAGTACTTAATTACACTCTCTTCAAGGAGTTTTACATCATTCTGTCATATTTCTAAAAAGAAACACAACCCTGCACATTCTTCCTCAGAGTGTGGAATGAAGTCTTGTGCTTTGTATAATTTGTACTTTGTGTAACCTTTGAAAGTTGCATTTATTTTGTACTGAACAGCCATGGATTTTTTTCATGCTAAAATATATATTTTTCCAATATCTGTTTCAACAATAAAAATTTCAACAATAAAATCTTCTCTTCTCCTTAAGAGAAGATGCATTATATGAAAAACTCCTGTGTGTGTTTGTACATCCAGTGCCAACTGCCTTGTGGAGAGTTTCTGCTTTTGCCTCTCTTTTATTCATTTCCTCTTTTTTTTAAAACAAGAGTGGAAAATATTGGGATAAAATTGAAGACCATTTATTTTTTCATCCTCATTTCCTCTTTAGTACAACGGGTGGGTTCTGACCCATGGGCTGCCTCCTGAATAAGGAAGATTGTGGTAAAGGAAGTTGTAGTGATTAAAAACTCAAAAACACCACATCTGCAGAAAACGCCTTGGTTTTAATTATTGCCGACTCATTTAAACTTTGTTTCCTCTCCCCCGCTTCCTTTTCCATTTAAATGTGCAAGGGAAGACACGAAACTCTAAAATGATGAAAATGAGAAGCATCTCTACCTGAATGTTGTATTTTCAAACCAAGTGGTGAGAGCTGGAGCAGGTTCTGGCAGTCGGTGGCTGGGTGGGGAGTGCTGGGGTTGGCACTGTCAGGTCTGGGGCTGAAATTCTCTATTTTAGTGCAGCACTTTTGTACCCCACAGCACAGTGACTGTAGGTGACCCTAAGCAGGATTTGCTGTTGTGTGTAGTAATCCTGCCCAGTTCCTCTGAACCTCAGCCTGACTCTGAATTTACTGGATGTAAATGCTCGCTGGATTTTTATCTCCAGGGGACCTGGAGAACCTCACAGTTATTTTTTACTATGTAAATAACAATACAATATACTATAACAAATATGCAAATAACAATACAATATAAATAACAAAATAGCAATAACTGCTGTTGTTATTTGCACTGTTTTAGTTGTATCATAACCCTGTTGTACGGGTTTCGTGGTTCTCTAACTCCTGAAGATGTTTGCAGTGCAGTGACACAAAGAACACGTCTGTGACATTCATTGTGGTAATGTTAGATGCAATTCATTAACTCCATTCCTAATTGTGTGGAGTTATTAGAGAAGAGAGGTTCAGGTGCCCAAATACAGCCCTGAAATGCTGTTTGGGCTCCTGTCTGAGACCAGCCAGACAGGACTGGCAGATTCCTTGGGTGAAGCAGTACATGAGGGGCCACAAACTGATCCTGTATCTGGCCACTTCCCACAGAGCCATTTTTATTTTAAAAATTTACTTGTGTTGCCTTTCAGTGTAGGTATTTGTTGGTACTTAAGATAAACCCCCTCTTCTGTGCTCCTACTATTCTTCCTTTTAAAAATTCTTTTTTTATTTTTTCCAGGGACACCAATGCAATTAAATAAAAAGCTAAATGAGCTCTAAGTTACCTTTAATAAATTAAAAAAAGCCTGGAAAGCAAATTACCTCATTGCTGTTGTAGCAGAAAGGACTGTCCTGATTTTCTCTCCTGATGAGAGTTTTACTTTTTCCTGAACTGCCATATTCCTTTGCTGTGAGCCAGAATTTTTTTTATTAATTGTTTGTGTTGCTGCTTCCTGTACAAGTAATATTAATATTGCATTCCACCAAGTTTCCAGTTGGAATAAGAAGCCAATTGCATTTATTGTATACTTTGCATAGTTTAATCAAGGTACAGGTATATGCCACTCTAGAGCAGTTTTAATAATAAAAACAAACTTGTCGAATTAGATCAAAAAGTTAAAACTTGAATGCACTCTATTTTTGCATAGGAACAGATACCCAAAATACTGAATATTTCTAATGCAGAGTTTCTTGTACTCTCTGGAAGGTGTGAATGGGTGTAATATAGACCAGAAAGATTTTTATCGAAGTATTTTAAATGTTGTGAGAGAAGCAACAATGAAAAACTTTTCACTTCAATTTGGAAGCTCTAAGGAAATACTCAGTGAAGTGAATATAAAACCTCTGTGAGACACGAAGAAAATGGAACCAGTGTGCAGTTGCTGCCACACCTTACACAGGGGAGCTAGAGGAAGCTGTTTGTACTCCAAATAATCTGATTTTCCTGGTATGAAAGAAGCTGGTTACATGAGCTGGGCTTTACAGATGCTGAATCAAAGGCTCAGCTTGGTGGTGTTTATCTTGCAGCCACAAGTCAAAAATCCCAGTCACGTGCCAGAGTCCCTTTGGGAGGGGAATGGCACAGCCAAAGTGCAGGGAGCTGTGGGGTTTGTTTGGCTGAGGAATAAACCTGATTGCATCGTGGCAATTTTCACATTTGTCTGTAAGACAAACTGCTTAAATGATGGTAAAAGTGGCCTTGAGTGGTGCTGAAAAAGAAAGCAGGTCTTAGGGCAGAGGGCAGTGCAGACACAGCATTTCTTACAGCACAGTAATTTAATTAGTTAATGAGTTTGCACCTGTTTAACTGTTGTGTTGCAAAGTTATGTTTGCAAAGGTTGTGCTCCAGATGATGGCTAAATTCAATGTAACCCATTGATTTTTCTCACTGTGATACCAGCAATTCCTAAATAATTACTTTATTCAATGAGGATTTTTTTCCTGATATTCTCTGGTACTTTTTGGAAGCTATTTCTGAACATCTACTGGCATAATAACATTAAAATTTATATTTAACCTGTGCAGCTACAGAACAGTGATAAGGAGATACTGCTCAAACAGGTGTACAGTGCATCAGTGACCAAATCAAAATGAGGTGTCTACACTGTTCTGCCTTGGACAAAAGAAATCAGAATATGCAGGGGATTTTGCTTGTTTTATATTAATTAAAATTAATGGGGGGTATTATAGTCATGGGACTGTTGTCAGGATTGTCTACTGTTACTTAAGTTCTAATTTTCATTTGCTAGAGTAACCCTTGGTTGATATTTTGCATTCTAGATGTCTGCCCATGGAAAATTTCCTTTGAAAATTTCAACCAAAATGGTTCAAGTACTCCCAAGAATGAGGCTATTGGAAAGATACTCCTTGGTGTTTTTTAGAGACCTTGAAAGGCTGTAACTATTTCAGATTTGAACAGAGCAGCTGAACCTTATTATCTTATGAACATAGAAGGGGGCTAGGAAGGACTGTATAGAAAACCTTAATTCTTGGAGTTGCCATGTTCTGAATATTTATTTTGTGATTGTTTTGTTGCCACGTGGGTGCCCAGCAGTTTAACCCAGGGGATTTCTGTCATTTTGCTTTAGATTGTTGGTTGCCAAGTGAGAAGAGAGCCCCTGGACTCCACTGAGCGATACACTCGCTGGATCAACAGCCTGACCCAGGAACAGCTTCTCACACAGGTACCTTGGTTTCAGCTGGGCCTGAAATTACTGCAGGAAAACAGAGCAAGAGGTTTATTTGGATGGTTTTTTTCAGGCATAAGCAATACTTGATAATTTATTGAGGTTATCAGATCCTCGTTTTTAACCATAGTTTGTTGAAGAGAAGCCAAGGTTGTGATCATTAGAGGATAATAACCTCACACTGAGTGAAAATGAAGCTTGCAGGTTTGGAGTGAGCCCTACATGTCTCTCTGCTGCCTGTGTGAACTGCATGTGCTTTCACATTCTAAAATTATGGTTTTCTTTTCAAAAAGTGGATTAGAATACAGAAAGGGGAAAAAATCTTTCTTGAGAATGGTTCTTCTCCCACCCAAGGTACTGACCACTCCTGTATCTGTTTAAGTTTTGCTTAGAGCTTATTAATCATCATCATTTTGAAACAGCAGTTCTCCAGGCATTAACCATCAGGCTCATTATACATTGTTTGTAAGTGAGATGCATCTTGTGCAACTGAAGATGACAGTTTTGGCAAAAAGAATGGTTGTTTCATTAGGCAGGAGGCCAATGCTGAACTAAAACAGAGACTAAAAGAGACTTTGGCAAAAACAAGTTAAGCTGTGGAAGAAATCAATCCAGCTTGTGGAGGAATGTTGTACAGAATATGAGAAATCTAATGGATGGTTTGCAAAAAAACATCCCAGCAGGATTTAACATCCAAGTATTTGGGCTTGGGTTTTGGGATGCTGTGCTAGAAAGACATTTGGTTTTGATTTCCTTGGATTTAAGTGGTTGAAAAGATTAACATATCCTTATTTGTTAGACTTCATTATAAACCTTGTTGTGTTCCCCTAACTCCACAAAAACTCTGACAGGCCCTGCTATGGTCATTGTGACACAAGGAGTAATCTATAGATCTTGTTTTAAAATCACCAGTGGTATTACAGCTCCCTGTAATTCACCAAGGGAAAGTAATTACAGAAAAAGCTACCCCAGGAATATTTGGATTTGCCTGTGAGTAATTTAAACCAGTGTATCTATCTGACAACAGCATCTGGATCACTGCGTTGGTGAACAGGAAGAGAAGCTTGAGGATGTAAAAGCTTGTCCTACACAATCTGAAGTGTTTCATCTCAATGGCCACTGGATCTTTGATTAATTAAGTGGGAACTCCTGTGTTGTTAAGCACCACAGAATCCCCTTGGAGGGAGATTCAGGTGCTCAGTTTTCAGACAAGCTTCAGCTGTGGCAGGAGCCTGGAGCAGGTTGGTTTTTCCAGCTTTGGAGCTGAAAGAGCAGCTTGGTTTCTGTGAGCATGTGGCACCTCTGCTTTTGTCATCTTCTGATTAGAAATTCAGGTAAAGAGAATTATTTTGCTTTTTTTTATTTAAAATAGAATGGGGCAGAGGAGGAATTGGGAGTGAAAGCCTTCTCAGCTGTGCTCTAATAATCAGGGTATGAATCAACTATCTGAGGTCTCACTCATCTACCCTGATATATCACATGCTTTATTTTGTGTGTGTGTTTTTTTAAAACTCTCTTCAGTACATAAACCCCAAAAGACTGTAATGATAGACCTGTGCTAATGGATTTGTAGAGTCTCTGAGAGGAGCAGTCCTTCAGTGAATTCAGGAAAATTTGCTTTAATTTACAGCCTGTTATCTGCAGCAGAGTCCTGTAGTTAAAGCATGTTTAGCTTTTTTTAGCTGTTTCTGTACTCAGTGCCCAGCTCTTTCCAGTCACTACTCCTGCATTTCCACACCAGGCACGTGCAGATTATTTGGAAATTAATTGTGCTGGAAATTGGGAAACCAAATGACCAATTCAAAAAGGAAAGAGAGCCAATTGTCAAGATCATGTCATCCCCTATCAGAATGTTTATGTTACTGATCAGATAATATCCTGTGGCACTGGATTGCCCAAAGCCAGCTGTGGGAGCTGTGCTTGAGGCAGATGTTTTGGGAGGTTCCTTCAGACACCTCTGTGCTGGATGCTGGGTTTAAACTGCTTGAGTCAATACCAGATTTTTGGATCAAATGTCCAAATCCGGTCCCCATGCTGAGAAGATCTTTCAATACAAAATGCTGCCAGCATTTTAACTTTTTCCCTCAGCCCTGGCCTCTTGATGCTTATTCATCCATTAAATGTTTCTCTAAACAATTATACTGTAACATTCCAAAGATACTTCATGGTATGCATGAAATTTCAGAATATATACCCCAGAGAGTGTGGTGGGAGTGAGAGAGTACAAAGAGAGCATGATAATGAAAAATCCTACTCTTTAAAATATCAATATTTTCTTCTTCAATGTTATCTTCTGCATAAATGACACATGATCAAACCACACTTTTATGGGTATCCTGATATACTTAAAAGTTTGTGTTCTGGAAGACTTTCTCTTTCTGGCCAAGAGTAAAAAAACAAATAAAAAAGGATAATTGTAACTGTTCTGTAAGTGCAGATCACGGTGACAGGTACAGGAAGAAAATGAGCAAACAAATTAGGAGAACTGGCTGTTTTGATATTGAAGTAAGTGGGGAAAAAAAAGTAGATTAAAACTAATCCAAGGGGATATCCGAGTCCAAACTGTGCTCGTAAATGTGACTGAGGTTTGATCATGCAGTACTTCTTTTGCACTGGAAATGTTTACTGGGCTGTGTAAGTGAAAAGTTCTGGATGGTTTTAAGGTTGGATTAATTGCACAAATATTTATGCAAGTCATTTTTAAGGCCTGTTGCTGACTGTAAGTAAGAGCTGAGTTCATGTCCACATCTGTTAAATCACGGCTTTGGGTTAGTTTAGTCTCAGCCTGTGGAGTATTCTGACTTACCATTTTTTCCTCCTCAAAGACATTTCCACCCCTTCACGTGGTTGTTCATTTAGGAAGCAGGCAGCAAACTTTGACTCACGAGGAGACTCCTGCCAAAAGGAAGGGCCTGTGCACGATAAGGCTGGGTTGTCCTGATGTAGATAAATTGCTGTCTGAAAAAAGTGATTCTGGACTGCTGAGTCTGTATGACTTCCTGATACATGCTGGACTTTGCAGGTTATCTTGGAGCTCTTGCTGTTGGCTAAATCTGGAAATTGTCCCAGGTGATTTGTAGTTCTTAGCAGTAATCTCTGCCAGGCACCCGACAGAAGAGCAGTAATTAACATTTCATAGCACACACCTCTCTGTGCTCTGAAAGATGCCTGTTACATTTCACTGACAGCTTTAAAAGCTGTGCTTTTCTACTTACTAACTCTGCCTATTTTAGAGTTTAATTAATATTTGATAAAGATTCATGCTACATATCAGCATTTACTACAGATGCTCAGTTTGGGAATAGTTCCAGCACTGTGGTGGAGGCAGTGCATGTAGCTTATTTTAAAAGCAAGAAGGTCCAGGACATGGCTGGACCTTTTCTATGAATTCAGTACATTCAATATTCCACTATCACCCTGTGGCTCACTAGGGAACTTCTCAGTGGTCAGAAGCTGGTAGGAGTAGATTGCAAGTAGGATGAATTTTCCAGGTGGGCCACGGATTGAATATCTGTGGCTTACAGCAGCTGTTTTGTCTACCTGCAGACAGAAAATTCCACTTTATTAATGCTTGGCTTGGCTGTCCATGTGTCACAACTGAAATAATCATCAAGGCAGCAATCTGACAGTGGATGTGTGCAATGTCTGCTGTCTGGTTATGTCAGTAAAGGCAGGAACTGGCCAGAGGGAAAGGCTTTCTTACTTAAGAATGAATAAAACATGAAAAAGCTGATTGAAATCCCCTTCACCCTCCCTCTCCCCCTCCCTCTCCCCCTCCTTTGCCACTATTAATGGCTCACTTGTGTTTGTTGTCTTTCAATAAAGAGATACTCAACACTTCCTTGGGATTTTTTTTGATCACTGTTTTCTCTTCCTTGACCCATATTATCTAAAAATGTGGCATTAATAGTGAAGTGCTGATGTTTTTCAGCCTTGAAACAGCCAAAGTTCCTGGTTATTACAGCAGATTCCAGCAGTTTGTATGGGACTGAGCCTGTATCATATTAAAAAAAAAAAAAATCCCAACTGGCTGCTTCCTTTTGTGGTTGGTTGATCCTTGTTCCTCCTCTGGAGGAGAATGAACCAAAGTTTCACAAGCTTGACAGTGTTTATATTTACATGTGAAAATGCATGTCAAAGGGTTCATGGAATTCTAGAAAGTTTAATGAGAAGTGGCTTAGCCACATCTGTGAACTCAAAGCACAATTAGAACTTCCCAGTGAGGCTTTATGAAAAGGCAGCTCAGGGTCACATATTTTGAACTTAGAAACAGGTTTGCTGGAATTCAGAAATGTATCCAGCTTGTGCTTTGTGTGTGTGCAGTTTTGCATGAGTTTAAAGGTGTCCCATAGGGGAAGGAGTGTTAAATAACTTGTATTTTTCCTCTTCATATCTTGCCTGATAATTTGCATGATGAAACAAGGCTGGAATGTGGCTCATAATACATGGCAATGTCAAAATGGCCCAGAAATATTGTAATATAGTATAAAAGGGACTTGTGATTACAATAAGTTTGACTTTATTCCAGAATGTTCTTGATGAATGCAGCATTACAGCATGACGGATTCTTGTGTGGCAGAAAAAGCCTGATATGACTTTGATGGACATAGAAATGAAACTGGAAAAAACAGCTATTTCTGTGTGAGCTCTGATTTGTTCCAGCAGATGATGTTTTCTTGTATTTTTAGTAATTATTAATACCAATAAGGAGTGCAGCAGATTTGCATCCTAAATGTCATTTTTATAGATATTTGATGTAGAAGATGGGCAGGTAAGGCCAAGTATAAAAGAAAACTGTGCAGACTGAACTTTCAGAAATGCATAATTGGCTTTCCAAGTTATTATTTACATTTATGTCTCCTCAATACTCCTGATAATCATTTTGAAAAATAGGACAAGATGTTAATTTAGAGCTGCAGCTAAGGACATGGATGGAACTAACCGATAACTTTAATCTTTATAACTTTGGAGGATTTATCTAGCCACAAAAGACAAAATAAGTGTGCTGTCAATAATGTAGCCTGTTGAGCTTGCTTATTTTTCCCCTTTTTTCTTCTTTTTTTTGGTTGGTTTTTGGGCATTTTTGATTTTTTCTTTACATAAGACTGAAAATATTCTACAAATGCTTCTGACTGTGGTTTGATTTTTGTCTTGTCTAGTGTGTACACACTTTCAAGTGGTTTTGCCATGTTCTGTTTTAAAAGCTAATAAAACAGGATCCAAGTTTGTGCTTAATATCTCTTAATAGTTTCACTGACAATTGAAATTAATTTTGAGCATGCATTCCAGACTTCTCTTTTTCTGAACCCATTGGTTTGGCGCTGTAATTTTTGGGGACTTTGGGACTGTATGGGCAGGTCTTGCACTCTGTACCCTTATACTCTGCATTTTCTTTAGTGCATTTTGTTGTTTTGTTTCATTTTTGCCACATTTTTCCACTGCAGCTTTTGGAATTGGTCGTTCTGGCTGTGACAGCACTCAACAGCTTTCACTTTCTCACTTCATTTTTAGTTTCATCTCTTCCCCCATATAATTTTGTCTTTTCCTGATGCTTCACAAAAGAGCCACAAGTTCACCACATCCTTAATTGCCCATTCATTTTGCAAGGAGCAGATTGCTTAGTAGTTTTTAATGAAGAAATTGAAATGTAACCACCCATAAGAAAGTAGCAGAGGCACAATCATCTTAATGTTCAGGAGAAAACAGTTCTGTGCTCATGAAATCCTCATCACAGTCACCCTCAGAGGAAGGAGGTAAATTGGTCACCAGGTCAGCAGTTGGATTTAAAAGGGTTTTAATGATTCTGAGAGAAACCAGACTGTCCAAGTGCTCACACACTTCTGCATGCTTCACTTGGAGCACTGCCAGGCCAGCAAGGTGACACTGAACCCAAGCTAGCAAGAAGCAAATGAACTGTCCCAGCATTTACAGCTGGAAACTGCAGGGAAATCTCAGCTCTGTTATCAGAGGAGAGATAAAGGAATCATTGCTGTGCTCCTGGATGTAGAGTGGTCACTAAAAGAGGCATGTTTAGCTTTATGTTCTCAGTGTTCTGTTCCTTCTGTGCATTTCCTGAGTGTTTCAGCTGAAGGAGAAAGGTTGTTTTTTTTTTTTCCTAGTGTTGTTCAATGTGCAGCCAACAGTCACCCTCTGCTTTGTGCAGGAGTCAGTTGAGAGAGCCTTATCACGTTATGTCCGGCCTGGAAAATGTCTGGGAATTACACTGGCAACGACTGACTGCCCTTGTGATTTGTTCTTTAATTATTTCTCCTTCCATTCTTCTGCTTCTCCTGCTCATGAAGAGTCCCATTGCTAATGAGGGCTGCTGACAGGCTGATGTGCATCTCCCTTTTTCCTTTCTCCTCTCCCTTTTTAGCCATCTAAAATTGTAGCCGTGCCCCCAGAGTTTTAGCCATACCTTTCATACTGGCACTCTTCTACTATCAATAAATAAGTCTGTGGTTGTGAAATGAAAATAAATTAGGAACTGCTGCATTCAAATGTTTGACAGCCTTAGAACCCCTGATGGCTCGCTTGAAAGAGCAGCAAAGTGGAGATTTCGAGTGGCAGTGCTGTAAGCTGTCCTCAGATGTGTTTCTTGTCTGAAGTGAAACTGAAATTAGATCGTGCTGAATGTGTCCATTGGTACATCTGCATCCTCGCTTTTTTGGGGCTGAGATGTCTGAGTTGATGTAGTTGGCATGAATCAAGCAGCCAGAGGGATCACAGCTATCTCCAATGGAGGTTGCTGCCAGTGGGCTGCTGCTCCATTTCTCTCCAATTATCTCAACTGCCAACATTTATTTGGCCACCTGACTATAGAAAGGAATAACCAGCACCATCAGCTTTTCCTACCTCCCCAGAATTCAGTTTTCATGGCATCTTTCAGGAGAATGCAAATCTTTAACCTAGAAGCCAAACCCCAGCCTCAGATTTCACATTCAAGAAGGAAAAAAGAAAAACACAAACCCAACAGCCTTTGGAGTCAGTAGGAGAGATTTTTGTGTGTGTCATAAAATTATTCATAGCTGTGCAGAGCAGATGTTGATGATTAGGGGAGAACAGAGGCTGGTCTGTGGTCTCTGTTTCACGTGGGTAGATGAAGGCTCGAGGCTGTGGCTATTTCCTGCAGGTCCTGGGGGCTGCAGCCCCACCAAAGGGTACAAAGTCACTTTTGTGTGCCCTCAGTTCTGTCCCTGGGCTGAAAGAATGGTGGTGCTAGAAGGCTCAGTGTTCTGCTCTGAGAGATCTATGTCCATTGATGCAAAATGACGGGTTGAAAACTTTTTATGGATATTGTGTTTCTCCTCTAGATGTTTGCCTCCTCCTTTTAGAAAGAGCAGAACAGCTGACCCTTTCATTTACTGCAGTAATTGCCACTGTGTCATGTCACATTTTAACTCTTTTAGCTTGAACTATATTTAAGGCACAGTCCCTCCCAAATTTGAATGTATTTTTGCCCAGTAACTTAAAGGGAGCAGTTTCCTGTAAATTGAAAATGATGAAGGGTTATCCTTTTGCCTTCAGAGCTGTTTTCTGTAAAATTCTGATGGTTTCAGGGGACCTGGGGCACCTCTGCTGTTGACAGCACTGCTTGGCATACTCTTGTAAATAGGAATTTCCCAGTAGTTAAAGGAGTTTTTGCTGTAGCTCATTTTGTCCCTTAAATGAGTGGGCTTGTTGAAGTAATGATGGTGCTGATGCCGTATTCAATGAATTCCCATTTTCCTCTTTGTTGGTAGAGCTGTATAAATAATCATGTGTTAGTGATGGAAAATTAGAAACGTTTTTGTCTGCAAAGAGGTGCTTCTGATCTTCAAGTTTATCAAGTGCAGGCAGTGATGGAGAAATCATCCCTGGTGCTTTGGGAGGCCATGGTCAGAGGAGAAGGAATAAAATCAGCTCAGTGGAAGGAGAGGAAACTTTGTGGACCTGGTTGCTATTCAGGATCAGAGAGATGGGTTGTAGAATTTGAAACAAACAAACAACAACAACAAAAAAATTTTGGTTTTCTGCCATATATTAAATTCACCCTTTCATGGCTTTTATAACCGAGCTGTAGCTGTGGAATGTGAGCACGTTAATGTCAAGTTCCAGTGATTGGGTCTGTCATCCTGCTGCTCTGTACAATGGAGGATGCTATTGAACACAATTAGAGCATTGATAAAATGACAAAAGCAAAGCAGAAAAATATTTCTTAAATGGCCGAAACAGTATCTGTGGTAAATACATGTTTTGTTATTCAGGAACAAGAAATTATTTTCTGTCTGACAGGACAGCATGCATTTCACTGCTGCCTGAGAACTGGGTCCCTGTGATAAGAATCTGTGGCTCACAGCTTGGGTTGCTTGGGCTTTTTTTTTTTTTTTTTTTTTTTTATTTGAGGA
>VZTB01015970.1:295736-314574 GCA_013397245.1 Thryothorus ludovicianus
CTTCATCGAGTAGGTAACGTGAATAATTTTAGAATAAAGAGGAAGGAAGAAATTACATGCCTCAGTAGCAAGCATGTGTTCTCTGATACTTTAGTTTCAAGTTCTGTATTGAGGAGAGGTGAGGTCCAAAATGGCCTTTTATAGCAGGATACCAGGTGCAGGCAGCGAGACACAGAACTCAATTCAAGTTTCTCTTCAGTGAAAATCATAACACAGCTTCAGCCTTGATGGCAAACTGCCACTGCTGTGGCAGGGCTCATGCTGATTTGGTAGGAATAATACATAAACAATGCTCACAGATCTAAATTTTTAGTCTGAGAGATTCCAGAGAATCTCTCAGACTAAAAATCTCTCAGATTCTGAGAGATTCTGGAGGTCCTGGTGAAGGAGAGCTCTTGGAGCAGCCCCAGCCGGGGCAGTGACACCCTGAGCCCTGTAAAGGCAGGATAATTAAGGACTGGTAATTAATAATTGCTGTAAACAGGTAAAGCCACCTGTGTCAGGCCACATACTCAGAATAGGCCATGCCAAGGTCGTGCCAATTTACCTGCAAATTACCTGAAAACATTGTTTCATTCTGATCGTGTATCAATAGCCAATATTTGCTGGCCAAGTCAGAATCTTTCCAAATTCACAAGCTGAATTCCAAGCTGAAGAGTTTTGCAGGAGGGCAGCCTGGTTCCCCCCCTGTGACACTGGAATTATTATTTTTGTCTGTAGAACTTTGGGTGAATAGCCTGAAGTGGATTCTTTTCTCTTACCAGAGAGCTCCATAAACACAACTAATGAATTTTACAAGGAAATAAATTTCTTTTGAAAACCAAGCTGTGAAGTTACTGCTTCACATATTCTGAAAGTAGTTTGAATTTCCATTTGGGATTTGATATATTTGGTTAATTTTTTTTTTTCCTGGCAACTTTGGTGATTGTAGAATGTAGAAATGTCACCACCATCAGCAAACCAAAAATTGTATTGTCTGTTTTTAATATTAATATAAATGACAGGTTTTGGCTTTTTAAACTTCTGTCAAACCCTCTTTTAAAACAAAAATACATTATTTGGATTCAATATTTGTGACTATCCATAATCACGTGTGAGCAACTGGCAAAGAGAAGTAACTTTTCTACCTTTTTCAGAAACCAGAGCCTTATTCAGGCAAGTTTTCATAAGTACCTTCTAAAATGTGTTTTAATTCTGCCTGTCTGAATTTGAGATGCTTTGCCAAGGAATTGCCTCACCATGCCCTGTTGGGCAGGTGTGTGTTTGTTCTGGAATTAAGTGCTATTAAATATGTGCTGTTATTTCAGGGCTTCTCATTGTCAGGAATTTACCAAGAATGAGGATTCTGGATTTTATACTTGTCCCCAGGGAGGCTGGGTATGCAAATTTTGTGCCATTTATGGTGCTTTCCACACCAGCTGATTGAACTTCGGGCATCTTTTGAGCACAACTTTAATTTGTTGCTGTTAATGACTTTTTAAATATTGCATTTAGGAAAAGTGCTGCTTCTTAATATTTTTGGGCTTTGTTACAGGGCTGGAATGGATTCATCTCAAATACACTCCTGGCAGATGTGCTTGTATTAGCATGAAAATTTAATGCTTTTTTTGTTTTGTTTTTGAAGAGAAAATAGGTAAATGTTGCCTTCTTATGTTCTCTTTGTAATTTATCTTGAGAACTGCTCTGCTGTTATTCTTTCCTCCTTTACCAAGTTTCAAGCCTCCAAATTGAATCTTTTAAGTGGATGTGTGTAGGTTTTTATGGAAATTTGTATGTACACAGCTGCTAGAAAATAAGAGAGCATGTGCCTGTGAAAAATGAGTGATTACCAAATAAGCCTCCTGAACTGAAGTCTGGAAAAAATAGGACTTTCCAAGGCTAGATGTTTATTGGGAAGGAAGAAAGCAAGCCAATTTGAGTACTTTGCACAGCTGTTTTAACAGAGCTATTTCATCCCTGTGATTCTGTAGAATAATTTGATGCCAAAAGTAACACATAAATTTTTTTTTTGATTTGTTTTGAATTGGTGGCATATATAAAATTAGTTTGATGTGGTCAAAAACCTCTGAATTTTGGGACAAAATAACCAAATGTTTAGCTCATCCTGCACTTGTAAAATGCTGCAGCTCAATAATAACTACATTTTCTGAACTGTGCAGTGAACATGAGACTTTTCTGATCAGAAGTAGGAGGAACAGACACATTTTGCCCTTTCTAGCTGCCACATTGGGGTTTTTAATTTTTTTGGCTAACAATGAGTATAATAAAAATCTTACTTTAAAGTGAAGGGTGATGCTTTTAGATTCTTTCACAAATTAAATACCTATAACTAAGTGGAAATGTCATTTCTGGGGTGTAGATAAGCAGATCCTGCTTTCATATTTCAAGTTCTTGATTTCCACCATCAGAAATATAAGGTAAAATTTAATTGCAATGTAAATTCAATGTAAGGAACATTTAATAAGATACAGGGTCCAGTGGAGGGGATGTGTTGGGAGATATCTCAGGACAAAGGGAACTCATCCTCTAGGTACAAGTGCAGCAGATGCCAAACAGCTGTGAATCATCTGTGCTCTGCTATGAAATGAGAACCTTTAAGCCTGAATTGAAGAAAGATTTGTTTGTTTGTTTGTCTTAGCACCAAGCTGACTGGTTTAACCCTTTCTCTCCACTGCTAATTGCAGTTATCCACTTAGATTAGAACAGAATTCTTCTGGCTGCCTGTCCCTCTTCAAGCCCTTCCAATTCTATCTCATCTGAAGTCAGCAAAAGCAAAGTGTCAGTTTAGGAGTCAGATCCTGTTCTGTCCTTGTTGATGTCCCTGGACAGCTCCAGCAGTGCCCTGCTGGTGCCTGGGCAGTGCCATGGGGGAAAAAAAAGAGTTCTTGCCAGGGGACTCCTCAGCTCTTCAGCCCCAGCACTTTCATGTTTTGCTGGCCTCTTCTGCTGCCTCTTTACCATTCCCAGTCCATTTGGACCATGGTTTTTCCTCCTTTGGCAGATGATAAATTTTTTTGTATCCCCTGTGTCCATCCACTTCTCTCCATCAGCCACACTCCCTGCCAGAATTCCCTGCTCCATTCCATATTTTGGAGTACAGTTAGACAACAGAATGCCTCTTTTTCCTTGGCCTTTGATTGTTTTCCATCAGAAATGAATAGTTTTAAACCTGAATACTTCACCAAGCGTGAATGGCTTCCCCTCTCTCATCCTGACAGCTTCTTTATGCTGTTGCAAGGTCCAGCAGTCTTTTTGGTGAACCCAGCATGTAATTTCTGAGCCCTGATGCACAAGTGCTCTCCACACACACACAGAGCATTCCTGGCTGCTTGCTGTGAGCCTTCAGAGCATATCCTGATTTAATGGAATGGTTTGCTCTGTCCAACACAGAGTGAGGCTGCCAGAGGCCAGGAATGGGATAAGAAATGTGGTGCATGAGGGATGGTTTTCAGAGAATGCATAGAAGGAAAAGGATTGGGAAGCTTACTGGAGTTTTGGGAATTGTCCTGAGAGATATGGGAGGGAAGAGTGTGAAACAAGAGGAGTTTAAGGAAGGTGATTGATATGGCTGAGGGGAGAAAGCAGAATTAACAATACTGGTTTGTCTACCTTGGAAATGGAAATTACCAAATCTTCTCCAAAAAAACCCATCTGTTCTCAAAGTAGAAGGGGAAAAAAAAGAGTTCTTGAGGTTGTGCTGCAGAGAGCTGTGTGCTCCTTGAGTGGGAGTCCAACAAATTCAGCATAGAACAGGGAACATTAAAACTTCTATTTCTTACTAGAAAAGCAAAGTAGCCCCATCACGTACTGCTATGGCAGAATGCCCCTCTGTTGTTCCTTTACCTGCTGTGAAATCACACCAGCCTGTGCTTTGGAGAAAAAATCCTGTTCCCCTTTACTGGGTTGGATACCACACCTGACAGAGGTTTGAGGGGGTTTTCCATCAAGGCACGTACTAAAGCCAATCCTTTTTGCTTACAGCCTTGAGTCCTAGTTTCATGTAAGCCAGTGTCTGTTTTTTCACAGTATTTGGGCACTCTGATCTTCCTTCCAGCCTTCTCACCACAGACCTCATCACTTGCCGTGGGAGGTTACAATTGCACTTGTCTAAGGGAGAAAAAAAGATAAAGAAAAATATTATTCTGATTCACAGAGAGCCAAGATACATTCTGTTGATTGCCTGGGGTCTTTAGAGAACCTTACACAGTTCAGGGTATTTCTGGGTCAGTGGTTTTTCTATTTTGATGGTGGAAAGTGTATAGACATATGCTCCAGTGCTTTTATATTGTGTTTGCTTCTGTTTCCTCCTAGGCCTTTGAGAAAGAAGCTGAGGGATGTTTGGAGGGAAGGCTGAGACTTTTCTGTGGAGTTGACATAGTTAGGCACACTAATAAGGACTGATGATAGACAACTCCCTGAAAAGGAAATGAAAATGATGTTTGTAGAACCCCACAATGTGTATTTCCAGAAGAATTGAGTGAGAGGCAGAGTGCAGGGAGGTGAGGGAACCACAGGCAGATGAGCTTCTCTTTTTGTCACTGGGCTTTCTGTCATGTGTGGTGTCTTTGAGCAGTAGTAGCAAAATGAGATGAGATTTATGTATTTGTCTTCATGGTGGGGAGTTATGGATGAATTCTGTCTTGTTCTCTGTGTGCTGTGTCTGCTCTTTGAAGATTGGGTTAAAATGTGCCATTTCTAGGTGTTTTATTGAAGCAGATATTTTGGTGAGAGCAGTTGTCACAGCATCCCAAGAAGTCTGTAGCATTCCCCCTCTGTTCTTTCCCCCTACAATGCCCTGCAAATTCCTTCCTCTGTTCTCAGCTTTTAGTTTTATTTTTCTTTTAATTTTTTTCTGTGGCATAAAGAGGGGGGAGTAACGTGTGATCAATTTGTCAACAAGTTTAAGAGTTATATAAATATTCACCCTGTGTCTCTCTGTCCTTGTTCCTTGGCTTTCTCATGCAGATCCCTGCATGGCAGTGTCACAGCAAACCTCAGCTACTTTCCACTGGGGGGTTGATTTATGTTTCACATCGTGGCCAAAGCAAAGAATGAACTGAAACCAGAATCCAGTGCCATCTACATTTTGGATGTGGTTTTTGGATTGTAGATCTGCACTGCCAAAAAAAAAACCCTCCCCAATAAACCAACTAAAAAAGAAATCTTGCAGTAAATTAAAACCCACACTCCTAATTCACTCACTATTGTGTGATTATACAGGAGCTGGCTGGACACTTACAGTGTGAAAAGCCAAAAAGAACTTTTCCTTGTGAGATCTTTCCAAATGTTTCCCTCAGCTGCTGCTGTAACAATAAATAAACACAGGACAGTAAAAAACAAGGATAAAATGATGGAGCCTAAATCCCTTAATTACAAGGCTTATATAAATAGGTAAAGACTATTCAGAAGAGAAGGATTGTGAAAAAAAATCCTCTACTTTTTAGTAAAGGTGCTTCGTTATATGTATAGTACAACCAGTTTTGGAAATAATGGAATGTAATCTCTTCCTGAGAAATGTATGTGATAAATCTTCAGAAAATAGTAAGCCTCTGTACATAGGAAAAGTACAGTCTGTGCTTCCAGGGCATTTCCCAAGATAAATTTACCTCATGAATGGGGTCCTTAGTTGTTGAAAGGAATCTAAAATCTAAATCTAAATCAGGTCTTCCAAGCTGAAAACTCCACCAGGGAGTTCATTACTATGCACATAAGATCAGCTGCTCTCTGCTTTAGTCTGTGTGTCAGCATTTTTTGTGTAGTAATGTTTGTCTGGAATTTGGTCAGCTGCATAAACTTAAAAAAAAAAAAACTATAGATGTGGTGAATTTGAACACCAGAAGGAAGTGGGGGTTTTTTAGGGTTTCTTTTTTTGGTAAAGCAAGTGGTCAGCCTTACTGTTCTGTGTCTCAAAAAAAAAAGAAGAAGTAATCCCAAGATATGAAGGCGATTATCAGTGGTAAGCACTGGCCACCTTTTGGCCATGATAATAATTATGAGACAGATTAAAAATTTGTTTCTGGCATCCAACCAGGATTCAGGATTGCAGCACTTCCAAATTTCTAGTTCTCACAAAGCAGAGCTGTCCTGTCCCCTTGATTTCAGGGGAAATGAAGACTATGATGTTCACCTCCATTGTCCTGAAATACCTCTAGGCATGTAATTGATTTATTCACATTCATTCTCTCAACATTAGTTTTAATCTATTCTTTGTATTTCCTACCAATTCCTACTTCATGCTTATTGGCATAGGAGAATTTAACTGCTCCCTGTTATGAAATCAGTACTTACATCTGGAAATTTGTATGATTACTGTGGTTTCTCCCTTTAGAAAATAAATTGTAATTTGGCTTTGGTTTTGTTATGGGGGTGTAGAAGATGTGTGTGCTCAGTGTGGCCTCTGTTAGACCAATACCCCTGGATTAAATCAAAAGTACACCAATCTTTTGAGAAGATTCTTGGGGAAGTTGTAGGGCTAATTTGAAGTAACTATTTGGGGGGAGGGAGGGAAGAAGAAGTGAAGTTTTTAAAGCAATAGAAGCTTAGTCTTACCTAACAAAATGGATTTTCAGAAAATGGAAGGGATCAAACTCCAATGAAGTGAACCAATGCCTTCCTAATCGATGGAATTTTAATTTGCTTGTTTAGAAAGCATAACAGTGGTTATAGAAACATGCATTTAAAAGCACTTTAAAATCACCAGGGCATCTAAGGAATTTGAGACACCTGTAGTCCTTGAATAATACTAATTGATATCTGTGAAGACTTTATGAAATCTGCACAAAAGATAGAATTTTGAGTGGCTTAAACTTTTATTTACAATTCAGTACTGACAAGAAGTCGCTGTGGTCTCTCTCCTCCCTCTGGTCTCTCCCCTTTAACCTCTGAATTACTGAACTGCATGGAAATGGATCAGTCAATTAAACGTTGCTGAGAGCTTCAAAGGCTCTAACAAAAGTTAGAGGTGCACGCTGAAGTTTCTCAGAGCTTTTCTAACTTCCTTAGAGCTCTTCAGAAATTACATTTCTACTTGTATCCAGGGTAGTACTGAACCCAGGGGCAAGACAAAAAATCCAAACAACTCATTGCAGCAAATAATTCTGCACCTGCAAGCACTGGGTGTTTTTCAGAAGTTTGTGTGTACATAAATGCACATATATGTGTCATTTCAGGTACACAGAAAAGCTATGGAATATATTTACTGGGAAAAACTCCCAGTAAATACTGGGGAAAGAAGTATTTACAGTGTTCTCATTTGGATAGAACAGGATGAAAGCTAGAAAAGAAATGGCAGGAAGTTATGCAATGTAGGTGATGATTAGGAGGTATTAAATCTGACAGGAGAGAATAATTTCAGTTAGGAGCTACTATTATAGAAACTTTAGACATTGACACTGTGTGTCACCTCGCTGATTACTGGTAACAGCTCTTGTCATATTTTTGGCAATATGCAGAATAATTCCTTTTCCTCTTAAATGCTGCATATTTAGAGCAGAAGACAAAAGAACTTATGTGGATATGTGGTTCTTGTTTACTTTCTAACAGCTCTCTAATTAAATTCTTCTGATTATGCTGTGCAGGCAGCAGAACATCAGGATTACTGGATATATTTATTCTGCTACAGAAACCTTGGGTTGTTCCAGTAAATTTATTTTCTCCTCAGGTTTACGTATTCCAACTGTCATTTCTGTGATTGTAGCTGTGTAGAATCCAAAGCCAGGCCTTGAGGATCTGGCAGTTGTACACTCTATTGTCCTTCTTGTGTCCCATTCCCACAGGAAGGAGACACCTCTGCATTTAGGGTCTATTAAAATTAAATATGGTAGATGTTCGTGGGACGTGGCTTGGCTGGGCTGTTAGAGTGAGTGATGGGACAAATGGACATTTTGGCTTTCATTGGGCAGCCCAGGAAAGTTCTGTATGGGTTTTAAAATAGTAATTCATCTTGTAAATACCCTCAGAGGCCTTGTTTGGCAGCTCATTGTTTAAATCCTTTAATCTTGGGAATTTGCCCTTATGTTAGATTTTCAGCAAAGCTCTTCTCCTACAGATATGTGTGGTTATTTTAATATCATCACAGCTTGTGGTGCCTTGTTCCATAATCCTCCATAAAGAGCACTGCTAGCCTCTTGGAAATGCATTTCTGTGCATGACATTTTTAATTTGAGCTGACTTTTACAGTTTTGAATTGGGGAAGATGAAGGAGCCTGATCTGATTTCCATCACTAAACTGTGGCAGGGAGATTGACGAGCATAACGCCTCTGCAGGGTTCACAATTGCAGCAAAAATTAAGGGTGGATTAAGGCAAGATACTCAGCTCCAGGTGAGGAGCTTGAAGATTCACTCTGTGTGTGAATCCCAGGTCAATCACCTGTGAGAAAATGTGGGGAATTATCGCCGTTGACTGAGGAGTGGCAAGAATGCAGCACCACAGAATTTTTTCAGAAGGCAATAGTGAGAGCTTTACTGAAGCACCAATGCCTTTTTGTAGTGTGCTTTGCAGCCTAGAAATGGTTTGATTAATCAAGGATACAGTGAGCTAATTGGTGCAAGAATGGCTGATACTCTTTGGTAAATAGCATAAACATCCCATATCACATGCTGTGGCGTTTGAACAAACACCANGACTTCCACAGAATCATTGAATCCTGGGCTCATTTTGGTTGTAATGAAGCATTAAAGGTGTGCAACAGACAGAAAANCTTCAATTCTTTTTTCTTGCTTTTCCCAGTGCTGGCCTGGGAAAGCTTCAACTGCTTCTCCCCTGTCACTGTCAGCATCCAGAGGAAACTGCCATGGGTGGTCAAGGGAACGACTTCCACAGAATCATTGAATCCTGGGCTCATTTTGGTTGTAATGAAGCATTAAAGGTGTGCAACAGACAGAAAAAAAATAAAAAAATCCTTCAATTAATTTGAGGTTTAAAGATTGGTGTGTTTATTCAGTGTTGGAGCACAGAGGACTAGCATCCTAAAGATCTGTGCTGAATTCACAAAGCCTTAATTCTCTATTTATTTTCAGAAATATGCATATTAATAAAGTTACCTAACACACCTGTACATATTCATCACCTGTCCTGTGTTGTGTGTAAATTAGTTGGATGTCTGTTGCAGTTGTGCAGCTCTCTCTTTAATTGAGGTGGTCATCCTTTTGATTTGAGTCAGTGCTCATGTGGGAGGAAGTAAAGACTCTTCCTCACCCCTTTGTCCTGCTTCTGAGTCTTCCTGACCCCTTGGTTATGGTCCAGGCTCTTTCTTTGGCTCTGAGTATTTAAAGTCTTGGTTTTCTGATTCCTTACAATGCTGAGTGTCAAATTCATGATGCTTTGTCTTGCTCTATACCTATATATTCATGATTAAACCTTTAGTTTCTTCTTTGATCCTCTCATTATCATGCTAGGCCCTGCTATATGATGTGTTGCTTACATCTTGCTGGCTACATTTCTAATTCCTAAATCTTTTAACCCTTTGACTCACCAGCACTATCCCACTGTACTCAATTGAATTATTCAAGTGTGGAAACAGGAAGAAGCAGTGATAATTACATTTCACTATAGTAACAGTGCAGAGCCCTCTTAAACATTTAAGGAGGAAGGTAGCACTAGAAATTGTGGGGGATAATGTCAAAGCTCATCCAGTTCCAACCCCTGCATGGGCAGGGACACCTTCCACTGTCCCAAATGGCTCAGAGCCTGTGTCCATGGCCTGGGACATGTCCAGGGCTGCTCTGGCTCTGGTGCTGTCAGCACTGCAGGATTCTGTCTCCCAGGTTGGTCCAGGCTGGTGATGGGAGTTCCTCTCTGCTGCCTAAGTGGATGTGAGAGCACTGACGTTCCTGTGACGCCTTTAAAAGGTTGTCAGATGCAAATGGATCGTGTTTTCAGCTGGGGGGTGTTGGTGTGGCTGCCTACCCAAAACGAGTGTGTCTCACAGAGATAAGGGAGGGCAGAGATGAGAGCACTGTTCAGCCCTGTCGAGCCCACTTGGGGCTTTTCATCTGCTTGGAAATGCTTTGAAAGGAGACAAAGAGTGGGCTTATGCAGGTTTCCCATTATTAGTTCTAATAGTTTATCTGAATTTTCAGGTGGGTGAAGCTGATTATTTGTTGTTGACAGAAGGACTGTGTAGGGAACTTGTCCTAACAAGCAGTAATTGTGTGATTAGGAGAGTTTAATAAAGAAGAGGAATTCTAATTCATTCATAGTACTTGGTTTGTTGACAGTTAATGTCATTTTCATTGAATGAAATCTATCAGTGTTGCTTATATTTTCAAGCTATTTGGAAATGCTGGCGTTCTAAAGCGTTATTGTTTGCATCTAGATCCAAAGTTAAGACCTGTAGAAATCAGGAAATTAAAATTAAAAAAATAAAAATTTTAATATCTCAAATTTAGATACTCTGAAGTATGATTAGGCTGTAGAAATACAGAATCTCTTTTGCTGAGAAATAATTTGCATTTTGAAAAGGATATTTTAAAGTTCCCTTATTATGAACTATTACAGCTATTTTCATAAATGAAACTGGACAGCACTGATGTATTTATAGTCACAAATATGTTAACTATGTAAATTGTTTAATTCAGGCATTATATTTCTTTGCTTTGGCAGAGCAGTGCAGGGTCCTAGAAATCATCTATTATTTTGGAAGGGAACAATACAATATATAACTTATACAATATTTCTTTTCCAAGCAAAAGCTTTCTAAGAGAAAAATTGTGATCATTTTCAGCTTATAGCTATTAAGGTAAATATTGTAGATTTCATGAGGAAAAAATAAACTATTACTAAAATACAAATGTAACCAATAGAGATGTGGTTACTAGTCCAGGATCTTTACAATTTATATGTTCATAGCTATGTAGGACCATTGTCTATTCAAAAACAATCTTTTGATCCAGATAATAAAATTATAAATCTCTAATTGTACTCTCTTCCTCCACATGGGTATGCATTAGATAAAATTAAGTTAATTAGTTTTTCACTGGAGCCTATTTTTTGGTCAGGCATATAAATTAACTGTCAAAATCGAGCACTTCCATTTTGACAGGAAATAATTTTCCTATAATGCAATATAATTTATGATATAAATACTTGCTGAATCAGGCATTGTAATGCAGATGACCCAGTGGCCCTGTATGATTTCTGAAGCTTGGCCCTGAATACTGGTTCATACAAGTTCTTACTTAAAAAAGGGAGGGAAGAAGGGCAAACTGGGGAGAAATTCCCACAGCTCAAAATATTTCTAAAGCTGCCTGACAAAGCAGCTTTAACTCTCTGTATAAAGCTTTCTCTAAGCAACTTGGTGGGTCTGGCATAAGTATCAACTTTGAACAAGATTTTCATTTCTAATCTCTTTTCCTGTCTCAATACTGAATTATGTTCCGAGTTTTCAGATCATGCTTGCCACAGTGGGACATGGGGAAGCTGCCAAAGCCCACAGGGAGAGCTCTGTATTGATTACTGAGAGCAGACAGACTTCTGACCTGCTGGAGTTGCACTGGGACCACTGGTGGCAGTGGTTCCTAAGGGAAATAACACATTTACCTCATCTCTTGAAGTGATACTCTGCTATTCTTTTTTTAGGTCCAGTTCTTGTATCACAAACTTTGTCATAGGTTAGGAAATATGTGCTGAACGCAAACGCTGCAAGCAAAAAGTGGGATTTTGGAACATGAGGTGTGCACTTTTACTGGTGCCTTTTTCAGTCAGCAGTGTATTCCTGAAGCATTTATTATGATAAAAAAACCCAAAAACCACCTCTCTGATGGGTATCAACACTGCTTGTAAGTGAAAACCCTCATGGCCACAGGATCTTTAGATTCAAAGTCTCACAGTGTCAGCTTGGACAGAACTTCAGCAGTTGTGTCTCCTTGCTGCAGGTCCTCTCCTGTCTGGAAACACAGACACCTCCTGGCCAGCCCTGCATTTCTGAAATGAGTCCATTTGACCATGAAATGTTTGTTAATTAATCACAGTTCAGGTGTGTGAGCACAGTAAGGTGAGCACACGATGATGTGGCCTCATGCATGTTTGTCTCAGGTCAGCCAGGTGATCTGAAGGACCAAAGGGTTTCTGAGCTTGGGCTTTTCTTGGCCAAGTTTTAAGGAGATTGGAGAAACTGAGCCCTGCCCCTGTGATCCTGCCACAGGGCAAGGTTTACAGGGAAACTCTTCAAATAACAAAATGAATGCACAGCCAGAAATCAGCTTTTGGTTGTGTAAAATGTGTAAAGGACACATTTTCAGTAGCTTTGTGAGTGTGTTTTGCTTTCAGGCTGTTGGAACTGTCTGGATTGTACAGGTGATTATTTCCCCCTCTCTGTTCTGATTCCTAGTTGAGATTTCATTGACTTATTTGCAAAGTTCATTTAACAAGTTTGTCCCTCATAAACAAGCTTGTGGCTCCTGCTCCAGCTGTTACTGCCTGGAAGCTTTTTACAAATCATACATGATTAAACATGACTAACATAAGCCATTAACATTTACTTTCCTAGAAGTGCAAGGCAAGAAGTGATGGGGGCCTTTTTCCCCATCAGGATTTACTATCCATCTTTTCTGTGTACCTCTGCAGTCATGTGCAAGTATCAGCTCTTGAAAAGACTTGGGAAAAGGCATCAGTGCTGGAAATGAATTATAAAAACTGTCAGATTTTCTGTGTGTCTTTCTTCAAAGTATTAGGTACTGATCACTGGGAGAGCCTGGTTAATCTGCTGGGTGAGATCAAAAGGAAAAATAAATTTCAGTTCAATTTAGTGTTGCCTGAGATTTATGGATGCTGTGCTGCTTGTGTCTGGTTTTTAACCTGTAACTCTAGAATTTGGCAGGCTGTTTTCTCAATAGAGGTCTGCTTGCTGTCTGGTGAAACATCATTTGGGCAGCAATAAAGTCAATGTAGCAAGGACAAGTGCAATTTCCCCATCTTAGATTCTTTCCTAAATGAAATGGTAAAGGGACACTCCCAGTAAATAAAGTATTAAATGGAAGAAGGGGTATTTGAAGGGATGTTGTTGTGGGTGTCCTCTCTGCAGTATTCATGTGCAGGATTTTTCTTCCTGTGCAAAGATCACTGGTTCAGCTCCATGTGAATGTGTTCTGTGTTTAAGGCTCTCGTTACAGAAGATGTTCCTGTGTTTGGAGCTCAGCTTGGTGCACAGCTGGTCTGTATGAAATAATTGACAGTTCTACAGCCCAGTTGTTTCATTGCTGTTTCCTGGAAGAGACAGATTGGGTTCACCAGCCTAATCCCCAAACATGTGGTCTATATTCAAATCCGAAATGAGGCGGAACTGTGAACAAGCTTTCAGTTTGCTTGGATTTATTTTGGTGTATGCCAAACCTATATTCTGTGCAAGTGCATCCCCTGGGATCTCTTCCCAAGCTGCTACTGTGACCCTTTTATCAGACCAGTATCTCTGTTCCTCCAGCCAGGGGAGTGGGGGATTCCAGGCTAAACCTTGACCTTGGAGCAGATTCCATTGAGAGGCAATGTTTATGGAAAGGCAAATAGAAACCTTACTCATCTGTGCTTTCTGCTTTCTGTGACATGCAAGCTTTCAGAGAAAAAAAAGCAACTGTTAATGGCAAGAAGTAATTTTTGATTAATGACTGAAGTTATTCTCTTCATCTTCCATGTATTGTATGAAATCTGTAAAAGAGATTTTTGGTATATTCTAATAGTCTCTGCAGCTGGGCAAAGAGTGAGAAAATGTATTTACAGGTTTCTATTTGATGTAGCCTAATTTGGGATGAATTTAGGAAATTCATTATTAAAACAGTGTAGGTTGAATTTAAAGCAATTCCACATGTTTTAGTCTGTAAGTGCAGACATTTATAAAATAAATTGGTATATCATGTTACTTTTGTTTTCTTTAGAACGACTTCATGTGAATTAGGCTTGAGTGTGGAGTTCTGTGTTAGAACATGTTGAAAGGTACTGGGCACACACACAGCATCACCTCTGGGCTGTGTAGATGGGCAATATTTGGGGTGTTCTGAGTTGTTGCTGTGGTGGGACAAGCTGGTGAAAGCAACAGATCTTTCTTGTCATACTCTAGGTTCTTTACCCTTGCGAAATCTGGGCGTTTTCCTACTGAAAGCACCAAAGGAAGCAAAGCTAAGCAATTGCTTTTCTTGCTGTTCCCAGCCCTGTAGATTTTTCAGTCTTATCCAGAGTTTTTGGGTCCTTCCCCCCTGCTCCATTTCCCTCCTTATCTCTCCTCATTTTGCTTCAGTTATCTGTCCCATACTGAAACTTGAATTTAATTTGGTTTTGCTGGATACAGGTCAATGACTACAATTGTCATCTTGGGGAGATTTTGGCCACCTGCACCTGAGCAGTGTCTGGGCATTTTTGGCACGGGGAATCTGCAGAGGAGGCTGAGGGCAAATCCAGCAGAGCTGAATTTTATTCCTATATCTTTGGCTTTTTCTTCTGTAATCCTTCTTGTGATTGCTTTTCTTTTCTTCCCAGAGGAAACCGACATTTTACCTTTTCAAAGACAAAAGGCAAAATTTATGTTCTGTTACCCAGTGATGCTCTTTGATCAGAAGATTGTGTTAACAATTTCTCTTAATTTTGAGACCAGGAGAGAAACACCCAAGGGTGACATAAATCATCCATAAGTTCCAAGAGCCTTTCTTTTAAGTAGAGAATTTTCTCCCTACAGTATTGAAACTTGTGATCTGTCATCAGAATGCAAGTTATTTAATTGAGCTTTTTAGCACCATGTTGTGTCTTTTGCTGAATTTAGGGGGAAGCTGTTTACTCCTCTAAGGCCAGAATGCTTCCATGCTCAGCCTTTGCTTTTTTTTAAGATTAAACTGCCTTTATCTTGACTCATGAGCTTTTCATCTCGTTTTCTCCCCCATCCTGCCGAGGAGGGAGGTGAGAGTGGCTCAGTGGGCACCAGGGGTGGTTTTGCAGGAGGGCTGCACAGCCTTGGAGCCGTGGGACACGGGCCAGTGGCTTTCAGGACAATTCCTCCTGTTTATGAAAAGCAGCAAAAATGGCAAAGAAATGCTTTGCTCCAGCTGCTGAAGATGAATTACAGCACAGGCCACACAGTAGCAGAGGATGCATTTCTACATTTGCACAATTACTGTAAATTGCAATGGCTCTGGGGCCCCTTTGCTGTGTGAGGGCTCACCCAGGAGCTGGGAATCATTGACTGCATTGGTTGGGATTGGTTTGGAACTGCATGCTCAGGAACAGCTTCAAAAGCAGAGCATAAAGGTTTTCATTCTCCCCTGCTTTCTCTCCTTTGCTTTCCTGGTTTTGTCCAGGGAATGCTTCCTTCTGGCCGAATGGAAATATTTAGAACATGAATAACATTCCCGACAAGATTATGTTTTTTAATATGAAATGGATTTGGGTTTTAAATTCTTCTGCTGTTTTAAATGTTGATGTTTAGAATCGTGGCTGGATGTGTGGAGCAGCTGCAGTGCTGAGGGTATCCTGAGTTTGCAGCTGGCTGATGAGAAATGATGTTGAGTTGGACAATACCAATTACTGACCTGATTAGGCTTAGCAATAGTAAGTCTGCCTTAGTCAGAAAAGAAATTCTGTCTAGAACAATGTAGGATGACAAGGCTATTGTGACAACAGGTGATAACAGTCTGAAAAAGTGAGTGAAACACCAAGCTTGTCAAAAATATGCATTGTTTGATTCACCCAAAAAGAGCATTGACCCAGACATTTTTTCCAAAAATGAAAGGTGTAGCCCAGCATTGAAAAGCAAATTTTTGTATCAGAGTTCATCACTGAAAAACTTCGAGATTTAAAAGTTGATTCCCTGTAAAAGTCACACCAACTGAAAAAGTAAAAGCAATCAAAATATTGCAGTGTTAAGGAAACTTGTCTCCATGTACCCATTCTGCTTTCATGATTTACACATAGTTTAATGCAATAAACATTGAGATTCGTTTTTTGTAAACTACTACCAAAGCTGGAGTAATTTTCAATTTCTGTAAAGTGCTATGATTAGCAAAAGCATGAGTTTGGGGAAGAAAGCATGATGAGTTTTACCTTGAAAAAGCTGGTTTAAATCACTGATAACTCTCCTGATAGTACTTTGTGTAGCTCCAAGGATAAACTAACACCTTAAGGTACAAACATTTTTATTTTAACTAGAATTTTGTTAACTAACTCCATAGTACTACAGCTTGTATCAGTGTACTTCTGCCAGAAATACTTAGATTGGTCTGAAAAGTTTCCTTTCATTTATTTGCTTCCATTTGTGTGAGGAGGTGAGAGGTCTCAGGGTGCAGCAGAAATGAGAGAGTCCAGGGGTGGTTGTAGCCCAGCAAATGCTGTGTGTTCTGAATGTTTGACTGCTGCACTGAGCAAAATTTAAACACAATTCAAAGCCCAGAACAGCTGTGACAGCAGAGGAAGCTTCGAGTCTTCTCCAATTTTTTTTTTTTTTTAGTTTTCTTGAAGATTTTGTATTTCTTTCCTTTTTTCTTCAAGGGATGTCTGGTTTGTTTTGTGTTACCTGAAGGAAGGTCTCAGGCATTTGTGAGTGACATCTCATCCGTGGCACCACTGCTGTGGGAACAGGCACTCAGGGAAGATCAGGGGCTGGGCTGGGATGTCCCCTGGAATTAACAGGGCAAGAGCCAAGGGAAAGGACGTGCAGAAATGGATCTGGGATGAAAGCTTGGGAGTTGGAAGCTTTACAACTTGGAAATTGAGAATAAGCCCGGCCTGTCACAGAAATATCCAATGTAATATGATGAGGCTGAGTTAAACTTGTCCAGTCATCTTTGGGTGGTGATAAAATGAAAGTGTCTGATATTTTTTGACCAGGCTTCCCAAAGTGGTGGTGGATCCTCTGAGCTGTCAGTGTTGAAGACACATTTGGACAATGCCCCTACAACCATGTTTTACCTTAGTGAGCCCTGAGGTGCTGAGGCAGGGGATGGTCACTGCAGGTCTGTTCCAGCTGCAGCAGTGCATTTATTCTGTTCTGCTCAGTGTGTATAAAAATGGGAGATTTTTAATTGCAGCTGTGCTGATGTCCAAATGCCTTGGGGTTTGCACAGGCCACCGCAGCAGAAATGTCTCTGTTTGGTTTTATTGGCATGTTTGATGACAACGAGTTTTATCCCAGTGATGAATTTATGTGATGTGGCTTGGGGTGGCACCAGACCTGAGCTAATGCAGCTCCTCCCCTCCCAGAGCCCCTCTGCCTGCCTGCAGGGGATCTTGCAGGTACCAGCAGAGGTTTAGGATGGGTCAGAAATACAAATATCCCATCCAGCTCTGCACTGGATGCAGCAATCCCACTGAAGTCAGCGAAGGTAGTCCAGATTTTCACTGATATAAATGGAAACAGAAACGTCTCCCATGGAATTAAAACACTGTCCAGCTGCTTGGTAACACTTATTAACTTTACATTTTGCAGATTCTGTCCATAAACCTGGTTCATGTCATCCCAAAGTGGCAGCTGGTGTAAACACAGCATCGTGGCACAGCATGAAACATGTGAGAAGCTCCCCTCGAAGGGAAGGGGTTACTGCAAACAGCACAATTCACATTAAAGTGCTTCAGGTGTCCCACTTGCTGCAGTGCTGCAATCCCAGCACACCTGGTGCAGGGGAGCCCCCAAATTATGGAATTGTTCCCCCCTCTGTTCCTTGGGTGCTGGCCTGTCTGATACCCAAGGGAGCTTTTTCTCAGGTATTTTCCTTTCTCAGTCCAAATAGCAGCAATAACACAGAGCACCACATTCTCTGCATCTCCCTAGAAATTAAGATTTCTCATGTTTCAACAAAGTAGGAAAATAAATTGAAATTTTGGCTGAGCAGGACAACTTTTCCTGTTCCATGAGCTTTAAAGTGGTGATGTCTCCTCTTCATTTGCATTAGCTACAAGGAATTGCCAGTCAGTATTTTTAGTGTTTAGGAGAGATGTTTTTGAGTTTGGAGGTTTGAGAACAGAGAGCTGCTGCTGGAATTCCTCCTCTGTGGCTGATTCCTCAGTGACCATCCCTACACTGACACAGGCAAGCTTTCAAAGGCCCAGTGGGTGTCATTTTTCACAGTGTTAGTTGAATTTAAGGTCCTAAATTCATAATACCTCTCAATTTAATACCTTAAGGTATTGTACCTCTTTAGTTTTATCATCTTTTGGCAGTATTTGAAGTTGGTTTTAGTTTGGTGGGGGGTTTTTTGTTTGTTTGGGTTTTTGTAGGGGTTGTTTGGTTGGTTTTTTGGGGGGTTTTGTTTTGTTTTTTGAAGAGGATGATGTTTATTGCCATGAAATTGGCTGTGTGGCTAAAATGCTTCAGCCAGTTTTGGGAGATCACAGCTTGTTCTCCTGAATTCAAATTAGAAGAAGTGAATTGGTGCTAGTGGATATGATGTGAGTGACCATCATAGCATAAATATCTATCATTTATAGATGAATTAGCCTATTTTTCAAGAGGCTCATCATTTTTCATCCATTTTTTCCTTAAAAAAAGCTGCTTTTTCCTCCTTCCAATCTCAAAACAATTTTCCTGGGGCAGAATAACACATGTGCATGTGTGAAAAATTGCTGTCCATAAATGTCTCAGCCTGGCTAAATATTTAAACATTTGCAGCTTGCCTGCATGCATGCTGCTGATGGAATGGTTTCCTGAATCAGATTAAAAGATTATTGCTGAGATTTTGCTGGTTTTGGACTTTGTTACTGCCATACCTGGATCCTTCTGGTTCTAGGATTTGGTTTTATGTAGGATCAGTTGTGAAGTGGTGCAGTTTTGAAAAGGGCAGAGATCCCCATTTTCCAAAAGAGGTTACAGTAAATATTTTATAAGAAATAGGATTAAGTGTATATATATATGTGTGTGTGTATATATA
>VZTB01015970.1:314604-340980 GCA_013397245.1 Thryothorus ludovicianus
ATGTATAACACACTGATTTTGCTTAATACAAAGCTAAGTTGGATAAAGGCCTGTGGGGAAATCTGATTTCACTCTTTTTGCTCTTTTGTTGTGCTGACATTGGATTTGAGTTTCCAAGCTGTAGTAGTTTGTCACCCTGATAAACAAGTAGCACACACAAAGCTCTTGTTTCTAATTCTGAGGAATTTGGGGGAAATTATCTAAGCTTTTATCTAAATTCTGTGAAGGAATGACAGGGAAATAATTCTTATTAAATATTTTTGACCACAGTATTTCTAAGATAGGTTGTTATTGTGCTTTTTTGTGTTACACTACCTTTTCTCAGAATTTGTAGTTCAGAGACCTGAAATCTCATTTAAATCTTAATCATTTTCAGCAGGATGTGTGAGACAAACAAGGGTGTTTATGTTGAGTGACCCATGGAGCTCTCAAAAATATAAATCACAAGAGCTGCTTGGTAGATCCTTCCCAGCTGGTGCTGCAACCACATTTCAGTGTAGCCAAAACTGCTGCTCTGTTTTCAAATTTTAAATTACATTAAGTACAATTGTAGCATTTGGTTCCTGCACTGATTTTCAGTTTCTTGGCAAATGAAAAATCAGCATTTTCTTTCCTGATTCAGTTGGTTTCCTTTAGATAGTAATTCATAGTTTTTCTATATTATAACAAGACACTTTAAAGCAGATACCCTTACTATTTATTTATGGTAGATGCTGAGGGCCATATATAGTAAATATCTGCTGTGTTTTTGGTGTGAATATTTCTGCAGGACAGGATAAGAAGATGATATTAAAAAAGAATGTAAAAAATCTGGTTCACATTTGTAGCCCAGTTGGATTCCTCAATTCTTTGAACATTTTAGCTGCACTTTGCTTATTATCAGATTCATATTGTGTGCTAAGACAGCTTTTTAGAGATGATTTCTTAAAAATTGAATTTAATCTTAGTGGAGAAAATAATCCTGTGGGTTTGAGGATAATTGTAGCAGCCTGGTTGTAGGAATGTGCAGCCACAGGAGGCTCAGTGCCTGAACCAGTGACTGTGGAGCCCTCTGGAGCTCCCCTGAATTCAGCAGAGATGCTGCCAGGGACCTTGCAGGAGTTCAGCTGCCCCATGGCACAAATTCTCCTTTGTGGAGAGGGCTGCTTGCTTTTTATCTCCAGCCTGGGGTGAACCTGGACTCTAATCCTCATTTTTGTTGATTTTGTGTTGTCCCAGTGCTGTGTGGGTGCCCTGGTATCTCACACCAGCCTCTGCCTGGAAGATCTGAAGCTGTTCACTGCCTTCTTTCTTATACCTGAATTCTTTAAAAATGCTTTAAGGTGCTGGCTAGGCTGAATGAGTGTCTGAGCTTTAACTACTCCAAAGCAGGGAGGGGAAATGCCAAGTTGAGGCAGAATTTGCTGCAGGAATGAATGTGAGGAGTGATGCACACTCAGGGGCACAGTGACTCCAGGCTGCTCTGAGAGGTTGGAGGTCACAAATTAATGAAATGTCTCTCACATTTCTGGCTGGGAAGCAGGGGAAGAGCCTACAGAATCAAATCCCACATACAAAGCCATCCACAAATTATTAGGGAGGCTGAAACAGGGGAATGCAGAGAGGAGGGGAAGGCCTTGCAGTGCTCTCAGCTCTGGTTTGTCTCAGGCCTTTACAGATTGGTAAATTCATTTCTGCCTCTGCAGATGCTCAGGGTTTGTCGAGGGCTCTCCAGCTGTTGAAAAGCAAGCTCTTGTAAGAAACCACTGGGTTCTGGATTTGTGTGTTGGGTCCCTTTCATTATCAAAAATGGATGTGTGTGTAAAAAGTGTTGTTGAGGTGATGGATTTTGGTTCTTTTTTGCTCTCAGTATGTATCTATTTCATTGTGAGAATGTAATCTTCCACCCCACAATCACTGACAGCATGCAGAAGGCTTTAGACCCTGAGATCTTAAATTTTCCCCCTGTAAAATCTGCAGATTCTGCACTAGCAGTGACGTTTATTTTTCAAAAACACATTTTTATTTTCTCTCCTTTCCTTGTTCTCCCATTCACAGTTTTGAAGGGTTACAGAGCTCAAATCAAACACTCTCAAGGCACTGGAATGCATTTGGTGCTTTGATACTCCCCAAAGACTTGTGATATGATGGAAGACATGAGGGAGAGATTTAGGGTAAAATTTGCTTTGATTTCCTAAAGAAAACATTCTCCTATTGCAGCTGTTAATCAGATAATCAGAATCTGTAGTTTAAGATCTGATCCAAGTTTTCTCTTTTTGCCTTCTCTAAAGGGTAAAGTCAATAGGGGGGAAAAAACACAAAAGAAATGTAATTTTTATTGGAATAAATACAGCGAGTTTGCATGAATATTTATTATTTCTCCTGTGGGTCTTTTGCATGTACATTAACACACAGCTGAACTTCTCAAATTCAAAAGTGATCTCCTTCCCTACAGTTTGATGCTTTTTTTTTAAGGTGCTTGTATTTCTCTCATTTAACTGAAGGTCAAGTGTCCCCCATTTCCAAGTTGCATAAAACTTTTATAGCACGAGCTTTTATTTGAAAAAGAGAATCAGTGAGCATTAGTATGAAGGATATGTTACCCTCTCAAATAATCCTGAACACTCACAAGTATTTCATGTTTCTCTCTCCAAATACCTGCATTTTAAAATTTGCTGAAGCTGAGATTTGGAGGAGGTTTGCTCACATTTCAGCTGAACATTAATTCTGGGAGCTGGTATGTTGAAAAGTTGCATGTGTTGCATTTTATGGGAATTTGTTTTCCTCTCTGCTAGCACATTTTAGGGAGGTTTATTAATTGTGCACTTTAAGAGCAGAATAGTTTTATTTTTTAGCTACGCACCATGTAGGGGGATACTTCTGTTGTCTATATTGTCATTTGTTAAATGCTGTCTAAAAGGTCACAATGAAAGACCAA
The DNA here is from genome assembly GCA_013397245.1 of Thryothorus ludovicianus. Lineage (NCBI taxonomy): Eukaryota > Metazoa > Chordata > Aves > Passeriformes > Certhiidae > Thryothorus > Thryothorus ludovicianus. The sequence goes on from VZTB01015970.1 coordinate 317,522, forward strand.
TTCATTTTTCATCTTGTGAAAATTCTAAATAACATGTCCACAAGTCAAATGGGAAGGTGATTTTTTGGACTTATTTTACATCAGCATTGGTCAGTGTTGTTTCTTAGCAGATTTCTTGTTTGTTCTAATCACAATTTAGGACCTGCCAATATGACTTTAAGCAGATTGTTTTCTTTCTTCTGTAGTAAAACCTCAGCACAAACAGCAAGCCAAGAAGAGAACCTCTTGGTGCAGAATGCTTTATTTTACTGGATGGAATCATTCTTCCACTGTAAATACTTGACTATTTAAATACTGGAAAATCTCCAAGAATCAGAGAAACTTTTTGCAACCACCACTTTTAGCAGCCTACAGACTCCAAAAAAAGCTGTAAGACATGCTAAAATCATCCAGGCTGTTTCCTCTGCATGCAGCTATTGTTTTGGCTTCAGCAGTGGGTTAATTCATCGTCATTAGTAGGGAAAAGCTCTAAAAATGTCTAAAAGAATGGTGCTTGCTCTTGGGCATTCAGCTACAGAGCAGATATTCAGCAGTATGGTCAGCCCTCAATTATCCCACACAATGGGGCTGCCAGGAGCTGCCTCACAAAAAGCAAAGCCACAGCCAATTCAATCCATAGGAATTGGACTAGAAACCCAAAGTTAATATATTTACTTGTAAGCAAGTTTGTAAACAGTTCTGCTTTCAGCAGCAAATTTTTAGAAAATCTAATAACATAGGGAAAGCGTAGTGTGCTCTATGCAGAATTTCCCCAGCATTTCATTCTTTTGGGGGGCTCTGCTGTAGCCAGAGGTGTCAGGAGGAAGTGATGCCCTGCTGATGCACACCCTGGTTTTCATTCCAGGTGCTGGTTTCACTGCACAGACTTGGCATGAAAATTTTATTTAACGTAGGGAATACTATTCGTAAAAAATAGATTTTTGATATAATGGTCACATAGCTGTAAAGAAGACTGTTGTATTTTTCTGAAACGGCCTGGTGAAAACACTAGAAGTGAAATAAACTGAGAAGAACCAGGGAGGTTGTTACAGCAGCTCAGCCAAATTCAGCTTTTCTCCCCCAGCTTCCCTCCTGTTACTGTGCCCTTTGCATTGAGAGAATGCATCATCTCACAGCTCCTCTCTCTGGCTCTGCTCTGTGTTTCCTGCAAGCTGAGACATTCCAGCCTTCATTTGGGCTTCAAATCCCGAGGAAATCACGGGGAGCTGTAGGTCATAAATTTTCCAGGAGCAGGAATACCTTTGTGGAGGTGCTGAATGCTCTCTGCTTGCCCTGGCATTAGCAGTTCTCAGGACTCTCTTCTTGATGAGTTTTGTTGCTCAGTAGAGTTTGGGATTGTGAAGGCTGAACACCAGTGATTCTCAGGCAGGCCTGCAGCAGGATTACTGAGCACACACCAGCTTTTCTGCACACAGAGGCAAGGTATGGTTTATTTCAATAATCTCCTTTTTGCTGTGCTGGATTCCAGCTTCTGTAGGGAAGGATTTTCAGCTGCTCTCAAAGCTTGCAGTGATGAGGTGACACAGGCAATTATTTGTACAGGCCAAGGAAAGGGTGCAGCAGTTCAGTAAAATATAAACCAACTGCATGGAATCCACACCACTCTGCCTGTTTAGGTTCCTGAAAGCTTAATAAAGCTCATTGTAGTTATTTTCTTTTGAAAAAATCTTCTTTGCCCAGTACTTTCTTGATGTAGGAAGAGTTTTTTTTCCTCTTCTCTCACACTGACACACACACACAGAGACCTGATTCTGGATGTAAAGCTGGCACACTTCAGTACCAAGGTGCAGGTACATTCATTTCTGAATTAATGCTCAGGTATCTTAACACATCACTGCTTCAAGGTGAGAATGATGCCCTTCAGTGTATGGTGTGCCTGCAGCTTACAGAAAAACTGTGGCCTTCCCCAAGGGATTTATTTTCTTTTCTTTTTCACCTTCTGACATGTCAGTGTATGCCCCTGGATATTAGAAAGCTTCATTTACCTCAGCAGAGGAGATTGTGTCTCATCCTTGATTTGTGTGGATATGATTCTGGAAAATGCTGCAGCATAAGTAGAATTAAATGTGTGCTGCATTTTGGGGAATTAGCTCTTTGCTTTGGAAAGCAGTCTGGGCCTGTGGGTAAATCTGTTGCTTTTGTGAGCTGCCTGCTTTTCCCTGTGTGTCCTGCCTGGCACAGGTGATATCTGATGTGATAAGGTTTTTTCACCCTCTGCATGTCTGCTTTTGTGACACTGCTGTGACAAAAGAAATAGAACTTCTGTAAAAAAAATCTGTAAACACACAGATGCTTTTCCCTGTGCTGGACCTGGAATTTTGCACTGAATGCTGACAGGATCTGAGTGAGCATCAGTGGGAAGCAGAGCTCCCTGTGCTGTTGGCAGCTCTGAAACACAACCATGAAAGTCACTTTATCAACTCTTTGTATTCTTTTGATTTATTTTCAGAGGATCTGTGTAACAGTTGGATGTAATTCGATAGCTAAACAGTGAGCAAGAACAAACCAGCTTCAATTACTTGCTACTTGATCTTTGGAATAAACCCAGATAGTTGTAAAAGTTCTAAATAATTTAGTAAATAAGATGCTGGAACAGGAATTTGTGCCCATCATCTGGAGATGGATCCCAGTTAGGTTATGACAACACTGTTCTTCAGGAATTCTAAACCTGAACAGATTTATACCTTCATCTTCTGCTTTTTAAAATGAAATATTCATATATTTAGATACTTTTACAGCATACTGTAATTGATAACAAGTATTATTAATAAGCATTAAACTTTCAATCCAGCTGTGTGTGAAAGTTCACAGGTCCAACCTGCTCTCAGAATACTGAATTAATTCCTCAAGGAGGTCTGGAAAGCCACTGTTGTTCCAAGGTGACACAAGACATTTGTTAAGCACAGTTGGAGAATATTTCCAAGAAAACGAAACATAGTTCATGGCACCATCACTCAAATTCTCTTTTGATTGATTTTCAAGTTAAGACTAGCATGTCCTCTTTGTTTCTCTTGTTCCAGTCGACACAATCTAAAAGATTGATGGATAAAATCTGGAGTGTCAGTCTCACAAAGTGAGAAGTTGCAGTTTTTATCACAGAATAAGGCAATTTGACCATTTTTTAACACCTTGGCAAGAGTTTATGACAAGAATAGACAAAAAAAGAAATAGAGAGGAAACTTTCCCATCAGACTAAACCAGGGTGAAATATAGAATTTCCAAAGTGCAGAAGGTTGTGGTTATTTTTTTTTCCCTCTGAAAGCTAAAATTTCAAAAGCTCTGCAAGGTGGTTTTCAGAAGTTTGGCAGATGCCTCAGTGTTTCAGAACAGGAGTCAGTGTTTTTCCTGGCCACTTCTCCTGCCATCAGAGTGGGTATTCAGAGGATGCAGTTTTATGTTACAGCTGGACTCATTAACTGTGGGCAGTGACCAAGAAGGGAGGGCTTGTTTTCCTCTCCAGAGCTTTTCCTTCCCTCTCCAGTGTGTCAGTGGTATTGCTGCTCTGACCCCACACTGAACTGATTCAGAGAACTAAGGCTGTAGAAAACTAACACTAAAACCAAGTGAAATAATGGCTTTTTACTGATGTAGTGCTCTGATCTCTGCTGGGGTCAGGCCAGTGCCAGTGCTGTGGCTGGGGTAGCCAGAGGCAGGAAGAGTGGGAGAGCTCTTCAATTCATGTAAACCTGCTGTAAATGTAGATTTCTAGCAGTTTTATCAGGTTAAAGATTATTTCTGGATTATCTCTACTGCTGCTGGAAAGAAGGGGTTTGTTCTCTCTGCTTGGTGTCCTGTTTTCCTACGTCCTCCCTTGTGGTTGCACCACTGGTTTGTGCTTTGTTGGATCAGGAGATTGTGCTGAAGACTAAACTAACAACAACAAAGAGAATTTCAGCTTCACAAAAGTGATTTTTGCATAGCAAGGGACAAGGAAGTGTGAATTTGTCCTTTGTGACAGCGGCACAAATAAATTTCCTGAAGTTAGTTTTGATGTTGCACTGGAAGTACTCATGTAGAAAAAGTTTATTTGTCAATTCATTGTCTCATTGTCTCAGCTGCTGTACTGTGCAGATTTAAAGAAAATTTAGAGAAGATTTAAAGACTTTCTCAAAGGATAAGGTCCTGAAATCATGTGTGGCATCATCAGTCTGTGTTTTACCCCTGTGATTCTCCCCTGGTGTCTGCCCTGAGATGGACAGTGAGCCATAGAGCACTGCTGGATTCAGGAGAGACACCAGTGTGTGCAGTGTGGGATGGTCCACTGTAAAATCATCATCTGTGTTAACATCATTGGCTTTTGGCTGTTTCCCCTCCAGTTTTTCAATCTGTCCTGTCTGGTTTCCCTGGAGCTTCCGTGCCAGTGCAGCACACATTGCCTGGGATGTTTGGGATGGATGCTCTTGCATGGAGCTCCATCTCCTGTTCTCCATCTCCTGTTCTCCATCTCCTGCTCTCCATCTCCTGCTCTCCATCATCTCCTGTTCTCCATCATCTCCTGTTCTCCATCATCTCCTGTTCTCCATCATCTCCTGTTCTCCATCATCTCCTGTTCTCCATCATCTCCTGCTCTCCATCATCTCCTGCTCTCCATCATCTCCTGCTCTCCATCTCCTGCTCTCCATCTCCTGCTCTCCATCTCCTGCTCTCCATCTCCTGCTCTCCATCTCCTGTTCTCTGAGGGACCTGCCAGCTCTGAGGAAATGGAATTCTGGCCTCTCCAGACACATCTCACAAGCACCCATGGGCTCAAGTCTTGCTTTTGAAGTGTTTGTGTCTTTCAGAAATGAGATTCAGTGCAATGCCCTCTGGCCTGGCTTTTCTCCCTGCTGCTGTTTTCTTTTGGGATTACTGTTTGGTCATTGTTTGGTTCAGGCCATACTCAATTGCCCCTGTAATTAATGTGGAGCTAATAACCATGTACTGAGTAACCAGGCTGCTCTGCTTTTCTGGGATTGTTTTGACTCTTTCAGCTCTCACTGACTCTTGGGGGCAGATTTTTACATTTAACACCTCTGAACTAGAATATTTCAGCTCTGGGTAAGCTGCTGATGTGTTAAGACACGTTAGGTGATAGGATTGTTCTGACTAAATATGAGTTAGGATTGAATTGTCTGGACGAAAATGAGTCACCCTAGGATCCCTTTGGGGACAGTGAAATCCTGTCACTGTGCTCCTGGAGCTGGCATGCTGTGTGCTTCACCCTGATGCCCCTAAGAAAAAATGGGAGTAGGTCATCTGCCAAATTTTCATCAGATTTCTAATTTAATTAATTTGGGCAATTGATTTAAGTGTCTTTATTTGGTTTTAAATCCGTGTTTATCTGTGGAAATGGAACTTGCCAGATGTGAGTTTGTGTAGCTCCCTCAGGCTGACATCAAGAGGATGCTGAGATGCTTGTGACAAATGTACACCCATGCTCTAAGTTCAAGGACTTCAGATGTACAGCAATATTAATGTTACCACTGTAAGGTGCTATGAAATTGTCAGCTGGCAGGATCAGCATTGTCACTTGGCTGACAGGAGTTTTCTTCTGCCTTCCTGACCCAGGGTCAGAAACTGCAGTTCCTGCTGGGAGCAGGCACAAGCTCATGCCTTCACTTTGCCCGTGGTGTTTGACAAGTTCAGTCTCCTCTTTGCCTGGATACTTCATCCTGGGCTAAAAGAATGAGCCAGTTTCCCTCCTCTAATCCACATTCTGGCTTATTTCACAGTTGTATTTACAACAAGTTTGTTTAAAGCTTCAAAGACCTATTTGTAAAGGTCTTGGCTGTCACAAATGAGGAGATGAACTTAAGTAGTTACTCCCTTTTCTCAGGTGAATGTGTAAGGTCTGCTTTGTGCCTCAGCAGCTGCTGGGTTTGACATTTTGTTCACTCACTGGATTTTTTACCTCTTTCCTAGGTGTTCACCTCCCATGGGCCTACTGTGATCATGCCAACCTGGTTCTGTTCTCGAGAGTGGTTTTTTCACGTGGGAAGATTTGATGAGGGTGGAAAGGTGAGTGGTGCAGGTGATCTGGAGTCCAGGAGCCACCCCTTTGTTTAACAGCCTCTAAAAGCCCTCTACCTATTATTAAGAAACAGTAGGGAAGGGGTGTAGATGAAAACTGAGCTCTAAAAAACCTTGGGTTACACCATTTTTTAAAAAAAACAATCTTCAGCCAACTAAAGTTGTTTGGGGGATAACCCTGGTGATGGAAGGACCTTCCTGAGATTGACATTGTAACACATCTAATGTGTCAGCAAACCTGAAAAATTAAAGGTTTCAGACACACAAGCTCCTGGAACAGATGCTAAAAACAGGAGAGCCCATAGTTTTGTTGTGAGCTCTCCCTGCAGGGTGAGGTATTGCTGAAGGAGGTTGGGAGGGAAGAAAGGTGCAGAAGGGAGAGAGATAAAAGTACATTCACCTTGGGGAAAGATTTATATCCCTGAGAGGAAAAAAGAAAACCACAAAACTACTACCACTAAAACTCATTTATCTGCCTGCCTCGTGTCCTCTTGTCTTTGTCCTTGGAGGATTTTAAGTAGCTTCTCCTCAAGGATCAAGGCTGAGAGGTTCCAAATTAAATACCTGTGGTCTCAGAAGTGTTCCCTCCCTGACAGTCAGATGTTCCTTGTCTTTATGAATTTCCTGTATGAGTTCAATTTGGTTGCTTTCAGCTCATCAGCGTTTTTATGGACAAAAAGCCATGGATGTCTGTTAGCTGGGTTTATTGTGGTAGTTGAAATATGTTGACAAATAGATCTAATTTAAACACATTTGGATCCATTTTGTGTGGTTTGGTTCTGAGAGGTTTTGCTTCCAGTGGTTTTGGTGAGATTTCAGGGCTAAAATGGGTGGTTCTGATTTTTCTTTTTTTAAAAAGCTTTTGTTTATTAGTGCTCAAAAAAATTCTGCTAAGGCTATTTCCTATTTTATTATTTAAACTATAACATATGATGCTACTGATTATTATTTTTATAGCTTTTAAATGAAGCCCTTCAGTGCCATGCAGAGTGTGTATATATATACATATGTATGTGTGTATGAGGATATACAAATATTATTCTTGGGGCTGCCAAAAAATTGTAATTATAAGGAGCCAGCAGAACTGAATTGTTTAGAGTAGTGAAAAGATTTGCCCCTAATTACATGGTGGGTGAGTGGAAGAGCTGGGAATGGTGCCTGGCTCCCAATACAATCTACATTTGCTGACCCATGCTCTTTATTTCTTTTTTTATTATTATTTCTCATTGTATTTTCACTCTCTGAAGGATGTTTGACTTCTTGAGCGTTGTTAGCAAGCTCCAGAAAGAAAGCAAGCAAGTTAAAGCAGCAGCAACAATAGAACAGCAAGCCTAATGACAAAGTTCAAGAGGTTAAGTTAAATAGACTATTGTTCTGTGCTTTTTGCTTTTCATTTTGGCTTTTTTTCCCTCCTTGTTTTGTTTTTATGAGTTGGGTTTTTTTTGTTTTGCTCTCTCTGTGTAATTGTGCAGGAACTATGCCACTGGTTATTCAGCTGTAGTACACTGACAGTCTTAATCCTGATGATTTTTCAGCACAATGCATGATATGTCCTCTTAGTTTTAAGAATTACCAGTGATAAGTTGAACATATTGTTTGTCCCTGTTGTGAAATGTCCAACATGCCCCAGCTCAGGCTGTGGCTGATGCAGAGGACCTTCAGAAAAGCACCCTGTGAACAGGGCAGATCTGAACAAAGCAATGAAGTCAAACCTTTGTCTCCTGTGGGTTTAGAGGACACAAAATCAAGCCTTAAATCCTGAGCTTTTAGTGTTACAGAGTGTTTAGCATTGCTCTAACTCATCCAGTGTCATTTGAAAAGAATCCCTTTAAAGCAAAGGAAGTTTTTCTCTGTATCAGCAGAGCTGAGAACACTCTGAAGGATCTCATCCCTGTGTGGATTCTGACCTGAGCAGAGCCTGTGTTCATCTGATCACTTCCATCTCCATTTTTGAGTCAGAGTTTATTAATGAGACTTGCCAGTGTCATATTGCTGGGAGTAAACACAGGAACAGGCCAACAAATCTCCAGGCTTTGGCCTCCTCCATTTGCTAAACTGCTTCTTGCCAAAAAGCTGCATTTCTCATTTGAAATTAAATCCAAACACCTGTTCTTCATATTTCAGTGCTTAGGAAAAAATGGAGGGTTAGTCTTCCATGGGAGAAATTGTGATTTGATGTTTATGGTAACAGAGTGGGTGGACTGATAAAATACAAATAGATGTGCTAGGGTGTCATCCTTTTTTTATTCCAGGTAGATATGTATGGCTCTCTCCAGCCATTCAGGCTTTAGTGAAACAGGTGTTTTTCAATTTTTTTTTTAAATATTTTTTTAAATTTGATCAAAATCTGCAGTTGTTGGAGTTGTATTCCTTTTAGGTCCAAACAAAGTACTGGCTTCATAAATGGTCTCTAAGAACCTGACAGGCTCATTTTATATATTAATTAAAATGGTAGAGGTTATGTTTATGCAATCTCTGATAAATGATAATTAAAGCAGGAGTACTGAAAAGATTTTAGCAAGCTCTGAAGGTCTGAGACTGAGATAATACAATGGGAGTGATCACAAGCCTACAAAGCAACACTACAAATAATATCCCCTGCTGGAAGAAGAGTCACATGATAAACTATACTTTTGACTTACTTTTTTGAGAAATTAAAAGAAAATACTCTTTAAAGCCATTTTTGATAAAGAATGAAGTTGTTCCTTATTGAAAGGAGCAGCAGCACTTCACTAAACCCTTCAGAACTCCCATTTGACACTTCGTGTGTGACTCTACCAAGGGTGGCTTTGCTGCTGGAGTTTTTGGTGTCTCCTAATAAGTAGCACCATTGTTAAAAAGTAATAACCGTGTCCAAAAGCATCGCAAAAAATGGTGCTGAGGAAAAAAACAAAAATGCCCCTGTTCTGGTCTAATGTGAAAAGCAGATTTTGTAGCTGTGTCATCTGTTAGAGTGGGGAACTCCCCAGTCGTGTGCAGTGGGACACGAGGTGCCTGTTATTAGTCAGAAAAAGTTATTAGTGAAGAAAAGTTATTTTTTCATGTGCCTGACAGAAATGCTGAGTACAGGGAGAGCTGTGGAAATGAGCATTGCTGCCCTGCAGGCTCCACTCCATGCAAGGGTGGAAAATTGCAGTCTTGGCTCTCTGCAGGCAGAATTGCTCTTGACATCACAACTCTTACGTGCCAAACTTGTCTCTCTCTCCAGAACTTTACCACAACTTGGTTCCAAATTTCCTGTCACCCCTGTGTTTATCCTTCCCTTTTAAGTGTATGAAAACTGAAAATGGAGTGACAGCCTTAAAGTTCTGAGCTAATCTCAAAGTGTAAACAGGGGGAAATTATTCTTAATGAGCCCCAGATGGAACCGTGCATTGTAAACCACCAGCCCTTCTGAATACAAACTGTGCCTCCAAACAAAGTGTCTGGAGCTCAGTTTCACTCTATTTTTGTGATAAAAGGTCACAAAAAACACGAACTGAGGAGGTGTCAAAATATCCTTTTAAGCACAGGAGGCTGTGGGCCATGGTGCAGAGCTCTGAGGTAAATGTAGCTCTTAGGCACTCACTGATGCAATTTTCCACGTTTCTCTGCCAGAGCACACAAATGTCATTCCCTTCAGAAAGGCAAGTGGTTACAATAATGGCTGAGAGGCAAAAGGCTAAGTAGCAATTTGGTTTTTTGGCACATGAATTCAAATACTGTCAGTCTGTCAAATAACCTATTAAGATGCTTTGGGGAAAATCAGGATAAAATACAGGCACTACTGGGTTGTGTTCATTTTTTTTTTTTTTTTTTTTTTGCTTGGCATAGTTAAGGCAGAACAGAGATCAATATTTGATCTAAAAAGCGGAGAAAAAGTGATAGAGCCAGTGATTAATTACACTTTATAAGCAATTTGAAAATTCAACCCATACCCCGTGTCTAATTATATTTTCTGCTGGTCTGTTATTAAATATCATTTACAATTTACCACCTCCCTTCCATTTGACTTCCCCATCATCTTTGTTTAACTGCATTTCTCTGTGCCAGGACATTTGGATGAAAGCAACCTTTTGGAGTTTCCTTTAACCTGTTATTTCCCAAACAATGAAATAAATGCTAATTGCCTCCTAGTCCTATAATCAAGGCAAAATGATGGAAAGGCCTGATTTGGGTGGGAGCCAAGAAATGAAGTGACAGACCTGCAGAAAGGGAGACTTAAGAATATCTTGGGTAATCCTGTAGAAAAGCTGTTAATAGGTATTTAGTTCTTTTAATTCACTAATTTTAGGATCCTCTGAGGAATTAAAGTGATTTTTTTCTGTCAGTTGCCTCAGTGGTGCTGGTTTCCAAAATGTGCAAACCAGTTACCAAGTTACAGCCCAGATGCCCCTGATCAAAAGGGAGGACCAAGCTTTTCCAAACATGAAGACTTTTTTCCCGTGTGGATTGATACACATCTCCTGCTTGTTTGTCATTGCTGTTTATTATAAGTGAAATAATGGTAGATCTCCCATTTTCACAGCCAGAGCTCTCTCTGCACAGGCTGTCTCCACTGGTGGTGCTCAGAGGGATGTGCCACCTCTGCCAGAGCGCCAGGGAGCTGGGAGAGGGCAGGAGTCAAACGTGGCTGAGACAAGGCTGAGCAGAGATGGATAAGGAAGGAGGGGCAGTGGATTCTGTGGCAGAGTCACTCTCATCCATTTGGCTCACAGGAAAAGGCAGATTTTGGATTGTGTGTTGGCTCTAGAGCCCCATGGTGGAAGGATTGCTGTCAGCCTGAAGGGCTGCTCTTGGTCATGCCAGGGCTGCAGCAGCACCTCCCCAAATGTTGATGGTTCCAGCATTGCACAGGGCTTCACTGGCATTAAAGCTCCTCCAAAACCTGCTGGTCATCCCTGCTGATGCTCCTCATCACTGATGCTGGGGGTGCAAGGGTTGTAGCCAGAACTGCTTGTTGGGAGGTGCTTGAACCTCTGAAAAATGCTGAGGTTGCTGCAGCTGGAGCTGCCAGGAGAGAGAGCAGTGAGCAATGAGAAGATGGCAAGAGAAGGATCATTGGTAATTTAGTTTGGCCCCTGAACAAGGAGTTTCTTTAACTCCTTTAACTCAAGTTAGGGTTCTGCTTGACACCCCATGGTGTATAAAACATCAGTCCCCTCACCTGTACAACCTCCAGCACAGCAAGCAGTACCTGCCCAAAATCCTGGCTCGACAGAAACCCTTCCCCATTCAGTGGGAATGTGATAAAGTGAGCTATGATTTTGCATTTGGCTGTTACAGCAGAGCAGGGGCAGGCTGTGCTTTTCTCTGGGAGCTGTGATTAGTTTATCCCTTTTTGCAGCAGAGGATGTGGCGTTGGGTTTTGCCTCTAATGTGGAAAATTCTGCATGTAGTCCAGTAACATGTAAACTGTGCAATTTAATTGTATTTATTATTGCTGAAAGCTATTGATGTGGTAGCCTATTGCTGAAATGCTGGGTTAGTAATTGATACTTTTAGCTATGGATATTAATTTTCAAAAAATACATTAAAACACCCCTTTAGTGGTTAAACAACTCTTTCTTTCAAAGCTGTGCTGTTCCACAAAGATTCCTGGTGTTTGAAATGCCATCTGGATCCAATAATAGACCTCAACTGGGAGGGAGCTCTTGTGTTGCAGCAAACTTACACGCTCAAGAGCCGTAGGAAGTCCCATCCCTGCAGGATCCATAACACAGTCAACATCTTTCCTCTGCAAAAACGCCTGGCACTGCTGCTCCTTTGTAATGTGAGAGGCCACTGCTGAGCAGCACAAGGCACCTGCTCCTTCCTGGGGCTGAGTGCACTTTATTCCAGAGAATTTAAGGGAAATTAAAGTTAAAGGAAAGCAAAAGAGCCCTTGGAACCAAACAGCGTTTTGAAAGATCCTTTTACTTCAGCAGTAACTCTTCTTGGATGTACATATGAATGCTTGTCTTGGATAATGTAAATGCTGATCCAGAAGAGAAGGAATTGCTGAGATGTGTGGGACATGATCATAGATCTGAGTCAAAATGTGACTCCTGCAGCAAGCTGATATCTGCTGCACTTGTGCCCTGAGACATGGCCTGGAAAAGAGAAAAAGGTTTAAACTTTCTGCTGGCTCAGTAAGTCCCTTAAAGTCCACAATAAGGGAAATATAGAAAGGGCTACAAGATACATGGAAATAAATTGATTTTGTGTTATTCTTCTATTCCTGGTGGCTGTGGTTGCTGGCTGCCATGCCAGCTTCTCCCAGATTTCTTTTGTGGCATTCACATAAAGCATAAATTGTATGAGGTCATCTAAAGGTTTTCTTCTACACTGCAGCTCTTAAACCAGAAATCAGCCAAATGTCCACAGAGACAACCAAGAGCTGCAGATGAGCTGCCCTGGGTGAGCAGAACCCATTTTCTGCAGGGTGTGGGAGCCTGGCCCAGATCAGAGTCACACACGAATCTGAGGAGGGCTGGAGCTGCAGAGTCCAGAGCTCCCCTGGATTCTCATTTCTCCCAGGGCACACACGTCCAGCTCAGTGTCCTGGAGTTGTTTTGCAGAGTTCAGAGATTTTTATTTTTTTTTTTTGGTCTGGTTTCTCTTCCACTCCCACATCCCTCTGGCTACTCAGCCTGGTGGGTATGAGGAATAGTCACTGCACTGCCTTGCTCTCAGAACTAGAGGGCCAGCCCAGCACTTTAATTAGAGACTCTCATTTTCTTAATTATGGAAGAAACTCAGAAGCTGTAGTAATAGAGAAAAATTTCAATTTTTTTTTTTTTTAAGTTGTACTCTTATTATTTTTCTGTGTTGAAATAGAATGGTTAAAATTGAGGTTCACGTTTATGACCTGGTTATTCATGTGTGTGATATTGTCTACAGAAAGAAATGTATTTCAATCTCTTCATGTTTGTTTCCTTCTCAATTTTGTCATGTTATCTTTCAGGTTTTTATTGTTGCTACACTTAAATATTTTCTTTTACCCACCTGGTTTTATGGAAGGGAGCTCTTTAGTCTGGTAAAAACCATGTGATATTTTGAACACTGTATTGCAGGGAAGAAATAGCTGTATTTAAACATAAAACAATGAAATGTTTGAGTACTTCAAGGAGTTGAAGCTTTGCAAAATAGAAATATATCCTACTTTTTTACCTTCTGTGTAGGACTTTAAAGGTGGGTTTATGCTTTTATATGTAACAAAATGGAATTGAGTGCTATGATTTATTGATTTATATGATAGGATTTCTTTGTATTATTTATATTGAGTGCTATAATTGCCCTTCTGACATTGCATCACTTGCACGAAGATTCTCTGATTTTTAAGTGGAAAATGCTGAAATTATTGTGAAATCCCTGATTTTCCCTAGAGCCTGCTAGATCCACAATTGCAGGAGCTTTTATCCTGTAGTGTTTTCAGCAGCAGTGGGTGCAATCCTGTGAGGATTTGTACCATGGAAAGAAGTTTCAAAAAACAAAATTATTTTCAGATGTTGCCTCATTCTGAGGTTGCCTTTATTGCAGTTTTTATTGAAGTCTGTCATTATGGGGCCTGAGTCACCTTTCCTAAGTAGAGACCAGTATTTGTATGACAGCCAGAGAAAGGAGGAGAATTCCAGTAAAAAGCCAAAAAACCCATCACTGATCCTTTTCAGTAGAAACCATTTGCTTCCATGGAACTTTAGGTTGCACAGACTGTTCAGCAGCTGGGATTCTTTCTCTTCTGGCTTCACCTGCACCAAGCTTGAAATGCCTGTCAAAATGAGACAGTGCTGACTTTTCCTCCTCTGTCCTTGCACTTCATTTTTAACCAGCACTGAGCACTCAGCCCATTGGAGAAGTTCCTTGGACACACACAAATAATATTACAGGATCACAGATGGGCTTGGGTTGGAAGAGATCTTCTTTCACCTCCAGGGCACCTTCTACCAAACCAGGCTGCTCCAAACCCCATCCAACCTGCCCTTGGACACTTCCAGGGATGGGGAACCCACACCCTCCCGGGCAACAGGAAAATTCTATTTCTGCACAACAATTCAGAAATGAACACACTCATTTGGCAGGAAAAAGAAAATAAAACCTCTTCAGCTGTGACTGAATGGTGATCTAACGAGTGTTTTCTGTTGCAGGGTGTCCCAGAGGATTTGTTGTTTTTTTATGAACACCTCCAGAAGGGAGGGGGAGTCTCTCGAGTGAACCATTGCCTCCTGCTCTACCGGTACCACCCCCAGGCTGCCACCCACTCTGTCCTGGAGTAAGCTTTGGGAGAGTTTCAAACTCGGGTTTGTCTTGGGTCATTGGCAGCAAAGATGGTGGAATCGCATTTAATTAGGATTTTTTAATATGTAATGTACAAGGGTTTCGTTCTCATGCTCTTTTGCCACATGTAAAAAAAAAGTATTTTTTGAAATGTTACGGTTTGATTTCAAAATCAGCTGCCTCAATATTTAAAAAGTAAAGAAAAGCTTGTAATACCAACAAAAACAGTCTTGGAGAAAAAAAAAGAACCAGACCAAAACCAAACCTTTAATCTGATAATGTGCTGCTTTTACATATATTATTTTCTTATTTTAAAGGGTCTAAACCACCTAAATCAGATAATGAGGTTTGAAAAATCCCTGAGGATGTTTAGGAGTAATTATCTCAGGTGCTTCCTTGTAAGCTGCCTTTGGTGCCTGCTGCCTTTCCCGGGCTGCTGAGCCCCTAAAGGAGGTGTTAAATTGCTGATCCCTGCACATGCTGCAGGCTCAGCCAAAGCTGTTCCTTTCTCCTGTGCATCGACATTAAAAAAAAATAAAAAATGACAGGGGTTGTACTGTCCCTTAGGAATCCCATGCCAGAATCACATGGTAATTAAGTAAACTTTATTATCATTGATTAATGATATAAGTACACTTTTCAGCCAGTCCTGGTTTTTGGTTTTGTAGAACTGACCAGTAACCCTGAACATGCCTGTGTACATTTTTGTTGTCCATCCCTTTATTGTTGCATTTAGTGTAAAATAAATAAGTGCCATAAACAGCACAGTCATGGGTAATGTCACTGACAGATCTTTATAAAAACAGATAAATGTGCATATCTATAGAAAATCATTTAACTACGGAAAGCTTGTTCAAGCAAATAGTACATATGATTTTGATTTTGCAAATGAGCTTGAGATAAATTATTTTCCTTTTTACTCATGTTGAAATGTAAGGATTTCCCCCCCCCCCTCTTTTGCTGTGTGATCCTTTTGGCAGACAGTGGCCAAACTTTTCAGTTACGGGGTGCTAAGAACCCTTGGAAGCCTTTTTGCTTCTATCTGTGGGAAAGCATCTAATTCTTGGGAATGAATTTGTTTTGAATTTACAGCAAGCTGTTGCTTATTCGGCTCTCCAGGGCTGTGTGGCACAAGCACCCTGGGTCCCAGCACCCTGGGGGAGTGTGGAAATGCTGGCAGCCCTTTCACATGTGTGGGGTGTGTGTCCAAATTGGCTCCTCTCTTGTCTCGTTCTAAGAAATCAGGCGAGCTCCTCTTCCTCTTGGCTTCCTCTGGAACTCCTGGGATGGGATTTGCTGTGACTTTCCAAACACAAGGTTGTGCAGGAGCTCTGTGTCCTGGCTCGTTCCCCTGTTTGTTGGGAAGGGGTGCCCAGTGTTGGTGTCTGGAGTGCACCTTGAGCAAAAAAGAGATTAATGGACTCATCGTTATAATTTAGATTGGGTCTTGCCTAATTTGCCTCTTGGTCATTCCACCTCATTTAATGTGTGTTCTGGCTTTTCTGGAAGCTTTTTTTCTTTATATGGTGCGTTTTGTTGAGCAGTTTTCTGGGACATTTTGCTTTTTGCCATTGGCCCAGGTAATCTCTTAATTTTGAGTTGGCCTAGACCTGGATTTGGAAATAGTAATTCACCAGCCAAATTAATATCTTGTCTGAGATCAAAATGATGCTGTAGGAAAGCTGATTATTTTTTTAAACACTATAGACCTAGTTTCAGTCTTCAAAACCATAGCAGGACATTTTCATACAAGTTGCTTAATTCATTTTCTTCAGTAAAAACAGCAGTCACTCATAGCCTGTGATGGTTTCAGTTTCAGTGTGTGTCTTTCAGAATCTTCTGGGGGGAAGAAACCTCACTGCATTTTCAGACTTCCTAAAATATATGTGAAACTCTTTGGCAAGTGACATTTGGTTATTTTTTTTTCCTAGTTAGTGTGTGTAATTGTAAACATGCGTGTGCTTTAGGTCATTTCCTATGATTAGTATCCTTCTGGAACAAATATCTAGAGTTGAGAATATCTGTGAAGCAGGAAACTAAATCTTATTTGCATTCTCCCTTACCCTGGAGGCATCAGTCTGCATTATTAAATGTTTTGGGTGCATGACAGAATCTGCATGAAGTTCAGTGTCTGTATTTAGATTTCATGAGGTGCATGCAGAAATATGAATGTTCTCATTGTCATTTCATCCAAAGTCTATGGTGAATACCTGCTGGATTTGGGGAGCTTTTCTCTTCATTCACAACACAAAATCCCATTTTTCAAATCTCTTGGATCTAAATCACTTTATTTGGGCTGTGTGTGCTCAGTGCTGCACAGCCACATTAAATTGATGTGAGACCATAGCAGAGCTGGCTTCAGAGTGAGGAATGCTGGAGTAAGAAAGCCTAATGCATAATAAAAGCATTTTAAAATTCATAGATTTTTATCTTGCCAAAGGGGAGAGAAAGGAGCTGTGTATACAACAATACCTCACTGAGAGATGCAAGTGATCTGGGGAGTGAGGTGAGCAATAAAAGATTGCACTTGTCTTCAGGTAGTGCTGCTCTTGGAGACAGGTGCTTGGGGCATGCAGGTGATCCTCGGAGCAGCTCACCAGTGTTCAG
Source organism: Thryothorus ludovicianus (assembly GCA_013397245.1). Lineage (NCBI taxonomy): Eukaryota > Metazoa > Chordata > Aves > Passeriformes > Certhiidae > Thryothorus > Thryothorus ludovicianus. Next base: position 334,373 of record VZTB01015970.1, read on the forward strand.
TCAAGACAAATTTAATGCATGTGGACAATAAGGCTTGTACCTTCTGTCCAAGAGCCAGGCAGTTCCCTTTCACACAGAAAAGGTGAAGTGCACCTGCAGGAACTGCAGACCCTGTGCTCAGAGCAGCGTGGCACAGCTCTGCAGGGAGAAGCAGAATTCCAAAATCCACTGAGAACATCTGGAAGCAGGCCCTGGAAGCTCCCGGTGCCATCTGGGGGAAGAGGAGCAGGCCTCAGTGTGAAACACACGTTTGGCTGTTCCAGAGGTGCTCTGAGCTGGGTCTGTGCTGAGCACAGGAATGCTTCCTCCATTCCCTGCACAAACACACACGGCCAAAAATAGGCAGGAGAGAGGAACAGCCTCACATATTCCTGTAGAGATGAAATTAGGATGAGGTCAACTGCATTTTTATCTTCTACGCTTGGATTTGGCACTTCAATTAAACATGGAAACTAATGACCTCATTAGATTCTTGAAAAGTAAATGCCATTAACATTGATAGTCTCTGTCTCTCTTAATAAGCCTTTCATGAAAAATAGGCCACAATGCAAACCATGTCTCAGCTAATGACCCGTGGCCTGAAGATGAACTCAGACATTAATAGAACCTATTAACAGTGTAAATGTAATAACTCAGTGGGACCATATAGTCCAGCAATTAATAAGTTCACATGAAGTTCAACAGAACAACAACGGCAAAAAAAACCAGTTTATTCACCAGTATGGCCAAGGTTCAAACACAATTTATTTCTGAATTTCCTGTGGATGGTGAGGGCCTTGGATCCCGCGTGCAGCACTGGCTGTAAGGGATCTGTTATTTCAGCTCTCACTGTGGTTATGAGTTTCTCTGGTTTGTCCATCAGGTGAGGCTCACCCGTCTCACAGAACTCTCTCCCTGGAAGGGGCTGCTCAGGTGGGCAGCTCCTCTCTCTGCCTGGGTTACCTGAGCCCTGTGCAGAGCCAGCACGGGGGAAAGGTCAGATTTATGGATCTCTGATATTTCTGTGGATGGCAGTCGGTGCCTAAAGTTCCAGAACTGTCCAGGATGTTGGGCTTGTGTTTCTGCACTGCTCGAGCACTTGTGCATCTGCCTTTGCTCTGTGCATTCACTCATGGGGGAAGGCAGTGCAACACTGTGGCGAGGTCTGACCGAGCTCAGACATTAAATCATGCTGCTTTTATTGTCACATTATCTTTCATTTCCAAGTAGGAGCAGAGCAGATGTTTCTTGACTCCTGTGTTCAGTCAGTGGGTCAGCACACATTTTTAACAGCGCTCCATTGTTGCATTTCTTGGGTGGATGGTCTGGCAATAACTCCTGAGGGACACACGGCGTAGTCATTCTCACCCTCTGCATGAATACCCCCATTTCACTCCTGCAATTTTGGCTCCATAACTGATGAGCACTGAGGGGCCACGGCAAGTGAGACCTTAGGAAGATTATGGAAGCCTCAACGATGGCATTTCAAGTGGAAATGCTTCTAACATTTCTTTTTACAAAGTTCTGACAGCAAAATGAAAGGAATGGGGGAAATAATGTATTTCAAAACTTAGGGTCGAGAAAGAGCGTTAGGATATGGGAACAAATTTGTACAGTGAGAAGAGTTTTGTCCCACCTGGTTGAGGACAATCTTGTGAACTCAATACAGGCTTGGACATGGTACTAAAGGCTGCTGCAAATTGCTTACTCTGATCCTTTCTGGGATGGGAAGCAAAAGCTGTCTTCATTTGGGGTGATGCACAGCAATAAAACCTCCTGGCTTTTGCTGGTGGCTGTGAATATGTAATAATGCATAATCTGAAAATAGCTGTGAGAATCATCCCTGAGTAGTGGTTTGTGCAACCTCGAGATCCTTTCAGGCATTTTCTTTAATTACCCTTTGCACGTTGCTACAGCTCCTGTCTGGTGCACCTGCACTGGCTCGTGAAGGATGGGAAAATGGCATTCCCTGATCCCTGGAGGCAGGAATCCCAGTTATCTATTCTGGAAACATCAAAAAAAAAAAATTGTGGCAAATTAGGTGAACCGGAAAGCTGAAGGGAATAACCGAAACTCTCTCCTTTGACACCTGGAAGCTGCCCCTGCCTCAGCGTGTGGGATTGTTTGTGCAGAGTCAGTTCTCACCAGGATGAAACCTGTGTCACCCTAAAGCTCAGTCACACATTCTCCCCTCAGTTCTCTGTTTATCTGATAGCTTGCACTGTTAAAAGTGTTTCAGGGTTGACTCAAGACTTCAAAGTGTTTGATAAAACTGAATTTTTTCATTGAAAACACACAATATGGAGGTGTGAGCTTCAAATGCTTTTCTGTGGGCATTGTCATAAGAATGCCTCGTAGTGTTGCAAGCAAACCATCCCAGTGCTGGGTGTACTGGCTTTGGTTTTGCAACCCACAGTACTTATTTAAGAAAGATTTTTATTGGTGTTAAATGAAGCTGTCTGCCAATATTCTTGTGGTTGAACAACAACCCAATTAATTTGGAGTTTAGTTCCTTTCATACCCTCCTATTTTGGAGTGCAGTTCTCTTACTTTCCCCACTTGCTTTTCCAGGATAACGTTGGTAGGTGAGATGAGTCAGTAAATCTGATTTCAGTCTGAAATCCTCACAGGTGATTAACAACTCTGAGCTTTGGTCTGATTGAATTTTACCTCAGCAGGGACTCCTGTGGCACAGAGGCTCTCATGGCCCAGACAGCAACCACAAACTGTCTGGAGGAACCAACACTGCTGGGAAATCCATCTCCATGCAAATAAAAACATCTTTTAGAGGCCTTGAGGTAGACTGCAGTGTTTGCACTGCACCTAGAAATTGGTTACAAGTTCTTTTCATGCCCTGTAAGGCTGCCTGGTTTTTCACTTTGGCTTTCTTAATGTTGCAAACTCAAGTGGAAAAGGAGCTTGCCAGTGTCACTCAAGCCAGCAGAACAGATTCTGAAGTTCCTTTGGAATGTAATATGGTGTTATCCTTCTGAAGTCACATTTCAAAGGAGAATCACTTTTAAAACCTTTCCATTTATGTGCAAAGCAATAATATTCCTTTTTAGAAGCTCGCAGAAGCTCTAAAATGTCTGGTAAAAGGATCCTGGAAAAATACTTGACCTTCATATTTTGTTCCTTAAACTTTCCTTCTGGGAGTACAGTGTGCTCTCACAAACATGGAAAAGGCAAGGGTCAGAGGATGCCAGCAGCAGTTAAAGCTTTGCAGCAGGAATGAATCTTGTGCTTGCATTAGAAGAGATTTTTGATCAAATCCAAGAATTTCTTTTCCTCCATTAGTCGAAATGCTGGTGCAGAGCCATCATCCTTGAAACTCGTGGGGAGATTTTATTTGTGCACGAGGTCTTTTCCAAGTTACCAGACCAGGATCAGTGAGGAGGTGCTGAGCAGGATCTGGCTGTGCTGCAGTCTCTGGCTCCTGTGAGGGCTGTGTGGTCTGAGAGCATAACTGGGGCTGTGAAGGAATGGTGCAAATTAGCAAATGGAAAATCCCGTTTGAAGACTGCCTTAAAGGAGGAGACACCACCAGGGGTGGTGAAATTCATCAGAATTTCCTGGGAAAGAAAGTTCCAGCTCAAGGTGCCTTGTTCAAGAGATGTAGGTTTGGAAGATTTGAGGAAATCAATTTATTCTCTCTAGGAAACTGTTTAATGAGTCTGAGGTGGGTTCCTAGTTAAAGAATATTAAATGAATGCTGGAAAGAAGGCAGATATTTTTAACAGCAGGCAGTTTTCTTTAATCCATGATAAATGTTGTAGTCTTAAATATTATATTATAGGCTAGAACACACACTAAAAAGCTGTAGTTGTCCAAGTGGATTTGCCAGTTGGGAGAAATGGACCATAAACAAACTGCTTTCCTTGACATTGTTTTCTCTTTTTGAGAACTTGTCCTGAACTTGTTGAAGAGGTCAGCAGATCTTCAGGATCTGAGGCTGTGGGATTTGTCATTTGGTGTTATTGTCATCCTGGTTTACTTCGACCACTTGGCTTAATTATGTTGTGGAAGTTATCCCAAAGATGAAGACTTAAAGGTGTAATTGCACACAGGCACCTGCCAGTTTGCTTTTATTTCCCTAAAACACGTTTTAAAAAGTTCCATGAGGCATACTGCTTTTTAGAATTAAAAAAAAAAAAATCCCATTGCTTTTTGTTCCTGGAAATGCAGTTTCTCATGGAAGTTGCCTTCAAATAAAGGACAGTTGCATTTGTGTCATTGCCAAATGGGAACATTTGCAGTGAAATCTCTGTGTTTTGGTCTGAAATGTGTGTGCAGGTTGGGCAGTGACTGGGGTAGCAGGGTGGGCTCTGTGCAGCTCAGTGGTTGCTGGAGGGGGTCACTGCTCAGAGCTCTGGGACCCAACTGAGCCAAATTCCACCCTGGAAATGCATTTCTGGTGGTGCTGGGGGTGAGCTAAAGCTGTGAGATTCCAGCTCCAGGTCAGCCAGGGAGAATGATCCCATGGCAGATGGAGCAGGGGCTGTTGGGGTTAAGGAGGTGCTTTGCCTGTGTCACTGCAGGTTCTAGAGCAGCTCATGGTGAGTACAGGTGTGGGAAGGTTCCATTTCCTTACCACAGCTGCAGCTTTTCATATTCTTGTGATCTGGGAGGCTTCTTGAAAATACAAGTTGTTTATCTGCTGCTTCCTATTCATCTGAATGGTTTTTTGTCTGAGAACTTCCACAGAATTTGTTTTCTACATTTCCTTCAGAAATTTCCAGTCTAACGTTTTGACTTTTTTTTTTTTTTTTATATTATATGAATCACTTTGGTGAGATTTACCTGTAGGTGAGTGTGTACATGTGCATATAGGTCTGTAATATTGCTAAAAGTTTCAGGGGTCAGAATGTGCCTGTTTCCAACTCTCCAGGGGAACCATCTGGAATCACCGAGTCAGGTTCCTTGAGCAGAGAGTCCTGAGCTCCTGGACATCATTCACCATCTGGAATGCTGGCAAGCAAGGCAAGAGGCTCTACAGGAGCTTGTCACCAGCTAATCAGAAAAAGGTGAGCTGAAAAATAACATTTCTACAAACCCACTCCTTCTCCATGTGCCCCGTGATGCTTCTGATCTAACACAGCAAAATTCACACAAGATGTTTTGTCCTTGACGTAGTAGTTGATAATTAATATAAATTGGGGCAGTTCTCAATATTCTGTGTGATGTATTTCTTCTTTTCAAATGCCATGGTGTTTAATTTAGAGCTTATGGAGGGCACCAAGCTCCTGCTAAGCCCAGTAGTAGGTGAGACACAGCTGTAGTAGGCAGGTACTCAGGGTGAGTAGAGCCACTCTTTATTTGGGTTTTCTGGTGCTGAGCCTGTGCAGGGTCAGCCAAACCTGTGTGACATTGACCCAGTTCCAGAGGGGTACTGGGCACGTCCCTGGTCACTGAGACTCCCTTTGGAGAGCTGGATTGCCAAAAATCAGGGCTTGGTGTGGGCTGAGTGGGTGAGCAGAAACTGCTGGAGCTGACTGTCCCATTCACTGCTGAAAATGCTGATATTTGGCAATGGCAGATATTCCTCAGGAGAGATTTGTCCAAGAGTCTAAATACCTTATTTTTATAGCATTTTCTTGTGTGCAATAACTTTGTGTTAGATAAAGGCTTTAGGGCTAATGTCAAATGGCTGTTTCTTATAAAGAGCCACAGAACATTCATTTTATTGCTGCATGTGTTTTTCTTTTCTTAAGAATATGGATGGGAAGACAAAATGACAAATACATATAAAAACCTGATTAATGTTGTGGCCCTCAGACCACACACATATAAAAAAAAAATAGAAGAAATTTGTATACACATAGTTAAAATTACTGAATAGGCATGGGAGACTCTCAGACAGAAAAGGTACAAAGCAAAAACTGAATTTGCTGCTTGATGTTCCAGTGCCATCTCTGTGTCACTGCCATCAGTGGCAGTGGAGGAGCTGCATGAAAAAAATATTAAAGGCTGTTGCTTCACTCAGAGAGGACAGACCTGTCCATTAAATGTGATTTTATCTTGGTCATGCAGTGCAGAATGTACAAGATTTTGGGAGGTTTATGAAAATATTCTCTTTCATTTCTTTGCTGAGCAGCTCTGGAATTTCACAGACTGGTTATGGCCACCACTGTACCTCTCTCTCTTTAAAATTAGGAAAAATTAGAGAATAAATTCCAATTGAAGGGATGGCAGCTTGTCAGGTAGATTTTTGAGATGTTACAGAAAAAATGTTGGTTTTGTAGTGGTGTCTCACCATCTCAGGTGTTGGGATGCCTTCTAAATAAATGGAGGTACAAATTCATCAATTATGCAAATTAGACACCTTTAGAACCCAATTCCTAAACCTTAGGGCAAAATATGATGTCTTACCTCCATGTAATTACCATTTTCTCCTCTTGAAGTGTGATCTTAAAAGGTCCAATACCTTTAGAAATACAGGTAACATTGCCAAAATTACCAGTTTAATTTAACTAAGATTTAACTAAATATATATGTGCTTTATTTATTAATTTATTGTGACAGTTACATTTTATATATTATTTCATAATTATGTTATATATAAGTATCCTAATGACAATTATAGTTTATTTATAGATATAAAAATCTATTAAAATATAAAACCAACTAAA
>VZTB01015970.1:340997-355940 GCA_013397245.1 Thryothorus ludovicianus
AAACCAACTAAAATTAATATATTATATTAATATAAGTTTATTGAGATGCAGAATTTCATCAGATGTCCTGACTGGCTTTGGCTGGAGTCACTGCAGGGTTTTTTTCTCAATTGCCACCAAGTACCTGTAGAAAATCTGGGACACCTACTCCTAGCATAAATAATAACACTCCCCCCAAAAAACCCTTCTACAGACAGCTTGTATTATTTTGTAATTTTGGAAAAAAACCTGGACTCTACTAAATCCTCAGGAAGAGAATTAAATTTGGACTGCCAGGCTAAGGGGATGTAAGAAATTTTTATTTTTTTTTTAGAAAAAAAGACTGTTTCTAGTATTTTTGGAACCTGGTAAACAAAGCAATTGCATTTCTTGTGCTGACGGGGTCTTTGTGGGATGTTTGAAAAGCCCAGCTCTGTGCCACAGAGCTTTGTTTCTTAGAAAACAAAATTCAGGCAATTCCAGGAAGCAGCAGTCTGCCTATGCTCATACTCACTAACAAATTATTACTTTAGTTTGTTTGGAAAACAGTGTGAATGTGAGTTATGGTTATGTTAAAAGAGAAAAGGACACCTCAGCAATTCTCCTTTCCCTCAGCCATCTGTATGGTGAATATTAAAATGATGCTTTGTCTCCAAAGGAGTCAGGCAAAAATCCAAGGCTCAGTATTTTTACTGAACAGCAACACACGAAAAAAAAATAAAATATTCCACTAGTAAGAATTTTTATGAATTAATTACCATGATCTCAGTATTCTTAGGGAAATTCTGCTTCCTGGCTGTCCCCTTCTCGAGTCTCTCTGCTGACAGTGGCTCAGTATTTGCATTTCTGCAGGGATGAAGTCAAACAGACCTTTTTTTGTTTCAAACACATCCGTTGTGTCTAGAATTTGCAGCTGAAGATGGAAACCAAATGTTTTTGGGATGCTCCGTGTGCCTGGAGGGTTTCTGAGCTGTCTTGTCTGCTCTTTTATTCTCCATCAAACTTCAGCTAAAAGGAGAACTGAGGCATTAACGTTTCATTTCCGATGGCTGGAAATAACATTCCAGTGGCTCATGGAAGAGAGGGGAAAGGACCAAATGAGCATCAGCTCATTAATGGGCTGGAAACTGTGCTTGTACACAGCCAGGCCGTGCCATCCCTCTGTGACAGCCCTGTCTGCTGCTGGCAAACAGAAAAATAATTTTGAAGGCCCTTTTCCCTGCCTCACTGACCTTTCAGAATCATCCATTGGTTTCCCTTTGCCTTTTTCCCAGAGCAGCATCACCAGACCTTGTGTTGCAGCTCTGCTCCTTCAGCTCAGCCCCACGGCCAGGGAATGCTGAAGTTTTGTAGCATTTTAATCATCCTAAAAGTGCGTGAGTGGCACTGGCAGAGCCTGGAGTGGGCACGTGGAAAGCAAACGTGAAGAAAGGGAGATTGTTACACCCACCTTGGCAGTGGAGTGTTGATGTGAGAGCGAGTGAAAATCCTCCAGAACGAGGAGAGAGATGAAATTTGAAAGTTTTGGTTAAATCCAGGTGTAAAACACCCTGAAATGACACAGGAGAAATTGAGGCTTCATTCTGGGCTGTGGTGAATATTTCCTGGCCAGGAAATCTCCCTGCTCTGTCCATGGGAGGAAGAGCTTTTTGCTGTGACACCCAAACCGTGCCTGGCATCGCTCACATTTCCTCTGCAGGGATGAGACTCTGGCAGTGAGGTCCCACCCCTGTGAGGGCAGGTGGGTGTTGTACATAACAAGGGAAATATTTTGTGTCGGTGTTTAGCAGCTTATTTTGCATTCTGGTGTTAAAATTCTCCAGTGACTTTGTTGTGGATGAGTGCAAAAGGGGGAAGCTGCTGCTGTTTCCAGTGGATTGGTGTGTGAATGGAATAATGAAATGCATTCTTGGGATTTAAAGATATCCACAGCTTCTGTCCTGGCTGCAGTGCTAAGGAGGTGAAATCAAAGCAGCTCCTGATGGAGCAAAGCCCTCAGACTGTGACTGGTGCTGGTTCCATGTCATGGCAGATCTTTGTTCCTCTGTGTCTCTTCTCCTGTTTGCCATTAGCTGTATCTATTTAAACTTGCATTGTTTAATTGCTTGCAGTTACTTTGTTTTGACACAAATGGCCAAAATTGATTTTGCTTTTGCAGAGATGTATATTAACATGCTCCCAAGGCTTTCTGCAAGCTTCAGTGAAAGAATTATAAATAGAAGAATTACCAGGGTTCACTAGGAGTTTAGAACAGATGTGGGACTGGGAGATGTGGAGGGGATGCAGCAGGGGAGATCTGCTGGGTGGGATTCTGTAGGGTCTGCAGGTTTCTCTCTGAAGGTGACTCTGAGGACACCAGCTGATGTTGTGAGGAGGGAGAAGGATCAGTTTATTGAATTTATTGAATTTCCAGTTTTCTGTCAGATATTCCCTCTCCCATGTGAAACTTGTCCTGTGTCCTTCCAGACCTTGAGACTGAGCACAGGTTGTTGCTTTCTGTAAATGGCTGCTACAGACCCAAGCCACAGGTGAAAATAAGGTGGGGGAATAAAATCCTGTGAAGATCAGTGACCATAAAAGGACATCATTAAGCTGATGAAATCTTTCAGTGTTTCCATTATGAAAGCTGAGTGGAATGGGAAGTGTGAGGAAACATTCTGTGCAGTGGCCGAGCAGTGCCACAGGAAACAAACAATTCAATTGTTGTGTAACCCCAGCAGAGCTCCAACAGCCAGGTACTCCCAGCTGCACCCCAAGGCACTCCTCTGTCACTCCTGCTCCTCCAGACTGCCCAGGCTGTGCCCTGGAGGATCTGCTGCCATTAATCTGCTTTTCCCCAGGGAGGTCTGGTAGCCCCAGCCTGGCCCTGCAGAGCCCCTGTGTTTATTGGGAGAGCCAGCCAGAGAAGGGTTTTATCTTCCTCAGACCATAGCAGAGGTTGTTTCTGAGTAAATCCCTTATCTTCTGAGCTATGTAAACTCTCTCCTACAAGGGAGAAGGCGATTTCTCCTTTTCCCTTTACACCACTGTTAATGGAAGTTGCAATCCATATTTATAAAAATGAATTACAGCAGTTCCATGGTTTGCCTCTAGCAGATACTCAGCTGTCTGCTCCAGTTTTGAGCTGAGACAATTAGCAGTGTTCTTCCCTTTGGAAATTTTGTAACTGTGCAGATTTTTATACAAGTGATGTTCAACACAAAAACACAGAATAATTCATATCTTTTAGTAACACTGAAATGTGTTCTGAGGACTCAGTGGTGTCATACTGTCAGAGGTATTGCCAAAAAGTAATTTTACTAACAGGAGAGGGGGCGAAAAAAAGAAAATTGAGACTCTTTTATGGCTTTATAATTCATGGTTTCTCACAGGGAGACAAGAGTTCATGTGTGGATAGATGTTCTTCATAAAAGCTACAAGAAAGAAGCCCATTAATGCAGGAAAATAAATAGGTGTCTCTGGGTTTATGCTGATAGTGTATAAAGTAAATAACTCCCATAAGCCTGATGCCCTGACTTCTCCTTATAGATAAACAACTGTGCCTAAGTCCTGTATTTAGACTCCAAACATACTTTGCTTTAATTGGAAAATAAATACTGTGTGTCAGAAAAATAGTTGACTTACATTTTGGCCACCCACATGGAGTACAGCCTGCAGAAAAATCCCCCATTCAAGCCTGACCTGTTTTACACTACTGTAAATACAGATCTGAGCTCCTGAATCCATTGAGAAATACCTCAGTGATAACAGAAAAGGGAAATTTGTCACAGACTCACCTGTGTTATTTTTTTCACGAGGGGATTTGTGTGGGGATGTTCTGGGGGCTGTGGAAAGGGCAGAGTTTTCTACAGCCAGGAATGTGAGTGATGGCCCAGGGTGAGAGGGGGGATTAGAATTAATGGCAATTTAGTGATACAAAAAGTGTCTTTGGGGAGAGACTGTTTACAGGGGGATGTAGTGACAGGGCAGGGAGAATTGGTTTTAAACTGACAGAGATTGAGATTGGGTATTAGGAAGAAATTGATTGATGCTGAGAAGTCCAGGCAGCAGTCAGGGGGTTCTGTTAATTGGGTTGTAACACTGAGGGTGAACAGTGAGACTTTCCAGCAGCTGAATTCTCACTTACTGACAGAGAAGTGTAAATAGAATTTCACTTTACCTTGTGTCATAAGTTTTGGTAGTTTATTTTGGTTTTTCTTATCTATAAGAGCATAAGCAGCTCCAAGAATAGCTTTCATTTATTGGACAGTAAGCCAACATATTGGACTGTATTTGTTCTAAAACTCTGTTGGGTTGACACTGAATATCCTGCTAAATATTGTTTATTATGATCACAGCTTCCAGGACAGTGAAACACAAGTGGTAGAACTGAGATTTGCTGAATATTGGAGAATTTTAAAGGTGGTTAGCACAGAATGGAGAGAATACAGCCAGAGAACTTCTCCCTCAATGATTCCAGTGATTCCCTTCATGTATTCACATATTGATATCTCTGTGTGTGCCCATCCACAGCATCTGATTTTCTACTAAACAAAGCATTGCAGTGAGAATGGAATAGGGCCAGGGATGTGAGGGGTGTTAATCTGTGAGGGAGCTGCCTGTGTGTGATTGAACCCAGCTGCAGCAGCCACAAACACCTTCACACTGCCCAGGACCTTCCTGAATTCCCTCCTTACTCTGCATTTCCACTCCAGTGCTGTCCTCAGAGCAATCCCTGCCTCGGGATCACCCAGAGCAAATTCTGGATGTGCCCAGGATGTGATTCCTCACTCACACAGCCCCACCCTGGAAATTCCATTTCCTTAACACTGTTCTTCCTTTGGTGCTGTTTCCAAGCACCCTCCTCTTCCCCAGGTGTCCCTCTGAGGGGTCCCAAGGACTGTCCCTGCCCACCCCTGCAGTTTCTCAGCTCCTTCCCCTCATTTCTCTGCACCCTGGTGCTTTGCAGCTTTATTTGCAGTCCCTTGATGCTTTTGTTTGCATTCTCTTGCCATTGATGTTTAATGAAGGAAGTGATATTATGGCATTAGAAAAACAGTGTTTCCCTCTGCACAAACAGAATGAGGTCACTTTAGGTAAAAGAAAACCATCTTAATCACAGGAAGAAAATGTGTGAGAGAAATTTTAGACACGGAAAGCCAGCCAGCCTTTGCAGCCTTCTCTAACTTAATAAATTAATAAACAGCTGTTTGGCTTTTCAGATTTTTCTCAGCAGTAAGTGTTGTTAATCAATTTTTAATGGAGCAATTAAAAAGATATGAAAGCTGCTATCCAGCTTTCACCAGAATAATTGATTTCTGTATGACCTTGACTATCTCAACTGTTCTGCTTCAGCATAAGAGCTCCATGTAGATAATATGAATAGATCCAGAGGAAAACATTGCCATGTTTATTTTAAAAAGTCTTCCAAAATGTTCCTGGCAACTTAGTGGCTCAAAAATAAGGCCACTGTGTATTTTAGCTGGCAGGCATTTATTCTGCCAGCATATTTATGAGGAATCCAAATAAAAACCCATCTGAAATATCTGGCACCTAGGGCTGCAAATAATGCTGTCATAACTAGTAAGAATAAGCAAAGTGAAGGAGTAATTATTTCTGTTTAAACATCAGATCTACTGAACTTCTCAGCTGAACAATTCCAGTCCATAACCATAGGAATTCCCAGATTTGGTGTGCTGTGCCCTGGAATTGAGGCTGGTGTGGCAGAGCACCCAGAGCAGTGGTGCAGCACCCCCGAGGTGTCTGGGGGTGCATTCCATGCTTGGGCTGGACAGGAGGAGAGAGGTTTTTATCACTGCTCATGCTGGGTTTTAGTGGAAGAGCCAAGATGAGGAGACTCTGGGTTGAGTTTACTGCCTGGGGAGGGGTTGGTGGTGTTCCCTATGCAGTCAGTGATTTAGGTCAGAGTGTGCTCAAAGACAACTGCAGAATTTTCCTGACTCCTTAGGATACACCCAGAAAGGATTTAAGAAGGGTTGAAGCTCCAGAGGAGGCCCAGGGTGCTTTGTCCCACTCCTGTGTCCATTCCCATGGCTGCAGCTTTGCTCACTGAGGTCCATTTCAGGTGAAATGCTATGGGAATGGCATTCTGCTTCTGTTTTCCAGGTAACTGCATTTTGTGATGTCGATGAAAAGAAAATTACAAAAGGATTCTACACTTATGAGGAATCTGAGGTGAGCTATAACCACTCTTGCATTCCTTATTGTGATCTAGAAGTGTCCTGGGGAATGTGGTGAAGGAATTTGTCACTGATCTTGTGTGTTGTGTAGCAGCTCATTTTGGTAAAGAGGCTGTGACAGAAGATTGGAGGGCTGGGAATGGCACTGGAATGCAAACTGGAGCCAGGACTGTCAGCTTCACACTCAGTGAAGTCAGTTTAGAGAGACAAAAACATCCTGAAAGGATTCTGATGATGGGCTAAAACAGTCTTCACTGATTTGTCTTCTAAATGGGAGTAGAATTTGGTTTATGGTGGATAATGGGAAGGAATCCTCAAAATGGAAAGCTTTCCAGCAAGTTATCTTGTGAATCAAATCACCTCGAGTTTGCCAGATCCTTGTATCTGATTATGGGAATGGGACTGAGGGAAGGTATACACACACACAGTTGTGCTCAGCCTGGAGTAGCTGCACAATTCCAAAACACTGAGTGCTTTGAGCTGCATGAAGGAATTGGGAGTCAGCATTTCAGTCTGGAATACTGAGGACTCAGAATGATTGACACAGATCCTGGGCAGTTGTCTTCCCAAAACAAACCCATTTTCTCAGATCAGCTGCAACTGTTGTGAATCCTTAGAAAATCCTGCAGCTTGGATCTGTGGTGAAGTCCCAGCTGAGCATAAGCCCTTTAACAGCTCCCAGAGGAGAAAAGATCCTCCTCTGCCTCTGCTCTTGTGCCTGCTCTGATGCTGTCTGAGGGCACAGCAACTGATACAGCTCACTAAAATGGCAAAAAATTAACCAAAAAAAGAGAAGGAGCATACTTTGTTATGGGACAGGCTATTGAAGCTGTACACCTTGCCATCACATCAAAGAGGGAATTGTTTGGGAGAGGGCTGGAAGCAGAATTTGGAGGTGAGGAGGAAGCAGTGGAGCAGTGGGACCTGCTCCTGTCAGCAGCAGAAAGAATTCAGAAAATTCAGATTTGGTGTAACTTCACACAATTGCACTGAAACAAGGGGCAGAGAATGAGCAAGGTCTCTTCAGCATCACAACTCAACAGATTTTTTTCCCCCTTTTAGAGTTTAGCAGCCTTTAAAACCAGGCTAGCAAGTAACCTGAGTGCTTCTGTACCTCTTCTTCCTGCAGGAGAGGCCCAAACCAAAGATCCCTGTGTGTCACTTCAGGGATGCAGCTCCCCCCTTCGTGATCTGTGTGAAGCTGGTGAGTTCCACCTCTGCCCTCCTCTGCAGCAGCATTTGCTCCTCAGGAAAATGAGCTCCTATGGACTGCAAGTGGCTTTTCCCAGCAGCTTTTGCTGTACAGTTCAATGGCTTTTTCTATCAAACTGATTGTGCAGGGTATTTTGGGATTTAAATCATCAATACTGGGTAAAATTAAGAATGAGACTAGGGACACATTCTGTGAAGGAGCTGGATCTGTTGTATTTCTTTGCCCAATACCAAATACACCCCAATGAGCACAGGCACTCAGCCTCCTTTGGGCCAAGTATTTTACAGCCCCATGAATGGCAAAGGCTTTGTTTTTAAATCAGACCTTAAAAGCAATTTTGTTTGGCCCTGCCAGTTCTGAAGTATCTTCGGTATCTAACTGTGTTAACTTATTTCAACTGGTTTAATTGCCCTGATAATATAATTAGAAGATGATAACCAGCAGAATGCTGTTACAACACAGAAGCTTTAAAATAGCAAATACCTTGCAGTGGTGAAGAGCAATAAAACCCCTCTGGCAGAACTAAAACCTGCAGCTCCACACAGCACTGACACTGCAAAGCTGTGCTGGATCTCTGCAGGGATGGATCAGCTGAATGTCCTCTCCTGTTTTAACTTGGCACTCCCAACCCCATGAGCAGCTCTGAGCTCCTGACTCTGGGTTGTAGAGCCAGACTGAGAGTGCCTTGGGGCACTGCTGCTTGATAAACTCTTGGATCAGCAAGTACTATTACAACTAATTTAATTTTTCATACTGCATAGAACAGTGGGTGGAAGTCCCCAGACAAAACATCTGTGCAACCTGTTCTAAAGCACATTTAATCTGGGAAGCCCTTACAATGAGACTATTATACAACATCTTGTCTGCAAACTCTGCTCTCTGACTTCAGCTGGGATTTCAGTCTGTTTTTCCCCTCGTGGCCACTGAGCATTTTCTGCTTGCTTATTCTTTACCAGCCTAAGTTCATCACCATTTTCTGGAGAAGCAATTGTGCTTGAAGGGGCTTTATTGGCTTTTATTTTGCTGTTCATGGTAGGGGATTATTTTTCCTTTTGATCCAGACAAAACCTGCATGTTTCTATGCAGCTCTGAGAGGGTGATTTTGGAGATTAGATGTGTTTATTGAGTGGGTTGTTTACAAGAAGTGACTCTGTTGGCCATGTCCTTGGAGCAGCATTGGCTCATTTATTTTTTCAGGCAGTTCCTCCCTTGTGAGCACTGCTGTGGCTTTGGTGCCAGAGCAAATCCTTCTGGAAGAAGCAGGCATCCTCTGATCTTTGCTCAGTTTGCATTTTATAATGGCTTCACAGACAGCTGGAGCTGGAATTCTGCTCTGTGTGTGAGTTTTTGCTGAAGAGAATGAAAGTGTGGCTTTAGTTGGTCAGAGCAGCATGCAGGGCCACTTCACCCAAGGGTTTGTGCTCCGTGTTTGCTCTCACTTGGAGGTAAAAGCAAAATGCTTAGAAATGCTGCATTGTGCCCTGGCTTGGCTTGGATTCCAAAGGCTGGAAATGAAAGGGATTTTTTTATTTTTCTGTCACAGCAATTAAACTAGTTTGATTGTGTAAAGTTTGCAGAAAATTGGGGGTTAGATCTCTCATTGTACAGCCCTGCCTGCTTTTTCCTGTGCTCTGGGAATGAAAGCTTTGGCTTTAACGCTCCCACTTAATTTAGCATCTGGTCTCTTATGAATTTTTTTAACCCGTTTATAAAGCAGGTTATTTTTTTTTCTACTCCTTCAATTCCAGTTTCAGTGAGACTCCATTTCTGTAACTTCCCATCCTAAACATTCACAGTTAAAACTTCACCCTTTCAGTTCTGGGCCAACCACACCAATGTTTATCCCCCACCTGTGGTGTTGTCAGTGTTAATTTTTCGGGGGGTTTTGGTGACATTCCTTAAGATCAGTAATGAAGGATTCCAGGAAGATCCCAGTGCTCAGGAATGCTGAAGCTGCCCTGTTTTCATAATGACATCACTGAGCTTGCTCATGTACCCAGTTCCTGTCCTGATAACTTGCCTGGGGCTCAAAAGGAAACACCTTTAACTCTGCAAAGAATTTCATCTGTTTGATGGAGGGCTTGTTTTATCAGACAACTTAATCAGTGCTCCAAATCCACCCAAACCAATTGTTTTGTCCAGCCCTTGGTGCATTTTCTGCCCTTGTCTGAGTTAGCAAACACAAGGGCAGAGCTGGGCTGAGCAGCACAGCAGAGTGGAGGGGTTCTCTGATACCCCCCACACTGACTTGAACACCAACTTTACAACATAGCCTGAATTTTTGAACAGAAACTTTCCTGATCCTTGGTTTATTTGTTTAGTTCTGCAAATGGGATTTTCTTCTGTGGCCTAAAGAACCAGTAACTCAAACCTGTTACAACCTGAAATGAGTTTCATCTCCTTTTCTTGTTCTTCCCTCGCAGGACTTGACAGGTGGAGCCTTTGAAACAAACCTGGAGATGCTGAACCTGAAGGAAGGGATGGATTATTATCACTTTAACTAAACCAAGGTGAGGCTGTGGTACTGAACTGTGCTGCTCTCTGTGTATCTGGGAGCAGGAAGCCCAAATTCTTCAGGGGTTTAGAACTTTGTAGTCATTTGTGCTTTGTGAATTTAATCTTTGGGCTGAGTAAGCCCTTTGTAGGGGGGGTCACAGTTACACCAGGGTAATGCTGGTAATTACTTCACAGGGTAATTGCTTCACAGGGGAACTGGCTTGGTTTTAGCTTCTCTGCCCGAATTTTTCCTTCCTTTCAGATTTGTAGAGGTGTGTCTATGCACACACAGCCACTGTTCAGGTGTGGAGATAGTGGGATTTAATTACAGCCATAAAATAACACTGTAATTACAATATGATGTGGCCTCCCCATCACATTAATCTCACTAAAGATCCCTTTCAGAGCTATTTCATTTTGAGATGGATTCCTGGCAGCAGCTTGAAGAACTGACTCACCTTCTTCAAAACTGAGTTTACCACAAAAACAATCTGTCTGAATTAGTGACATAAAGAGCTGTTATGAGGCTGTGGCATCAGCGGAAGTGAAACCTGGGGTTTTTTGTTTGGCTGTGACACAGGAGTGACAGACTTCTCCACAGGGACACTTGATGCTCAGGATGATCTCAGTGCCACTGAGTGTTGCCATTCTCACCTCTGAAAAATAAATCTTGAAGAGAGCAGTGCAGCAGGTCAGGTTTAATTCTTGGTGTGTGTACAAGCACAGGCTCTGTTCAGTCAGGGAAGCACAAACCCCTGACACCAAACCAGACAGGTCAGTGTGACAGGGCATGACAAGAACCTGCCAGACAGCAACATTAAAAACTGAAAACGAGGAATTTTGGTTTTCTTCCTGTGGCACATCTGTGCTTTCAGACAGGCTCAGCCCCTCCTGCCCAGTGCAGCCCTCAGCTCTGCTGTGATCCACGTTGGGGTGCCACAGCTCAGCCTCTTCCCACCCTGGCAGCACAGGAACCACGAGCTCCAGGACAGCCCAGAGCCAGGCCTGCCCTCCTCATGCTGAACTCTGCCAGAGAGAAAGGAAAGGACAGGTCACAGCCATGTCATTAACTATTAAAATACAAAATACAAAGCTGTAATATTTAGTCCTTTTAGCACCATGGATGGAACTACCCTCCAGCAAGTTTTATTTGTACAGAATTTAAAGGAGTAGAAAGTGTTGCTTTCAGCTGAAGCCAACTTCATTCACCTTTTTTATCCTGCCATGCTTGGCCTCCCCTCTGGCTTCTCCCACTGGGAGCAGCCCTGGGGACATGGGGACAGCTGGGACAGCCCCCTCTCTTCAGTGGCACCCTGAGCTCTGTGCTGAAAGCTGCACTGTCACCTCTTGCTCCCCTGAACATAAGCAAAGTTCCAATCTGAGCACAAAACAGCCAGATCCCACCTGTACCAGCTCCATCTGAGCTACCTGGACTTGTGTTTGGATATTTCTTATTATTTTGTTTATCCTAGAGACAGTTTTCTCCTAAAGTATCAGTCTTCTCTCAGCCTTCAATAATTAAGGATTAAAATAAGGATTTTTTTGAGAGCAGAGAGCTCATCTTGTAAGATCTCTTATTTTGAGCAAAACTTTTCTATTACTTGATTAGAAAACCTTTAAAAGCAACACTCAGTTTTTGTTCTAAAAACTCCTTGTCTGGGCAGGAGGTTCAGATTCTTGTCTTCCAGAATTATAAAAATGTTAGCTGAGATGTCTTAAAATTGTACTAAAAGCAGATGGTAAAAACTGGAAAAGGAGTGAAGAAACTGCTAAGAGGCAGCAGGAGGTCTTTGAAGGGCATTCACAGTGTCTTAAGTATGAGTCTTTAAAGAAAGATAAATATTTATATAGACAGTCACACATATTCTTTAAAACACTAAAAACCTCTTTTAGAACCCCTACCAAAGCAGGAAGTTCTGTACTCCTGAAATACTGAGCTGGGTGGGCTTGTCCAAAGTATCTAAAAATATACATTACATATACACAGATATATATATTATATATATATATATACACACACACAGTTTATGGTTTTGTATGCTATTTCTCCACAGAGGCAGTGCTGCAATCCTGTGGTCTGCACAGCACCTCATGTCATCATCTTGCAGTTGAAATTGAGAAGTTCCTGTCTTTTCCCTTTCCCCAGGAAGGGCAGAGGAGCAGAGGCTGCACATCTGTGTCTGGAATGTGGCGCTGCCAGCCTGGAATGCTCCCTGGAATGAGGCTGCAAGGGCCTCAGGCAGCAGCTCCAGCCACCCCACTGCTCTGCAGCTGCCTGGGAGCATCCTCAGGGACACAGAGCAGCCCCTGGAGCACATTCCCACCTCACCTTGGCCACCAGCTGGGGTCGGGGCACTTGCAGGAGGTCACAGAGGCAGTTCCGTCTCTCCCTCACCACGGGCAGCTCTGCTTCCCTGGGACAGCAAAGGTTGGCTCCAGTTAATGCAGACACACCCAAATAATGATCCATGTCCCCTGCACCACAGGGGGTGTGTCCCCTCACCCACATTTCAAATTGCAGTTTTTGTTGTGTCACATTTGAAGACTGATGGACCATTTGTGTACCACCATAAACACACAGCAGATCTGCCACAGGTAACCAGTGGCTAATAAAATGCCCAAGGCTGTTCTTTTACAGAGTTTTATATTAAAAAAACCCACTAATTTGTACAATCCTTTTGATTAAAAGTTCATTTAATTTATTCTTTAAATATTGGATTTTGGACAAGACTCTCCCATCCCCTCTATAGAGAAAAAGAAAAAAAAGAGAGAGTTAGAAATAACTTCAACCTTTTTTTTTTTTTTTTCCACACGTTGGACAATTTGTCTCATTTACTACTGGAAACTTTCCTGTGGCTAAACAAAGTGTATTATTTATAGAGTAATTTGTTTAAACTCTGCATGACACAATTGTAGGATAAATCTCTGGAGTCACAACAAGGAAAATATGTGTATCCCAGTAATTACAATATTCCTTCACATTCTCATTTGGCTTCCTGCTGCTAATACTCAGGGTAATTCAGAATTGAGACTGATTATTTTAGCACTGGGAGAGCTTGAGGAAAACAAGCAGCTCACTGTGACACTCAGCTACAACTTCAAATCTCTTTTTCTGTAAACAGCTCAAATCTACCAAGATAAAACAATTAAGTTTGGAGTAAACGAGCTCTTTGTCTTTCAGAGCAGTGGCCACAGTGCAGCAGGGTACTCAGGGCTTGCTCCGGGCCAGAATAAGCCAGGCACACCCTAAAAATGACAGGGTGAAAACAGAATATTCATTTTCCTGGAGTGTTTTTCTGGGGAAGTGTTTTGCTTTGATTTAGGAACCCAGCTGTTTGTGAGCAGAGCTGAACTGCCACTGCTTTTCCTGTCCCTGTGTGAGTGCTGGCCCTGGAACCTCCCTGGGTGACAGCACTCAGCTCATCCTGCTGCAGTGTCACTCAGCAGAGTCCTGCAATTCCTCAGCAAGCCTGTCCCTAAATGCAGATTTCCTAATGGAGCTCAGAGTCACACCCAACACAATCCTAAACACAATCCCAAACTTCCCTGTGCAGCTAAACAAGGAATTGTAACCACAGGCAACCACCCCTTCAAACCTGAGACTTGTTCTGATTTTGCACTGGAAAAATTCAGAAAAAGAGCAGAAGTCACCTCTCCTAATGATAAACTGAAATATAAAGTTCACAAATATAAATTTCTTTAAGCTCAAGCAAAATAAAGAAATGAACTGGAAACTACCCAGAAGTCAAGCAGTGTAACATGCAGTCTGCAACTCTGTCACCCACTCTTAAGGTGTATTTGTTATTTGAGCTTGTCTGGAATAAATTTACTTCCATTAAATGTCAATGAAGACAAAAAGCCACTTAATATAATGACTAAATAAATTATATATTTTTCTATATTTGTCTCTTTGTGATTGCTGTTTGGGGCAATGGCCCAGGTCTATGACAAGGAAAAACGTTTAACAAGGCAGCAAAACTAATAAACCAATTATTATCTTAAAATTCTGTATTTTCTCAAATCTCCCAGGCATGCAGCCTTTTCTCAACCTGCCCAGGAGATAATGCCCCACGCTAGAATTTGCAGAAAGGGGAATATGCAGTGCCAGAATTCTGTTCCCTGTCCCTGTCACTGCAGAGGTGCTCATGCAATGATTCCTCTGCTCTAAAAGTCACTGGATCATGCTCATGAAGAACAGGATCCTCTTTTCCTGCTCCTGAAGAAGGTAACAGTGCAGGTAAGAGGAGGGAAAAAGATTAATTCCATTCTATGAAGTGGTTGTTTAATTCATGCCATCCTATGCCTGGGAAACATCTAAACTGCTCCAATTCCAAATCTCTGCTTGAATACAAGGCTTGTAGCATGTTGAGTAATTACATTTCATGGGAGATTTGAGCTGTTCTGCTAATTCTGTTGTTTTCCAGCTTGCAGAGATCCTTCCTTTCCCCAAATCCTGCCAGTGCTCATAAATGCCAAGAAACTGTCTGTGCAGTTGAAGTTTGACTGTTTGCACAGCCCAGTCTCTGGCTCATGGAAAACTTCCAAGATTTCCTCCCTTTTTATGTTGTTAGAAAAATATGGGTATTTTACTTTATCTAATGGTGATTTTATACATCCCCCCACCCCCTTTCAGTGGGCCAGCATCCTGGAGAGCTCTTCAGAACAGAGGAATTCCTTGCAGCAATGCTTTCGTGGCCTGGAAGCAATAAAGAGCTGAACCTACACTATCACTCCTCCCCCCCAGCCTCCAGAGGCACTGAACTTTGTCCCCTCCAGGGCACAGGGGTTATTTTGGGGCAGCACTGCACTCACCAGTTGGTGTCACTGAGGATGGCCATGGCCTGGTCCACGATGGCCGGGTCCACCACATCACTGTAGGTGAGCAGCATCTCATACACCTGGCTGGCTGTGGTCTTCCTGATCTGTGGGGAGAGCCAGAGACAGCCAGAGACACAGCCAGAGACACAGCCAGAGACACAGCCAGAGACACAGCCAGAGACACAGCCAGAGAAACAGCCAGAGACACAGCCAGAGACACAGCCAGAGCCAGAGACACAGCCAGAGACACAGCCAGAG
>VZTB01015970.1:356294-405668 GCA_013397245.1 Thryothorus ludovicianus
CTCTCCCTCCCCTCCCCGAGCTGACAATGTGCAAAATCTTCAATACTTACTATAGGAAAGGGATGGCAAAGGAGGAGAAACAGCTGGAAGAAAACTTTCTCTCTCATGTCTCCTTGAAATTGAATCAGGCCACAAAATCTAGAAAATATCAGAAAAAAACAGATCTTGTGTTACATAACTGCACAAGTATGTTTTGAGGACTAGGATGAAGATGGCCATTGGGAAAAAGGCAGGGAGGGGAAGCTGTGCTCTCTACAGAGAAAAAACAATTGATTCCCTTTAAGCATTTTTAGGAGTACAAAAGTTTCAAAACTTGATCAGCTTTATCAGATCACATGTTCCACTTCAACCATCCAGAACTGAGACTCTCCCAAATCTTCAATCACAGATCTGTGTGTATTTTCCATTTAAATTCCACGTGAACCAGACCTGTTACATCTGGCAAGGTAAACACTCTCCACCTTCCAGGAGCAAGGACTGCTTTCATTGACTCACACTCCTATGCTGGAGCGAAGCTTCCGGATGTCTTTGGACCTTCTGATCTCTTCTTTACAGAGGGTGAACAACTTCACTGGGAAGGGATGGCTGCAAATGGGAAAGGAACAAAGATGAGAGTGGGTTTCAGTAGAATTTCAAAGGTATTTCAGGATGGTCAGGATGCCAAACTAACATTCCAAGGTGAGGTAAGACACTCTGCAGGGTGGTTTGTGCTTCCCCCAGCAGCTCAGGAGAGTTTGGCCACCACGTTCTTTCATTTTTTAACAAGACCAGGAAGAAATTATTATTATCATTATTATTATTATTATTATTATTATTATTATTTACATTGCTATTCTCTGTGTGCTGAGGAGTGAATTCCTTTTACCCAAACAGCTCCAGTCCATGCAGGATAACTGGCTTGCCATGGTTGGTGTTTGCACAGTGTGGAATGATCACAAATACTTTGTCAGGAATTACATTATCCTATAGCCAAATAACAGCTCCTTAGTCTGTGTACCATCATGGTCATCCCCTAAGGTCTCCAACCAAACTTTACAGAAAAGGGGATGAATGTTGTTCTTAACCACTCCACCATTTCACAGCCCAAATTCCTTCAGTGATTCCAGACAACGTAATTAAACACAGGGCTCACAGTTCTATTACGTGTACAGGCCATGAAGCCATCTTTAAATATATTTAGCAAATTCTTTTCTTTTTCCACACAGTCTGGGAAACGTGATTCTCACAGCTCTTTCCCAGACACTCGTACAAACACAAGCACTGTTAGTTATTCCAAGGATCTATTAAAGAGAAGGAAAGAGGGACTAAGGCTTTCATTTCAGTTCAAATTATTTAATCTTTTACTTGCCACACTCAAGGCTGAAGTGCCACAGATGCAGAAGAAACTATTTCATATTTGTCTAGTGAGCACAGCAACTTCTAGGCTGTGTATTTTGGAAACCTCACTGCATTGTGTATGGAAAGTAAAAAGCAAAAATAGTAACATTCATTTTCTGCTACCACAATTCAAAGCTGTGGATAAAAACTACTGAGGAAAGCTGGGCACTGTCATCTGTTGAAGGGCAGAACATTTAAAATGTTTACAGGAGTGCCAAGATGTTTTGTTAAGGTAATGTGCCTTGTTCTGTAGAGTTTTCCAGACAAGAGTTAGTGGTTTTTAATGACTTTTAAAAAATTTGTAACAAAATCCTGGCTCATACTGGCAAATAGTGATCTGTTTAAAAAAACCTGAACAAACCATGGTAAACTGAGGTAAAGAATTCTACACATGGTGGGAACAACACAAATGAGTCCACGAGTGTCTAAGGGGTGGATAAGAGCTCTCTGCATGCTGAGGGATGTCTTGTCTCCCCTGGGTGGAATTTCTCCCCCTCCCACCCCAATTACACAAGCTAATTACAATCCCTGCAGTGCATGCCTGGCTCTCAGCACAGGCCAGGCAGTGAATCAGGTGAGATTTAAACTGGTTGAACAACAGGGACATTGCTGAAAAGGGGAGCAAAAGAGACCAACTGGAACAGGAGCATCTGGAATAAATTTAAAACATGGAACCTCACGAGCAGCATTTTGTGTTTAAAACAGATGCACTTTCCTTTCTGTTGGTTGCCAATTCTGCATTTGCAATAACCAAAGCTAACCTATGTGTGATCTCAAATGACTCAAATAGCTTGGCCTCTGTAAAGGAAATTGAGAAAATTCCTTCTCCTGTGTGGGCACTGTGCCAGCACTGGGGAAAGGGATCAGTGTGAGGTTCTCTCTGCATTCTGTGAACTGGGCACTGCCAGGGGGGCTGCTGTCCCCCTCCAGCTGAGCTGGGGCTCAGCAGTGCCACTGCCAGCAGCCACTGCCAGCTCTGCTGCATGGCTGCTTATGCAAGAGCAGTAAAATTGATTAAAAAATTCCATGGGAGCACGGATACATGGAAATTTTCAGCAGGACAGTAATGGAGACACAAATTTTCTTAAAGCACTGCAAGCTGTCAAAAAAAGCAGAGAACACACAGGTGCTTCTGTTGACATGTGAGAGAGAGAAATACCCCAGAGAGCAGGAGACCCTGAATTGTCACTCCAAGGCTGCTCTGTTTACCTGGCACTGAGCATTACACCCATCTTAGCACTTCCAAGGAGACAGCAACCCACAGGGCTGTGGGCAGCCCCAGCAGCACTGGGGACCCCTCAGCCACGGGAGCAGCTGTGACCAGTGACACTGCAATGCCAGCTGTGCCAGTGGCCTCAGTTCCCTCTCCCCTGTCCTCAAGGAGCTGCCAGGGACCTCTGTGCTCCAAGAGCAGCCACTGGGGAGCTCCCAGCAGCCCAGGCTGAGCTGCTGAATTTCTGAGAGCTCTTCTCTGAGCTGTGCCCAGCCCACAGACACCCCCTGCACTGCCACAAACTCCACTGTGGGATGGAATCAGGAGGGTCTGGGCTGTGTGCCACGGAGCTGAGGGCTCTGCTGCCCTGTTTGGTGGGAGCAGCAGGTCAGTGATGCTGCAGCACCATCAGCCCAGCACCCAGCTGCCAGAGAAACCCCCTCCCTTCCCTTCCCTTCCTGTTTGGCACAACTTGTGAGGCTGAGGGAGCCCCTCAAGCCCAGAGGGGAAGGGCACTTCTCACCCAGAGCAGGTCCCCAGTGCCATTCACCCTGCAGTGACACAAACCACCCCTGTCAGCACGAGGGAGGGGGAACCTCTCATGCTGGACAAGCAGCTTTCTGTCACCTTGGGACAGGTAGGAAATAACAGCCTGCAATATGCCCAGCAGCTGCTCCTTTCCCTAAGCCAAGCACAGCAGAGGAGCCAGTTCTGAAAGCATTTTGGTGACCCTGGTGACACTAAAGCTGATTCATTTCCAACCCCACAGGACAGGTATTCACCCCACAGTCCCCATCCCTTCTGACCATTTTTAAGATGGTCAATCCACCTCCCCTGAGCATCCAAACCATGGCAGTGGAGCAGGAACACCCAGGGCTCACTTGTCCTTTGGCACAGAGATCACACACAGATCAGAGATCACACAGAGCTTCCCAAACACTGAGATTCAGCTGCAGAACCACACCAGAAATGCTGAGCTTTATACTCTAAACTGCACAAGCTGTAGGGTGTAAAAAGACAAGAAAATGCCTGGCAGGTTCCACCTGAGCAAGGCAGGAGTGACACCCTGTGGCAACTGGTTTTAACTGGAGCACTCACGAGGCTCAAACTGATCCTGCTCCTAATCCTGATTAAATTAAGCACAGTTGGATGTTACCCATTCTGGACTGTGGATGTTTTATCAGAAAACAAATGTGTGAGGGAGTGCACAGTTTCCACTTCAAAACTGCAAACACTTTTTTACAATGCAATGTTGCTTATTTGGCTGCTGGTTTAGGTATAATCCTGATGCCAGACATTCTACGTGTCAATTCCCTTGCTAAAACTCCATTCAGCCAAACATGGTAAAAAAATGATGAGGGAAGGAAATGAAATGGGAGCTGAACATCCCAGGAAAAAACACAAGCATGTATCTCATGTACCTCAGCTTGTATTTCAGGCACACTCTAGGTAAAACCACATGTGGCCTTTCCATGCCACCAAGCAGTGCCTCCATTTCCCCACCCTCCCTGGGATGTTCTTACACAGTTTTATGTGTAAGGGAGCAGACCCAAAGTCAGAGTTTCTGTTCAAAAAGGAGTAGGTGGCATCCAACAGCAGAGGCAGGCAGGCAGGCCTTGGATCCATCCCTAACTACACCAAAGGACTTAGCAGAGTAAGAAAATGCCAACATTGCATGAAATGGAATTTTGGGCTCACCCATCATGTGCTGATCCACACAGAGCACAGCAGAGCCCTGTGGAGTACCCACAGTAACTCACCCATGGCCAGCTCTGCTCCAGGAGGCACCCACATTCCCAAAATCTGACACATGCAGGAACCAAACTCTCCATCTTTTCACTGTCTTCCAACTCCCCACTGCTCTGTATGGTACCAAGTTCTGCACTCCAGGCCAGCATTTCACTCCCTTGACAGGAGCATGATCCATTTGGCTGCTTCATTGTTAATTTTTTTTTCTGGTTTCATCATCAAACTGGAGGCAAATACATCTGGTTCAGCTTCAAAATCTTTCTGCCCATAACAGCCCTGGATTTTACTGCAGGATTTTTACACAAAGCATCACAATGGCACCACAGGGTTGAGTGTGAGTCACTCACACAGCAAAGGCATTGCTGCTGCCACTTGGTTTCTGTTCAGTGACCTGGGAGACAAGACTTGGACTGGAATTTCCACCCATAATCTCTCACCTTCCCCAGCAGGGATGATTGGAACTTGTGTGCAAGCCCCAGATCACTGGCACGAGTACCAAACTGAACAAGCAATATTCACTCCATCTGCCTTGGACTCACTTTAAATTCCCATTCAAACACTGACTGCCAAATGCAATTTAAGAAATATTATCTAAAACCACACTTCAAGACAAGAATGGGCTCAATCAAAACTTTCAGAATGATGAAGGCTTTTCAGATTTATCTGCTGTGAGCAATTCTTGAATCAACAAGTTCCCAATCCAGTATCTGTGCTTGCAGGATCTACGTTGCACAATTCTGTAAATACCTGCAGATGTGCCAAAATGCTGCCTGGGAGAGCTTGTGGAATAGATTTTAATATTACTGAAATTAAAATCATTCTTTTCTGAAACATCTGCAAACCCCCATGATTTCACATTGGAATATCTCACTCACACTTATCCCTTCCTAAACTGAACACTTTCCACATGACCAGGGTGGAAGAGCTGGGACATGCCTTTTTTATGATTCTTATTAGGATCTTAATTAACATCTCTGGAGATATTCACATTAACCAAAGCAGTGGGACTGGGGGAGCCACAGAGGGTTCTGCAGCACCACACAGGGACACTGCCAGTGCTCAAGGCTCCCAGTACAGCAAGGAATGTGCTCCAAGCTGCAGGGATTCAGGAAGCTGGAGAATGAAAGAAGGGATCTGATACTGGTCCAAGAATGCCAGGTGAAACATGCAAATTGCATTTGATTAATGCCCTGGCTGGCAAACAATTAACAAGTAACAAACTTGTACATGGACACGAGAGCCAAGGATTTTATCAAGACCCTTCCAAGGCTGTTGGTCCCACTTGAGGAAGGTTAAAGCACTGAAATACAGACTCCCACTTGGAGCCCTGTGCACCCCCAAAGCAGCAGCCAGGGCAAGACTGCTGCAAAGTGGGAAACAAACCCAAGAGATTTCCAGCAACTTACTTCTGCTGCTCAGTGAAGAGATCAAAACAGCCATTTGCCAGCATCTGGTCCAGCATTGTCAGGAGAGGCACAGACACCCTGAGGAAAGACAGTGATTCAACAAGGGAAGTACACTTCTTGGCATACAGATATATACTATTTTTAATCAGAAGCAAAGAAAAACTTCCCACATGCCTACTCACAGGTAAATTAGAACTCTGATTTACACAGAGCAGGGTTGCTCAGTACCTTGTGTGTGTTGGAATGGGGACATTCCCTCCCAGCCAAAAGGAAAAAACTTAATTAACAACACACCTGCTTTACATTTGCAGGGTCCCAAAAACACAACTGACAGTATTAGAAAATATTAATCTGTTTCTAGAATATAAACAATGTATTCCACAGACTGTATCAGAAGTTACAGTGCCAAATGAGCCAACACGTGTCAGCTGGAATAACCATGGCCATGTTTTCAACACTTGAGAAAAGAAACAAAATAAAAATACAACAGTGACAGAACAAGGGGGAATGGCTTCAGACTGAAAAAGAGCAGGTTTAGATGGGATATTGGGAAAAAATTCATCCCTGTGAGGGTGGGGAGGCCCTGGCATAGGGAGAAGCTGTGGCTGCCCAGTCTCTGGAAGTGTTGGGATGGCTGTCCCATGCCAAGGCCAGGTTGGGTGGAGCAATCTGGGATAGTGGAAGGAGTCCCTGCCCTTGACAGGGGACTGGAATGGGATGAGCTTTGAGTCCCCTGCAACCCAAACCATTCTACGATACAAAAACTTGGAAAATATTTTGCCACCACTCCTTGGTTATACATTTTCCCACGGGTCCTGCTGCATCAAACAGCTCTGTTAAAGCAAATGCACGTGCCTTGGGCACTCACTGGATGTGCCACACAGCTGAGCCCCAGAAGCTGCAAAGGGCAGGGGCCAAGGGAGCCAGTACCTGTCATTGCGCAGGTTGTCCTCAAACACCTTCAGCAATGTCTCACAGAAGCTCTCCAAAGCACTGGGGTCACCCTGGATTTTCTTCATGTAGTCAAACAGGCTCTGGGCAGAGTATCTGAGCTGCAACAGAAGGAACCTCCAGTGCAGGGCAGGGAAAAGGCAGAGCCACCCACAAACAGGGGCTCCAGGAGTGCCCTGTCCCTCAGCTGGGCACTGCACTGGGGACATTCCCCAGCAGCAGCCACAGGCACAGAGAGCAACAACACCCAACAGCACCAGCCCTATTCCATCTGCACTGAACCATTTGCAAGGAAATTTGGGGGTTTTTTACCTTTTTAAGTTTGCCACTGCAAGTCAAAAGACCGCATTAAAGGCTCATTGTTTTCTTTCTCTCAAAATAAAACATCCTCAAACCACCACGATCAGCCTGCTTCACTTCAGATAATAATAAATACTGCAACAACTCTGAAGGGGAAGGAGCACAGCAGGACTTCACCAGCAGGATTTATTAAACAGCTGATGGAACTGAACCATGCAGGCAAGCTCCTGGGCCACACAAACCAGCAGCAAAATCAGGTTAAAAATCACCCACAGCCCAGAAAGAAACACTGACTGCTGCTTTAACTGCACTGAGCTCATCAGCTTAGCAAGATGCCACAGGAGGGGCCAGTGCTGCTGCTCAAGGCTCAGCTGGACACAGCCCATGGGGTCACACTGGCCATCAACCATCCCAGGCTGCAGCACAATATCATCTACTAACATCCCAATATTTTTGTGAGATCTGACACAGTAACACAGCTCTGGTACTGCTGGGAGGAACTTTAAGAGTTCAGAATATTTAGTTTGATTTTTAAACGCAATTTTCACTCTTTAGGAGGCAAGAGGGATCACGGGATATTCTGTGCTACAACCAAATTTTGAACATAATGTAGCCCAAGAATAATGAAATTATATCAAAATTATATCCTGACCCCTGCAACTGCAGGGTTTGTGCACTGCAGAAAGACCAGCATTGTACATCTGATCCCCACAGACTGAGGGGTTTCATGCAGCCATAAGAAATATGCATCACTGTGGGCCAGATGTACAATTAGAAGATTCTTTTACACACAGAAAGTGCCCTTTGAACCATGGTGATGGAGCAGAGTGCCAAATCCCACAGGGAATGACATCTTCTGTTTTTCCAGATTATTTCCAATGCTTGAGCTACAATTCTTCCAGCAGCCCCACTGCCACCGAAACACTTCAGAGACCCCACACGGCTCATTCCAGAAAATCTCTTTAAAAAGCCAAACAAAGAGCTACTCTTGCTAAATATACTGCAGAGCAATTTTAGCTGCAGCCAAACTGCCACTGACCACGGAATTACAACAGAGCCTTTCTCCTGTTAATTCCCTCAGATGACCAAAAGACAAACTGACATTTGAACTCAGATTGTCTCACAGTATACACAAGAACCTTCATCCTAACTTCCATGTCCATGTGTGCACAGATATTTTTTAAGTGAGAGAAGGAGGAGAGCCACAAGAACACACACATTACTGCAAGAACACATATTCCAAAAATCTTTTTCCTCCATTCAAGATTTCAAAAAGCTGCTTCTTTCATATGAATTTAAGAGGATTGTTCTTAAAATTTTCTATTAATGTTTTAAATCAGTCTCTGGATATTGAGCAAAGAATGCTACAGGCTTTGACAGAGTAGTTTGAATACCAGTCATTGTGAAACACATAAATTCTGATTGCTATATCACATTTTAGATACTAGAAGTAATTCACCACACACATACACTCCCAAGTGTAAGTGCCCTCCCTGCCTTTCCAGCTGACCCAAGAGAGAATTAGGTCATCTCCTATCCAAAGCCCTCAAGAATATTTTAGCCAGAACAAGCCTTTAGAGTTAAAGAAAACTGGAAGGTCACAGAAAAGTTAACATTTCACAATCAGAGTTTGAGAACACTGCAGAAGGTTTCCCTTAACACACTGGCAGATGGTGACAAGGGAAGGGAGCTGCATGTAACTCAACTGTTCCAACTTTTCATAACTAAATGCAACCAGGACATTAAAAAAAAATTAAATTAAAATATTGAATAAGAATTTTCCTCTGACCCCAGCTAGCAGCCAGAATGTCTGTTTCTCCAAAACTTTCCTCCTTTTTATACTTAGACAAATAACTTTGGTTTTGGTGGAGCCTCCTATAATTAACTGTGTTTGACTGAAAGCTGAATTCCATGTGCATGTTTGCTATTAAAGAAATCTGTTAAGAGTTACATTGTCTATCTGATAATTACTGTCACAAACCAACACACACATGTTTTCAAAGTTTTAAAATAGCCCTTGCCATATAATTAGTTGCCATTTTAGAAACATTAAAATGCTCAGAATTGGTTGAAACACAAAACAATGAATACTCTGCTGCATCAGACCCAGGGGCTCAGAGACATCTCTTGATCCCCAGAGCAGAACCCACAGCACCAGGCAAGAAAGCATCACTTGAGCAAGCTGTGACTGACAAGGGGAAGCCATGGTGATTTCAACTCCTTTCTGTGACCCAGCAGGAGCTGTTGCCCCTCCACAAAAACTCTGTTTTCCAGCACTTTTCACTTTTCTACCAGTTTTCTTAACTTGAGATGGAAATCTTAATTAGAAACACTCTCAACCACTGTCAGGGCGCTGCTCACAGCACCCTCCTGTTCCAGGAGCACTGGGAGCTGAGGGGCTCTGCTGCTCATCCCAGCTGGGAGAGGCAGCACAGGGCTGGGATTTGTGGGGCTGGAACTCTCAGGTCCTGCCAGGCCAGGCGAGGAGAAACAAAGAGCCCTCAGCCCTCACTCCCTGCGCGCCACGCGAGTGAGGCTGTCCCAGTGCCAGCCAAGGTGGCTGCCTATCACAAAAGCAGCAGTGGAGCTCTCACCGTGGTCTCTGTGAGCCCTCCCACAGACACAGAGAGCCCCAGCAGCACGTGGTACTGGTAGGCTGGCAGCCCCAGGAGCTGGGTGATCCGGGGGAAAGCTTCCGACGCCGCGTTCCAGTTCAGCGTCTCCTTCTCCGACCTGAAAGGGGAAGGGAAACCATCACCTCCTGTGGGTGCACTGCCCTTCTCCTGCACACACTGCTCCTCCACGCCAGTGGAGAAGGTCTCTGAGTTACCTGAATGTCAAATCAAACATTGGTCTTTGAGCATATGGGGAAAATACAAATCAAAGCTTAAGCCAATGCCAGTGCAGTGAAGGAATCTTCAAATCCTTGCTCTGAGCCAGGGGAGATGTGAACTGCAGTTTCCTTTCCCCAGACAATTTTGCCTAGAAGTTTCTTTCTGCAGTTTCATTCTGTGCTCTGTCTCAGCACCAGCTTCTGAACAGCTGATCCAAGGACAGACCTACCCCAGGAAAGGCCAACACAGCCTCCCAGCACTGCTGCTCAGCAGCCTCACACACAGAGCACTTGGAGTCTCAGCAGGCTGAGGATCCCCCAAACACAGAGCTGGATGCTCCTCACTCCCACCAGGTATCATAATCACCACTCAGAATGAGTTGCTCTCATCCTTGCTCTAACCAGAAAGTCCAGCTTGGAAAACTGCTGCAACTAGAGCTTGGTTAAAACCATACAATTCATTAAAAACTATCATTATGATCAATGTTTTCTACCATACAATTCATTAAAAACTATCATTATGATCAATGTTTTCCAGTTGAGGAAAAACATATGTTAATGCATATTCATAGGACAATTCAATGAAATCCTGACAAACAACACCAAATTTTCCTCCATGCACATATTGGGCATTTGGGCACAAAATGACACCAGGTTGCTTGGTTTAGGTGTAACTGTGTGCATTTATCTTTCACCTTCATTGGTTTAGGATATTTTTCAATACCTTACCTTGGAAATATCTTCTCGAGCTCTTCTCGATGAGGGATGTGTGGAACTGGAGGATTGTCAAAGTGCAAAAGAGTAAGGAACACAGATCCTGCATGAGCTCGGAATTTATCTATTTTTTCAGCTGACTGTTGAGCCAGCCAGCACATAATCTGCTTGCAGCTATAAAGAAGAAAACAATCAATCAGAAAATTTAAGCAGTAGAATGCGTATTTAGATTTAAATTGTTTTAATTAAATGAATAAGAATGATCCTGCTAGGAAAGTATTCTGGTTTAAGTCTTCAGAATGAACATGCAAGTGATTTAAGACATCCATATGGTGACAGAATCTTGAGGCTTTATCTTCCACAGATCAATCAATCAAAAACCAGCATGACATTAATGGTACAGAGTATTTTATCCACCTTTTACACATATTGTCCTACCTTTCATCCAAAAAGATTAAGTGCTTTATGGCTTGGCTGAACTGCTACATTTCAGATGGAAATAGAGCAGAACTTAGAGAAAAGCACATTTTGAAGTTGAAAAGTGCACATGTAGCAGAGGACAAGGTCTCTCCTACATCTCATATCAAGTAAATCACTTCTTCAATTCTGGCTAGTCTTTAATGATATCCTATTTTGTTTATGTTCACAGCTAAACTTTCAGCAGCAATACTGTGTCCCACAAGGCCCTTTACCCTTCAGAAAGGGCCACTAATGATAGCAAAACCAGCTAAAATTCCTTCAGTCACACCAAGGCCCAGAATATTTAGAAAATGGGATCCAGCTGGCAGGAATGCTTTTCTCAGTTCCATGTGGACAATCTGTGTATAAACAAATGAACAGGAGGAAGCTCCTGAAAATGGGCACTAGTGAGCAGTGTGTTCTTGGAGAATCCAGTACTTTCCTTCTAGGTGTCCTTCAACATTTGTTTTGTTTTTTTTCAATTAAAACCCAAACCATGTATATGCTCACCTAACCATTGGCACACTCTGTCTACAAACCAATATCACTATTAGGGAAGTCTTCCTGCAGCTCAAGCTATGTTTTAAAAATTGCACTTATAATTAATTCTTTTATTATTAGGATGCCATATCATGAAATTAAAAATCAGGATCTCAGTGTAAATTGTTTTTCTTTACTAATAATCCTGCAAAGAAACAAATCCAAACTCACTCTCACATCCAAATTAATGATGTGATGCTCTGGATGAGCAGGCAGGTTTGCTTTTTATTTCAGTGAACACTACTGGGAAGCACCACAGAGGGGGCAGGTTTAGCCCAAATCCCACAGCTGTGCTGCATTTCCAAGGTGGAACTGCCACCCAGGCTCTCCCTCAGAAAATCACATCCTCCACATCTGTGCGGGCCTGATGCACTTCTGTCCAATTTGTGCCACACCCAACAAAGAGTGAGCACAGAGTGTCCAAGCACTGCACTGCTGGAGGGCCTGGAGGCAGCTCCAGGAGCCAAGGCACAGAACAGCACTTTACACACACGTTACACACACGTTACACACACGTTACACACACGTTACGTACATGTTGGCATTGATCAGCTCTGCCTCGTTCTGCACCAGCAGCAGCGTCACCTCCATCAGGCTGCTCATGGCAGCTTCCCTCACCCTGGGGAGACACAGACACACCACAGGAGCTGCAGCTGCACTTTTATTCCAATAAATACATCAGGGAGGTGAAGAACCAGCAAAAGTTCACAATGACCTCTGAGAGCAGCTCCCAATTTTGGGAGGACAAGGAGTGTTCCCCCCATCCCACTCTGTGAAACAAAGCTCACCCTGCCCTGAGGGTCCAACAGCCACCTCTGCCTCACCAGCCTGGCTTTTATTCCAGCCAAATTCTTTATTTTAAGGTTAAAACTGAAAATGATTAGCAATATTTCATGTGCATGTAGATGTATTTAAACTTAAGTGCTTTGTCTGCTTCAAATTATTTTCTGAAAAGGCCAACCCACACTTTGACAGTCAGATATTGAACACTGTTAACACTCACATTCTTTTAAAGTTTCAAGTTCAATATTTCCAACATTAAAAACAAGCTGTGACTCAGAGTGGCTTAAATCTCTATGCTAAACAAGAACTAATTTCACAGAAAGTTTGCCCACTAAATAACACTAAGTTGTGCTGGAAATGAGTCTTATCTAGATTGCATTAGCAACTCAGAGTAATGTCATCCTTTCTCAGTAATAACTTTTAAAAAAAGGGAAAAAATAAATATTTGAAAAGGCTCAGAAGCCTTCTATGAAAAGAAATACTCCTCTTTCTGGTTTCCAAAATAACTTGAAAATAATTGCAGGTGCAATCTAAAACTGGGTGGGACATTTGTTATAATGGTAAAAAGGGTAAATTACATCATTTTTTCCAAAGCAGCTTAAAACAAATCTGGCAGTCTTTCATCAAGGTTATGTTTTACCAGTTTTTTGTATCACATCTGACTTAGATATCCATGTCTAACACCTGTAGACAGGTCAGACATGTCCCAGCAAACAATCTGTCAAAAGAAAGGCAAAGTTTGTATGTGCAGAGTAAAGTTGGTGAAACCTTCCTGTGACTCTATTAAAGAAAGAACAAAATTACACAAAAAAGACAAGGTCCCTCCAGGGAAAAAGCATTTCTCTCCAGATCTTTCCATCTTATTCACTGGTTTAGAAGAGATAGAAATAAGACTGCTCTAGAGTTAATATTACTAAGATCTTACTAATCTTATTAAGTTTACTTATTTATTAATCTACCAGCAGACATATTCCTACAGACTTCTGATTTATTCTTGCAGTCTCATACCTGAAATCACTGAAACCCTAAAGTTATAAAAGATTTGGTGATGCTGCAGATAAAAGCTGAGTTTTCCTCCCTCCCAACGTTATGCAGCTGCTCCCTCTCCTGGCAGAACATCCCCACAGCAGGAACGTGCAGCAGGAGAGATCAGCCAGCACCAAACACCTGGCTTCAAATAAGGAGAATGAATGTTTTAAATCCCTGTTTTGCAACTGAAAGGAAATAACTTCCTTTATTCCTTTTCACTAAAAGGAAATAATTCACCTACAGAGCCAGAAAAAGGTTTAAGTTCAGTTTTGAACATATCAGCCCCCATATTCCCAACTTCTGAGGAAGGACGACCGAAACTTGCCAGCCTTTCTTCCTGCTGTGCATTCCTCATTCCCACCTGGGCTCCAACATCCAAGGGCTTGCAGCTCTGGTTTCTAAGAGGTTTTGGGAACACATCAGGGTTTCATCAGACACCAAGCCTGGCCCTGGGTTTGGCCCCCCCTTACCATCCTCCAACGTCACCCCGGCTGTCGGTGGTGTAGTCGGTCACACCGGAGAGCAGCGTGGCATAAATCTCATCCACATTATCCCTGCACACGAATTCCTGCTGGGATCCATCCCCCTTCACACCCACTGTCTGGCAAACCCTTCCAAAAAAAAGAGCAAAAGAAGGATGGGAGGCAATTAATATGGAGCTTTGTTGTGTTGCTTAATGAAAGTCCCGATACCTGTAAGGTCTGCTGGAGATGGAGTGAGGAATATTTCTGGGCTGTATTTGACCTGGGGATTTCTGAGCAGTGGTTGGGTTCAAAGCTCAGATCTCAGCAGGGAAGCAGGTTTCTTTCATATCCATAACACTACAAAAAGGAGCATGCATCTGTCAGTCTCTGAATTCTCCTTAAAATGAAGTCAGGGAAAAGGGCAAAGGGCTGACACAATGTGCATTGAACCTGATATTAAACTTTTTTATCTTGAAAATACAGGGTTTATAGCAGTGTAACAGTTTAAGAGCATAAAATATTAATGTATACTATTAACTGAACTGTGACACTCAACATAGAAAATACTCTTTTAAATAAAAGGCACAATTTCTTTAAATCAATTCAATTTTTTTAAGACTGTGGAAAGAATATATATTTTTCCTCAGTAAAGCTCATTAAATTGCAGCCCATGAGAAAGGCAAACATTAAAATATACTCTAGGTAATCAATTAACTGATTAAAAACTGACAGCACCATCAGAGCTGTAGTCCACAGTCAGGTGTGTGGTAATCCTCTTAATTAAAAATAAATTGAGTAATGGATATACAGTCAAGATGTGTGTGTGACAGTAACTGATTTTAAGACTCATGCTCCCAGGAGAAAGCTTCTACAGAAAGATTTAAAATTAGACAAAAGCAAGGATGAGAAATGTACTTTGCAGTTGCTATTAAGGCATCTCTCCTGGATTCAGCAAAGCTCACATCTTCAGGGGAAATTACTGTCGTTTTTTTCAGACCTTCCAAAACCTGAAAAAACACAAAGATTGGGATATATAAATCCAAAGCATTTTTCACTATGTTAAATTTAGCCACCAGAGTACAACGAGTTCAATCCTGCATGAAAGAACCAAGCAGGCAGCAGAGTTTGGATTGCCACCAGGAGTGTCCTGCACAGCCAATGTCCCTCAGCAAAGGGATAATTCCACCTCTGGCTTTCCCATTAACACTGCTAAAGCTGGACTAAACATTAATTATCAGAAACAAGCAGGCTGAGCTCATGATGATTTTCTGTACATTAGCATTCAAACCCCTTTGACAAAGACCTGTAATTACAATCATTATTATTTATTTGATTACTGTCACAGGTTTCACTCAAAATGCCTTGTGCCCTCTTCTCATTACAGTGATCCTTTTTTCCCACCTGCTGGAGCCTGCCCTTCAGCAGAAATCTTGGAAGGGCCCCAAGAGCTCGTGAAAAGCCACAACGAATCATTTCCTCTGCGTTCTGTAGCTCTGAAATGTACTGTGTCACCAGCTCATCTGGAAAAAACACAATTGCAGAGTGAAAAGCAAGCACCACATCGTTATAATTTCATATTTGGCTGAGGAAAAGAATAAGGAAAAGATCCCCTCAACAAAGCAGCTGGAAAATTTTGTAACTTGTTAAACTAAAATGCAGAATATCTTAATTTTCTATGGAAAAAAGGATAAAAATTTTAAGATGTTCACTTTTACATGAATGAATTAATATTTTTTGTCTAAAAACCTAACTTTGTATTTAGATTGAGCCTACTATTTCAGAGAGAGAAAGGACAAACTTCTCCATTTAAAGAGTTATCAAGTTTTACACATCCAAGTAATAAGTATAAACACAAATTTCTGGGTATGCACAGGGGAACAAGTTATTTTTATATTTATAGGTCATCCTATTTTCTGTCATAGGATAAGTGTTCTGTGTTAGGCAGGAGATCCCCAGGTTTGTGAAGGGCAGTTATTTTAACAATTTTCCCTCAGAAAACTCCTGACTGGAGTCCTGTTCAAGCACACACACAGGTCATACCTCAACAGTGAGACAATTTCCCATCATTTTTCATAAGGAGACATAAATGAAGCTGGTGTTTTGGAGGAGAAAGCTCAGGAAGGAATGTCCCCTTTGGTTCAGTGTGCTGGCACAGGAGCCAGCAGGGACAGTGCCCCACAAAGAGCAGCAGAGTCAAAAGGCACAGGAATAAACTCAGCTGGGCTTGGGAAAAGGAGCCTCACCAAACACATAAAGTGATAGCAAGGAGAAAATGAGGGTGTATGAAAAAATAAAAAGAGGAAAAGACAGGAACAGGTTCACATTTCTGCTGTGGTCCTATCTCAGACTTACAGACAACTCTTCCTTTACCTGATTTTTCACATTAAACTCTCCTATAAATGCAGAGAAAACCAAAATACCCCAGAAAAGCTTCTCCAAGACAGCTGCAATAAACACAGCTCTGACTCAGACAGGAGCAAGGTGGTCTTATTGATCCCTTTACTGGAGAGACACTTTTTAATCCTCAGAGAAAAAGAACCAGAGATCCTGGGAGGATTACATAATTGTGCCACTGCTGGCTGTAATCTAAGGCTGAAATGGTTGAGCAATATTTGCTAGAGGAAGAAAAAAGAGTTGCCATAAGAAACTCCTCATTTATCATAATTCATGACTGTTTCTTCTAAACCCCAGTGCAAGGCACAGGTCCCAACTCGTCCCTCCCACCAGGGGCTCAGCTCCCTGGCCAGAGGTGAGCAACACCTTCAGATAAGCACATCAGTTATTGAAAACTCCCAAAGCACCAGGGTGCTGAGAGTCCTGAGGCCACAGGAAGATGCAGTGTTTGCTGTGACAGCAAGAAGATCTTAAACACTGAGGCTGTGACAGTCTCCACTTTGAGTGATGTAAATTTTGGGTTGACATTTCAGCCAAATGACACAGCAACAAAGCAGCTCTTTACTTATAACCACTCAGTAATTATGGTGGGAAGTGTAATGCAAGTGTTAATATTCTCCTAAGAGCCTTCAGCTTCAGAAACCAACAGGGCCTATGAAGTGTCTACAATATAAATTCCACACAACCCATCCTGAAAGAATATTAAAAGAGAAAGTCAGCAAAACCAAAGCAGAACACATTAGGACAGGAAAAGAAAAAACAAAGAGAAGGTCAAAACAAACAGAGGCAAAAGTAGCAATTCAATGAAACTGCAGCCTTATAAGGCCAGATCCAGAATGTCAAATTGCTAAGGCACCTGTGATTGGTGTTCTCACTTTAACCACCAAGCAACAGTGAAATGCTGGTTATGTTTTACCAAAAGTATTTTTTTTTCCCTAATCCCCTTGATCATGTCCAGACCTGCTTTAAGGCACCTGCAGTGTGCTGAATGTCTCCTGCACTGCAGCTTCCACACATACCCACATCCATCACACACTGTGGGGAGGACTTTTACTACTGCATTTCAACTCCACAACAGGCAGGAATGAAATGTGTAAGTTTTATCAGTGCAGAGATAAAACACACTTTTTTTTTTTAGTTATTTAAAAGATGCTTGCACCTGTAGTGGCATTTCTGTTATGTGTGGAGCAGGGTCCAGAGCAGTCAAAGCCAAATAAAAGGATGTTTAAGATGGAGCTGACCAGAGAGTTTTCTAGAACAGAAAAATTGTCAATTCACAATTCTACTTCAGAAAGTCCAATGAGAAATTTTGTCTGCATCTATAAATTTGACTTAATTGTGTGCCTAGACCATCACAGCCACACTGCCAGGGTCCCTTACAGCACAAGCCAGATGAAAAGTTAACCTAAAATCCAGGAAAAAACAACGAGGCTGCAGAGGGGTCTGAATGAGGACAGCAACAACAGCTGCAGCCTGCACTTCCAGCAGATCCCTCCTCCTTCCTGACTTGGGCACCTGCCTGAGATTTCCACTTTTACAGAAACTTGAAACTTAGATAAAATGTGACCTATCAACTTCTCAACTCATGTTTAGCTCGTTTGCTTTGACTCAGCACTGCCTCCTCCTGCCCAGCACGCTCTGGTTTCACACAGGTCCCTTTCCTGAGGTTGTGGGGATTTTATCTGCCCTGGTACCACATCACATCCTCCCTTGCTGCTCACAAAGAACGTGGCAGGCAGAGCCAAACTCCAGGAAGGAAAGGGCCATTTTGGGGTTTGGGGTTGTTTGGGATTTTTTTTATAAAAACATAGAGATTTAGCATTATATAAGGTGTTTTAAAATCAGGAGAGGATGCTTTTATACTTCAGCTCTAATGTCTTTGGGCTGTGGACTGCAAGTAAATACATATGGGATTGATATCAAGTTCATTTTGGGAAAAAACTCTAAGACAAATAAATAAGGTATTTTGTTACCTGATTTAATAATGGCAAAAACTAGAAAAATAAATCAATATTTTATGAAGCATATGTAAATTCACTGCCATATTTAGAAAAACAAGGATATAAAGGCTGTTATTCTCAAAATATTTATCTGTACAATCCAGCAATTTGTCTCTGATGGACATGATACAATCTGTTCCTTGAAACAAAGACAGGTACAAGAAAAGCAGGATAAAAAAAGATGCTGATTCATACGCCCCTAAGAAAAATTTAAGCCTGCTCCTGTGCTGTTGATCCAATTACAAACACATGAGCTTTCAGATGCAGACATTTCATGTTTGCCAGAACTCTGGGTGTCCTTTTCTATCCTTTCCTTATCCCTTAGCAATTCTTCTGTGAATCAGCCATGATCTCTGGCAGAGTTTATCAAAACAGGATGTGAAAAAGATTCAGTTTAAAATTTTGGATTTTTGGAGCATGTAATCTTTGTTTCTTTGTTTTACAGTAAGGAATAGAAAAGCAGCACATATTAATTATGGTGGTACCCTGTATTCACCTCCAGGCTAAAGCCAGCAAACCTCCCAGGACATTTCCTTCACTTCCAGCTGGCATTTTTCACACATTTTTCAGCTGTCACAGTTATTTTTCCCTGAAGAAATTTAAGTTCCTTTAAACCCAGGGATGCCCCTCCCCATTCTGTGCAATACCTCCAAAGTGCAAGTTTGGTCCAGCCCAGTATTCTGTGCCTCTATGTTAAAATGAATCATTACCCTGCAGAGCTGGATCAGCTTCTCCCCTCTCGTTGATGTAAAATTCATTGCACAGTGCAGCCAGTGCAGCCACTGCAGACTCCTGCAACAGAGGCACAAAACACATCTGCTCACCTCATAAGTCCTTAGAATTTTTAAGGAAAAAAAAAGTGGATTTAAAAAAAACTTAACAAAAAAACTCCTTTCAGATACTGGCATTTCCTTTCTTATTCTTTCTTCCAAATATTGGTTTAGTAAGGAAATGTATGTAAGGAAAAAGCAGATTTTAATCTTATTCCTTCAATATGGCCAGCAAGCTAAATCAACATTTAAGACAATAACAGCAATGTATGAAATGTATTTTCAGTTCAGCTGAAAGACCTCCAGGATGACACAGCATTACAAAACACACAAGTCATTATTTCATCTTCCACATGCTGACACCAGATTGACAAGAAACAAACTCTTATTTCCCCAGGGAGCTACAGAAAGGAAATACAGAAAAGAACATGGACTGAAAGTTAGAAACAAAAAAGCCCAAACATCCAGGATTGTGTCCTGATCTTAACTGGTTTAGAAAAGGATCAGGGCTTGTGCATTATTCCTGAGCCTCCTCATTTTTAGAGTGGTTTCAGTTACTGATACAGAACACAAAATAACTCAGCTGCTATTTCAGAAAGCACAAAAGTTTTTCTCAAAACTTTATGGCTGAATTATACTTTTCAGCTGATAATGTTACCCAAAATTATAATAAATTTGAAAGCACACAAAAGCTGTGCATTGTTCACTTCATGTTAATAGCAACAATACTCAACTAACATTCATGTTCTCCAGGTACAAGAAATCTCAAATGTAACACAGAAATCCTGCCCAGCTGATTCATTCTGCCCTCAAAGACACCTCAGACAAGGTCTCGATGCAAAATCAAGGACTTGAAAGAAAACCAGAACTCACCTAAACAATATT
Source organism: Thryothorus ludovicianus (assembly GCA_013397245.1). NCBI lineage: Eukaryota > Metazoa > Chordata > Aves > Passeriformes > Certhiidae > Thryothorus > Thryothorus ludovicianus. Next base: position 376,162 of record VZTB01015970.1, read on the forward strand.
CTAACTACCACAGGCATTAGAGTAGCAAAATATGCAGAATTATCTAACTGCTGTAGATCAGGGACCTTTACAGGCCAAATTATCCAACCTCTGCCATGGGCAGGGATGCCTGGGACCAGACCAGATTGCTCAGATATTTCACTTTCTAAATTAAATGTTTTTAACCTTAAATGTATGAAATTAAACTGGAAGAGAACACTGTATGTCAGAAAATAAAAAGATTACTTTCCAACATCTTCAGCATTTCCCTTAAAATTATTTCTCTCTAAAAGAGAAACAGAAATAAGTGAGAATTGCCATTTACTAAATACACTTTGCTCAGCTCTAACTAATGTTTAACAAACAAGTCAAAATTCTCTACAGTCTATAATTAATTCTTCTAAGCTTTTTGTTTAGAAGTTCCAGTTATAAGACATACCAGCACTTGAATAAATTGTTAATGCCAAAAGAATATCCTAAGAATTCAAATTTCTTTTTTAAATTTCCTTCAGTGATTTGGATACACCCCAGTCTCCTCTATCTCCCAAGGACAATTTTTAAAGACGAGCTGTGAGATGCCAGAAAGGTCCACTGGAATCCTGAGGAATTCCAAATAGACTTTTAAAAATATCCCTTCTCATACATTTAGGAAACAAGCATTCAAGAGCCAGAAAGATCTCATGGATAATCCACCAAAGGAAAGCAGAAATGTTTTTAATTCTGTATTTAATGTGACCACATGAAGGAGGATAAATTATTTTACCTTTATATGCTGTCGTGCAGCACTGGAAACAAGAGTGAGATGTCTTAGACTGTCATTTATTAACCACTGCCAACCACCTGGAACAGCAAGGAACATAAACAGCTTTAACTTTTCTAACATTCTGAACTTCAACACTCTCCATTTCATTTTTCCATAGGCCAGCAATTATCCAGAGCAACCTGTGCCCTTGGCTCCCCAAACTAAACCAGGCTGTGACTCCCAGTGCCACGTCCACCCTGAACACCCCATGCCTGGTGATGCTGATTACTGCAACTCTATTTATTGCCAACTTAAAAGCTAAAATCCAAATCTCCAAATTGCATCAGCACCTGCTGCAGTATTTGTCTACCTTTTTGGTATTTTTTAGTGTGTTAGGCCACCCAAGCCCATTAATTTTGCATCTTTGAAAAGCATAATTCGTTAATACTTTAGCTTAATGAATAGTAACTAGAGTTGTGGAAGGTTATTTAAAACAGGACATACCAATGATGGGATCTCCTCTAAATGGCATTTTTGATAGTGACAACTTTTCAATTAAAGTGCAGACTGTAAGACAATAAGTTTGATAACAAGATTAATATTCCCCTCCAAAAAAGAGCAATTTTGAAGAGACAACCACACGAAATTACCTAAGCATTAACTTTAAACTGAAGAATATTTGCAAACAGATGTTCAAAATAAGGGAAATTAAAAACTGAAAGGAAATTACATTTGTACAACAATCCCTACGATGCAGTAACTGCAGTTTGTCCCATCATTCATCCTTTCTTTGGTGGGATGTTTTCCCCCTCTGCCATTCAAGGTGTGCATGTACAAATCTGTCATTTTTTTTTTGCCATGGCAGTGTAGTGTCAATGATAGCAAACCAACTGAGACAAGGACAATACTACAGCCACTTAAATCTATTCAAATATATATGACAGGTTTTCCTACTTTTTATTCACATTGTTTTTGAACCTCCAAGGAGTGGCATTGTTCACTGCACAGAGCTGGGAGCTATGAAACTGGATGCAGCTTTATTTCCTTTGATACTTGGAAAACATGAGGACATCCTTTTAATAATAAAGTCATTATTATTTTTAAGCTATGAACTTAAAAGAGTTCTGTGCTTATAAACCTACTTTGACAATTGTATTTTTTTTAATGTTTTGAGGCTTTTTTTGGGGAATGGAGATTAACACAGCAAACACTGCAAATGTTCTGCCCCACAGATTGACAGTATTGCTCAAATGAAAATCCAGCACTTGGGGAATACCATTATCTTTCACCTCCTGGGGCTCAAATAAACAAGACTGGTGGAGCTCCATCTCCCTGCCTGGCTGCTTTAGAGGGAAAGGACAGAAGAAGGTGCTACATAAAATATTGCTACTGTTTTGTTTTCCTCTCCTCCCACAACTTGATTTTTGACTCTTCCTCTGGGCTCTGTACACAGCTCATCATCTTCATTTATAATCAACTTACTGGGCTCCAAATCTGCTCCTGAACTCACTCCTCACAATGTCACACAAAATCCTCTCCACACTGTGTGTCAGCCTCTCTGTGCTAGTATTTATTCACAGACAAGGTTAAGTGCAATGTGAATAAACTCAAGTCTCCTGGAGCTCCTCCTTAGTTCTCTGCACTTCTTTGTGCTCTATTGTGGTTGAGACCATCATCTTCATTAGACATGCAGGCAATTTGTGGGACATTTTCAATTCTCCTCTTATTCCACCTACACAGTTGTATCATGCCAAAATACTGCCATTTGTACTTCTCCAAAACCATGAAATGTTCAGCTGCTTCAAAGCTAAAACAGATCACCAAAAACCCATTCCTTCAGCTTGCATTTTCACATCATACAGCTGTAATCTCACTCAAATCCCCTTGCTCTTCCACCTCACTGCTGAAGCTCTTTTACCCACGAGGTCTGGATGGTTTCAGATCTTCCAAGCTGGAATCTGATCTGCAGCACTTCCTTCATTCAACTCACGAGCAGGAAACCAAGTCGGCATCATTTCCTCATCCACCCAGCCTACTTCTTCCTGCAACACCCTTCCCTTTTACAGCATGTAACAATCTTCAAAATACATCTTTTCTGTGATGCCACACTCCCCACAGACTGTTGTTTACATGGTCTCCATGCTTCACTTCTGCACACACACAGGTTATGATAAAATCACTATTGCCACCATGGCTTCTGTCTAAAAGTGCAGATCATATCTGTCCTGGAGAGGAATCTGAGTAAATCACTGAAGGAAGAGAGTTCAACCCTGAAAAATCTTCACTGTGTGCAGCAACAGAAGGACACAGCGTGACACAGAGCCCAGCAGCATCTCCAGCTCTCACACAGAGTTATTCCAATGTACTGGCACCCATGTCCTGGTGCACCCATCTCTGACTGGCCTCCAAAGCTTGTATTTTTTTAATTACTGTGCAGACTTGACTTATACATTCAACACAACATATGCAAAACGAACTGGGAACACATAAACAGGCAAACTCCTCAGGGCCCCTGTGATGCTGTCCCAGCCCAGCTGTGGTACTCACCAGCCGGTCTCATCAGCTCTCCACCCAAACCCCTGCAAAGCAGAAACAGCCTTCAGAGAACAGCCCAGCACAGGCAACCCCAGGGAATACAGCCCACAGTGAGACAAGAAGCACCTCCAAACCATTTCAGAGTGAAAACAGAGCACAAAATACCCAGTTTTGTACTTGATCAACTCCGCTTCCTTTTAAATCAACTCTTCTTGACTTCAGAGTGATTAATACAAACCTCTCCTGAATATTAAGCTTTTTTCTTGCAAAAACGCACTCTCAGCCTTCCTAACCTTTCATGTGAGTAATAAAAACACTGTCAAGTTCATCCTGCTTTTCTTTTCATTTTCACTTGCTTTAGGAACACTCCAAACCCGTGAGATTGGCCGAAGGACTTTCCAGTCACACAGTCTCTTCAGCTTCTGATTTCCACAAGTGAAAAGGAATTACGTGCCATTTTTTAATAAAATCATCATCTCTGTAAAACTAAATAAAAACTTCCCATTTTCACATATGTTAACTGGTTTCCTCTCCTGGTGAGATTTATCACTCTTCTCCTTTTCCTGCTCAAGCCCCCTCCCAGGTGATTTTGTGGTTATCACCACAAGAAACACATCAGAAAAGGCAGAGAAACAAATCGCTCAAGCTACTTCAGACCCTCCTGAGGTGAAGGTGTGCTCCTCAAGGATGGTTTAGCAGCTCAGACCTCAGCCCAGTTCCTCTGTCTGAACACGAGCCCGGCCAGTAATAGCACTGGGAGAACAAAATCTGAACTGGGCAGAAAGTGGGGAGAGGGAAAAGCATCCTGGAAATGGCAGGGCCTGTTTCCATCCTTTGGCTTCTCCTGGCTGTGGGCAGAGAGTTCTCCTCACCCCACTGAGCACTGCATGTGCTTGTCTGGATGCCCATCCCCGAGGCAATGCCTGAGGTGTTTCACTCAGTGTCACCCTCTGTGGCTCCACTGCTCCATTTTGTGAACCTTTGACCTCCCCTTCCTTCGGATATTTCCTCCCTTGACTCCTTATTGTCTCCCTTCACTGCTGCTGGAATATTTCCTCCCTGAGGTGTGCCAAACCCTTAATCACCTGTTTGCGTGTCCATGCTCTGGCAGAAACTCCCAGCACAGGGAGCAACAACACTGACTTGTTTATTTGCTTGTTTTTTGTTTATTTTAAACATTTTCTTTCCTCCTCTCTCCTCACAATAAAATTAATAGCTGTGCTCAGAAGGCCAGCTTAGCAATCCTAACAACTCTTACAACTTTGTTTTCCAATTTATCCTTTTGTATGAGCTTCAAAAGCCTGAACATTTTAAACGTGTTTTTCCATTCCACACAAGGAGGTCCCCTCTGTAATATGCTCTGGGTTTCTGACTGCTCAACAATTTCACTGGTGTTTCAGGTAGCACAGAGATGCCAACACCACAATATTCTCACTTGCCATAGGTCAGCACTTCCTTTAATTGAGAAACTTTTGCTTTCCACAATCAATATATATTATGCTTAATTTAATAATCCCCAGCTCAGTTTATCACTGTAGGAAGCAAGCACAGATTCTATATTCTCATGCTGATAAGGTCTGTGTATTGTCTACCCCACCTTCCTGCCATGCTGTCTGCTCTCCAGCTTCCAAAAAATTTAAATTAGAAAACAAAAAAAGCAATGCAAGGAGTCGAGACAGCAGCAAAACCAGGTGAGTGATGTGGCAAGCCTTGCTTCCTCTTCCACACTGCTTTTCCCCTTTATTCTGCCTTCACCCATTCCTTGCCTTTTGTCTGCTGCCTTACTGTAAATGAGTAGAAAATAATCACCTTGCAAACGTGTTTGGTGTGCAGCAGAGTCTGCTGATGCAGGGATTCAGATATGGACTGCTCTGTTCCAACTACAAAGCAAGAACTGACTCACAAAGGCTGCTCTTCTCCATTTCCTTGCACTGCCAAGAAGGAAGTCAGGCCACTCCAAGCTGTGCTGATGGTAATAATTTGAGCACTATCCCTTCCTCTGGCATTTGCTCAACTCCATTTAATTCCAGAGTTTGCAGCCTCTCTGAGGATTGCTGTCCCCATGCAAGAATGCAGAAAGGTGACAGGGATTTGCACAGCAGCTTTTCCACGTGGCACAAACCCCAACCCAACCCTGACCTGGGTGTGCTCCTCAGCAAAGCTCCCGGGGCTGGTTCTTGCCCAGACACTCTGGATGTCCACCAATATAGCTCCATTTTTTTCCCTTTCTACAGCTCATGGATATTTCACTTTTAAGAATCAAGAATTCTATCGTAATCCAAGATCCTTCCTCAGCCAGTGCCTGGTTTGTCAAACATGATGCACATCTTTCTATTAACTTTATCTCACTCCACAGTATTTCAGTAAATTAAAAAGATACGGATCTACCTAATTCAGAGATTCTGAATTTTGCTGTACAGTCAGTATCCTTTCTTTTTTATTCCAAAGACACATCCACAAGTTGCATCACATTATTAGATGTACCTGTTTCAAGCTTTAATTATTAATTCAATTTGCAAATTGACTGATGCAGTGCCACAAGCTCCTGAGCATTCCTTTGTGTGTGCAGTTCCACAGCGATGCTTCTCTCCTAGAAACATCCTGGGATGAGTCACAATTTATGTGTGGAAAATGAAATATATAATCCCTTGCAGAACTGACAAATTAACATTACTGACCTAAGAATGACAGTATCTATTTTATAATTACACTGGCCTGAATCACAACCAGTGACAGTGCTGTTTTCAGGGCATAAAGAAGTTCAAAGTACTTTTGTGGATTTATTTTTTTTAAATTACTTTAAGCCTGCTGCTTTATGTGCCAAAGCCAGAATTCCTCTTTAAGATAATAAAAATTAACAGTAACTGAAGCTGTTTAAAATTGAAAAGCATCTATGTTTCCCCAGATATTCAAATCTGAAGCTAAAAGTACTGGAATAGCCGAAGAGATTGAGCTGCAAATACTGGATTTCAGGAAAGCTGAGAACATGCATTTCACCTCCATTTGAACAGCAACCAAACATTTTCCTTGGGAGCTCTTTGTCCCAAATAGAACTGAGGTACCTTTAAAGGCCCGGGTTGCACATTCCCTGGGTTTTGCAGGTACAGAATGGTTCCTCAGAGGGCACACAAGGGTGAAAGAGAAATCCCTGAGCACAGCTGAATAGATTAACAAAGCTTTCATGGCCAACCCTTCAAGATGCACAGAATAAACCACACTAACACCAGAAACACCAAGTTTTAGGCTACTGTAAATTCGTATGCCATGTTGTATTCGAACATCAGAATGCCACAGGTGAAATCCTGGCTCTGTGGAAGTAAAGCCTTTCCCACTGACTTCAGTATGCAGCAGAAGAATTTCACCTTTTAACCCTTCAGAGGACAATGCAGCACGATCTCAGTGAGCCATCCAGGTCCTGGATGCATAAAACCATTTGAACTTTGAAGAACTGTTCAGATGAGCTTTGCTGCAAAGCTGGAATTCTTTGCTGATTAAGCTCATATGCCTAAAAAAAAACACCACTCTTTTAGGCAGGTGAATGCCAAGAAACACATTTGCCCTGAAACCATCAAGATTAGTTACAACCTTAAAGGCCTTTGAAAGGAGACGAGTTTCTCTTCTGCCCAGCACCTGTCAGCACCTGCGGGCTCCCTCGCTCTGCTGGAAAAGCCGAAACTCGGAAGGTGCCGGCTCAGCTGACACTGCTGCTGCTCCAAGCTCCCAAATCTGCTGGGCTGCCACAGCTGACGTGCTCCAGAGGCAGGCAGCCCCTGCAGAGCTGCAGGGATGGGCTCAGAGCAAGGCTGGGTGCAGTTGCTGTGAACATCCCGACACGTGCAGCCCCCAAGGGCCAGCTGTGGGAACTCGGGGTTCGTCTCTGGCTGCCCTGGAGGCTCAGGGACCTGGGCAGGGGGCTCAGAGACCCTGGCACACAGCCCAGAACACCTGTGCTTTGGATTTTAGCCCATGGGAACGATTGCCAACCCTAAAAGAAGAATTACAGGTGACAGGAGTTCAAATAGAGTAGTAATAAGTTTGTCACAGGGTGTAAAAGTAGATTTTGGGGTTTGGTACAGGGGGTGGGTATTGCCAAGATGGAGGAACCTCATGGCTTTTAGGTTTCCTCCTTCTTCTTCATTCTCTCCTTTTCTTCTGTTACGGGGACATGAGTGATTGGTTAAAGTAGAAACTGTCTAATGTAGAGAATAGGTATTGGAGACAATTAGTAAATAATCTGTGTGTAACTTTTAGTATAAAAGATAAACACCCCCTCTGAGGGGGGAGAAGGCTTCGAGTGCCCTGCTGGAAGGAGCTCGGCAGGGCAGAAAGAAAATGTTTGAGATAAGAGAGAATAAACAACCTTGAGAACGAGACCTGAAGAGTTCCTGCTCTTTTCTTACATCTCGGGCATGGAAAAGGACTTTGCCAGCTCGGGGAATTTCTGCAAAATAGCAGAGAACCCCACAGGCAGTGAGCAGCACATTGCTGAGACACAAAGTGCACTGCAGGCACCTGCAGGCAGCCCAGCACTTCCACACCCATCCCTGAGCTGCTGGGCTTTCAGGTCAGGGATCAGAGGCAGAGCTGGCTACAAGGAAGGTAAAAAGTGTTCTGGACATTGAGAACCTCAGACCAGATGAGGCAGTTTCAGAGAATCCTAACACAACTCCTATTAAAATACTTTTTCTTGAAGATTTTTCACATTATTGAGTCACTGAATTGTTTAGGTCAGAAAAGACCTTTAAGATCATGCCAAAAGACTGTCATTTGTGCTTCTCAAAACTATAAAATGTTCAGCTGCTTAAAAGCTAAAACATATCACCAAAAATCTACTCCTTCAGCTTTCATTTTCCAACCATTGCCAAGACCAACTTGATCCTTCTAACACATCTTTTAAACGTATTAAAACCTTTTAAACTAAACACTTCTTAACACATCTTTTAAACCTGGGTTTTCTGAGACTGTAAAAACCAGAGATGGTGACTGCACCACTGCCCTGGGTAGCCTGTGCAAGAGCCTCACAAACCTTTAAGTGAAGCATTTTTTTTTTCCAACATCAATTTAAACCTTCCCTGGTGCAACTTAAGGCCATTTCCTCCTTCCTATCGCTTGTTATTTGGGAGAAGGAGTATTGAGAATAAATCCAAGGTCTCAGACACACAAGAGAAACAGATCTGCTACAAAAACCAGCTACTGACCATGCTGGTGCAGTGGAAGCAGAATGGAAATCAGGCTGAATACAGACTCTGTTTAAACCAGCAGTGATTTCCTAACCCACAGCTGAAGGCAGCAGATGCCACAAGTTTTCATCTTAGGTTTTTATACACAAAAGTGCCGTTTAAAACAAATAAAACACAGCACAATTTTTGTAACTTTTACCACCTGCACGCTCCTGAAGAGGCACAGGAGGCAGATGCTCTCTCTACAGGGCATGGTTTGCATAATGCCTTGGTGTAACCCCCACACAGAAACCCAGAAACTCCTGCACAGCCCACAGCTGGAAGTGCACATGCAAATGCTCACAGCGACCAGCTCCTCCAGACAAACCAGTGCCTCAGATGTGTCAGGATCAAGGCTAATGGCAGGAAGTACACACTGATGTGCCTGGACTTGCAGGCTCCTTTGTGCTATGGTAAACCCAGAAAGGACTTCTGCAGGGGGACAGAAAAATACTTGAATTTTTTTTTTTTTTTTAAAGGCAATACAGTAGGAGATGGGACTTTCTCCAATTAGCATAAATAAATTTGAATGCTTCAAGTATATTCAAAACTGAGAATTACTGCAGTATAACTCAAAATAAGACCGTGTAAAGGATAATTTATGGCCATTTTTCAAAATCAGGTTAAAGATGGTGCAAGAACTGCTAAACAAAGATGGTTAGAGCAGCTCCATGAATGTCTCCACTACAGCACTTTGGCTTTCTCTTGTTTGACTTGAGGCCCTTATGGATTCAACAGAATCAGACAATCAATAAACTCATGACCAATTTTCCGGCTTAAAATTTATAAATTGCAACTTTGTAAAAAACTATTTTAAAAAAACCTCAAAATACAGCATTTTTATACCTTACTTCTTCCCTTTCTCAAAGGGCAAAAGATTCCCTGGAGCAGCTTGATCAAAGCATTAAAATCCCTTCAGTGCCTGACAAGGCTGTTTGGTGGCCAGAAGTGAGAGCAAAATATCAAATAAACAGTTGAGACAAGTGGCCAGATGCTCTTTGTTAATACAGCTTAAAAAACCTGAAGCACAAATAAAAAAACACAGGTTTCCAACATTCCTCCAAGATGTTGTTAACGCTGAAGATTCCCGGTAGCAATTTCTCAAATGGAAATCTTTGGAATATTATGTGCAATAATTACTCATCATGGAACGAGTTGGGCTTGTTTCACTAAATGCTTGCCCAGCAACACTCCAATTGTTGGTTTGTTTTTCTAACCTAGTTTATTTTTCTTGTGCCATTTTAAGGTATTTTATGCACACTGATATTTTATAATATGGATTAGGGCAGACATCTCTGCCTCAGCTAAGTCTGAGAGCAAACAGCAGTGAATCAATCTTGCTTGGAGTTGAATTAGAACTCTTATCTAGAACAAAAACATTTCTGTAGGCATCTTATAAATACCATTAAGTGCAAGAAGTGCACATTACGACAAAAACAAATTACACCCAAGCTCCACCCTGACATTAAAGAATTTCTGGAAGCCAAGAGAGCCACCCACAAAGACATGAATATACAGTATCAGCACTAAGCCCATCCACCAGCCCAGGCTCACTCGGGGCTGCAAATGTCACATTTCTCTGGATGACCCCTCAAGAAGTAAATTTTATCATGTTTTCATTAAAAAAAAACTTGCATAAAACTTCTTTAAGCTGTAATTAATAATTACACAGAAAACTAGTTCAGGGTTACTGTTTTCAGGTAAGGCACGTGTGAAGAAGTGAACTAAAAATGACCATAAAATGCTCTCAGGTAAAGGAGGAAAACCCCTCACTTGCACACAAAGTTATTAGAGAATACAAATCATCATCCTTTGATTTCCTCAAACTTAGAAGCAAACTCTGAAGTCACACACCACTTTTAATCCACATTTACTTAGCAGTTCCTTAAGCAATATCCCTTCATTTCCTGGAAGCTTCAACAAATAGGAAATGAAAAACAACTTAGTGAAAACTCATTTACATTTTCTTTGTCGCAAGAGTTGAGAACTTGCCCTGAACCTTTTGCAATGCTCCTGTCCTGCCTGTCACACAGGATGAAGGAAGGAATTCTGGAATTCAGGGGAGAAAGGAAAAAAGGAAAAAAGGTAAAAAGGAAAAAAGGAAAAAAAAGAAAAAAGGAAAAAAAGAAAAAAAGGAAAAAAGGAAAAAAGGGAAAAAAGGGAAAAAATAGGGAAAAAAGAAAAAAAAGGAAAAAAAAAGGAAAAAATGTAAGAAAAAAGGAAAAAAGGAAAAGAAAGGAAAAAAGGAAAAAAGGAAAAAAGGGAAAAAAGGGAAAAAAGGGAAAAAAGGGAAAAAGGGAAAAAGGAATTAATTAGAGGACTGAAATTAATTAATTTCAAGGCCAGTTCTGCAGCCCCTTATGAACCCTCAGCAGCCAAAACACCTGAGGGACTGGGAGGGACTGGGGTGGGTATCACTAATTGTACAACCCCATCCTTCCCAGATCCTGCTTTTATTCCTTTTAACTGACATTTTCCAAGATGAAAAATGAAGAGTTTGCATTTTTTCTTACCTGTACAACTGACGACTGCAAAGCTGGGGGGAGGAAAGGTAACACATATTAATATTAATTGAGTTTGTTTGATCCAAGTGTTTTCAGTTTTCCCCCTCCACATGCAATGCCATATACCATGAGCTGTGCAAAAGTTAATTTAAAAAATAAAATTAAAAGGGAAACCCTCTTTAAAATGACTTCTCTATACCACTTGAACATTATTTAAAAAAAAAAATCAATATAACACATTCATAAAACACTTATTTCCTGAATTCCAAACTCAAGGTGCTCCTGCAAATACTCTGAAAGCCAGTTTGGCTTTTTAAAACAGATTTGTTTTCCACCATTGGCCCTTTTAGAATGATGAGACTGCATTGTGTGATCACTGAAAATAACTTTGGAAGCTACAGATTGAACAGAAAAAAACTGACACAAAGGCTTAAATGTGACTGAAAAATCTTCATTCTTAATGTTACAGCAAACCATTGTAAAAAAAATTGAGATTATCACATTTCTATGTAGTAAAAGCAAAAAAATCCAGATTATTTAAAATTGAGAGTTTGTGCAATTGCATTATAACAACTTAAGGCCACTGCAAGTGCAGAGATGTGCTGGCCAAGCTTTCAGGCATTTCAAAATGAGAAAGCTGAAGCACAAAGGTGCTTTTCCAACCTGTGGCAGCTCTGAGCTGTGCCCAGAACTGGACCTTGGTGGGTGAATGCAGAAGCCTGACAGCTCATCAGAGCTGGCACCAAAGGCCCTACAGACCCTGCAGGAGCTGAATGCTGGAGAATTGTCTGCTCCATGCCGGGGAGGAAAACCCAACAGCATGGGATCACTGAAAATGAAAACCAAGCAAAATTATCTCCACAGAAGCATTTGGAAGTGCTCTGAGCAGGACAAGGCTTCACTTGGCAGAAGCAGAGATACAATGCATCAACTGAAATGCAGAATATGACTTTTGAGGTCTATAAACAGGAAATGATGGATGCAGGGACAAGGAATGGGCTCACTAGATGTCCCTTGGGCACAGTTACTCCAAGGCCAGCCAGGAGGATGAAGGGGAAGCACAGAGAGAGGGAAAAGGAGCCAAAGCAAGCCCTTGAGGCATTGCAGAAATGTAATTCCCAGCAGAGCTGGGGGTTCAGCAAGAGGCAGAACAGCCCCAGTGTCACTGTGCAAGACACAGGGTCCAGGACACCCAGCTGCCACAGAGCCTGGGGGTGCCCAAAGCAGCATTTGTGACAAGGTTCACTCTTGGCACAGGGTTGAGGAAGGTGCCTTAATTGTAAATCTTTGTTCCAAAATCATACAGCATTCCAGGTGAAAAACAGATTTATGCTGGCTACAAACCTCTTGGTGAATTTGCTTGAGTCCTTCCAATGATTTTTCACTGAAATAGTACGTTACAGATCTGTAAAATATACAACATTTTTAATACAGATTTCCTCATCATGCTGTAAATCATTTCTCTTCCATAACATCATTTGATTTTCAAATTACGCTCCACAGAAATATGCAATATTTATTTTTAAACAGTTCAGCAAACATAACAACGGAAATTCTTTCCTTATCATACAAAAAACTATTCCAAAAGGCTTATAAAAAAAAAAAATCAGTGACACTTCCTAATAACATTATTATTGCCAATTCACTGATAACCCTTCTCAGATCAGTTTTATTTTTGGACTCAAACACTTCTGTGGTTTTTCCATCTATTTCAAGTACTTCCTACTACTAAAAATAATCTGTCTGTTTTTCTTGGACTTGGACACAAATTCTTTTGATGGACACTGCTGTCAAATGTGTGTGTAAATATACAGATAAACTTTTATATATATATATTAAAAAAATATTATTTTTATATATATATATAAACTTTAATATACCTGGACCAGCATCCATCAGCTTTAAATCATTTTAACTCAATGAGCTGCTTGAGGAGGTTTTCCTCCAACACTCAAGAGTTATTTCTCCAACCCTGGAGACAAAAGACTGTCCCTACTCAGGAAGAAAGCACACTTATAGGGAAAGAGGATTAATCTGCATTTTACTGATCATGTTCAATTCTCCAAGTAAGGCAGCAAATGATCTCTCTTTCCTGATTATGAATTTAAGAAAGAAGTCTTAAATCACTGAATAAAATGTGAAGGCTCAGCATCACTCATAAAAACAAACGAAAACTCAATGGAAACACAGTTCAGTGAGATGGAGATTTCCATAATTATACTCAGGAAGCTTTTAATAGACCAGACATGAAAGGAAAATTTATAGTCTAGATAATCTTGCATTAATACCTATTATTCTCTTGTGCCAGTTTACACAGAGCATGGGTGATCTCAGCACAGGCAAGGATTGCTCCATGGCGTGTGTGCAGATCTGAGCCCACTGATAAAGGCAGAAGTCTTGGCAAAACTGAAAGAGATTAAATAATTATTTTTTAAAAAACATAGCACAGTGACAGATCACAGCTCTAAATGTAATTTTGCCTGCCTAGAAATAACACTGGAAAAGCATTTCTGTAAAATAAGGTGTTCTGGAGACTTTGTGAAAAACACCTTTTAATGAAGTAAATTCTGACAAACCACACTGAGCTATTTTATACTCCAACCACCTCCCTGGAGTAAATAAAATAACATTGCTGTTGGGCACTGAGCTGGCTGAGCAATCAGGGAAGTGGGGCTTGTACTGCCATGGAATTTTATTTCCATGTTTAGTGCCACCTTCCTGGACCATGACAGGAGCCCAGGCAGTTCAGCACTGCAGATTCTCGAGGGGTTGGGCTCTGCCTTCAGCCACATGAAAAATCTGCCAGTACTGGTGCCTTGTGGAGGCTGACCTGGAACAGAGACTGGACAGAGCAAGAGGATAAAGCAGGGATTTACTAAAAGGCCTCACTGGGTACACCTGGGCAGCACAAGAGTCCATCTGGACCACATCCAAGATGCCCCAAAATGGTCACAAAATGGACAACTGGCCACGAGGTCTCACACTTTTTTAAGTTCTGGTCCATCAGCATATTGGAATCAATTGTCCAACCATAGCTTCAGGTTATGAAGCTCCATCCTCTTTGTTTTTTCTTCTCACTTCACTGTTGCTTTTGTTCTTGGGCCTGAAAGTTGTCCCTGGTATCAAGCTAGAGAAGGAATTCTTTTGTCTCCCTACTCTGTGAAGAGAGCCCAGCAGCACTGAATATGAAACCTAAAACTACCCACTAAAAATAACACAGAATCTAAAAAATATAAAAGCTAAATCTTAAGGCATCAGTACAGTCTCAGGATCTGCAATGGGCTCAGCAAAGGACCCTGGGCTCATGCTAAGAAACATCTGATTACACACACAGTCAGAAAGGAACTCTTCTGCAGATGTCAGGCTGGACAAGACAAAACAGATCCCCCACCCTTTACATCATCAAAGCCTTCTCAGCAAGAGCTGGGAATGTGAGGGGGAGCTGCTGGAGTTGTTCCCACACAACTGCAGCCATTCATTCACCTCAGAGCCAGCACAGTCCAGTGCAGCCAGGCCCATGCTCCAGATATAAACAGCCTGACAGTAATTTATAATTTTTGCATAAAAACTGAAAACAGGTAAAGCCATCAGTGTCACTACACTGTATTAAGTGCAGGGGGAAATGTTAATTTTTATTAAGTAGATTTCTTAGATCTTTGTAGGTTTGTCCTGCAGAGCTCAGCTGGTACCTACCCACATTTGCCATGTACTCTGGGGCCTGGGGAGTGATGTTATGCAGAGCTTTGGTGGAAAGTTCTCGAATAACACTGTAAGAAAGCATTGCTGAGGGTTAGCAATTCAGTAAAAGCAATGTGTTAAAAAAACAATGTGAGGAAGGGACTCCTGCCCCCAACCAAAACCCAGGCAAATATTCAAAATTACAGTACTCTCTGTCCATCCTAAGCTTTCCCCATAAAAAGCCAACAAAACCAAAGAGCACCCATGCAGGCAGGGTGAAGTGAAGGAAAAACACCAGTGGGGCTGGTGGAACCTGAGGGCTCGTTCTGTGCTCTGGCAGGGACAGAGCAGTAAACTGTGATTATTCCTCATGATGCAAACTGTGCTGAGCACTGATAGAATCTCCCTCGTGTGATATGTGCACATTTCAATCTTGGTGAGCACTGAATGTGAGTAAGCACCATCTCTATGCATGAAATCTGCTTTAATTAGGATAATTGTATGGTGACAGTGTTTACCCCTCACATGCACTATATACCATATAAATGGGTTTTATTAATCTATTAACAGATTGAGGTCATGGCCAAAAGACAAAATTCATAACCCTGCTTAAGTGACAATCTGCTTGGGAGGTTCAGATGGTGTCACCTGCTCCTTGCCCAGTTTCCTTCAGTCAAATGCTGCTGCAAACCCAGGTGTGAGCAAAATTTACAAAAATAATCTACAAAAGCACAATATGCAGAACAGTCAATTCCTCGATATTAATAATTAGATTTCATGAACTTACCCATCCCAGTGATTAATCTTCATGTCAACTAAATGATCAATCATTGACTGTGTATACTCAGGAAAGCCAGCAATATACACACTGAAAAAGAAAAAAAACAGATATAGGTTAGAAATATAGTCCAGAGACAGAGAGTACAGAACCAATATCTGTGTGCATTTCAGCACAGCCTGTTCCAAAGGTTTAAATCCTCTGGTTTTAAGCCAACTAAAAAATTACTTAAATGTGCCTTGTCCTAAATGAGATGCAGCTGAATGACAGGATGGGAAATATTTTGAAGTATTGAAAAAACTTAAAATCACTTCTGTAAAACTTTCAGATTGTTTCTAAACCCTGCTCTACATAGAAGCTTGACATTCAATCCCATTGTTACACTCCAGAAAATTCAGATGTGTATATTAACTTGAATAATTATTTCAGACTGGAGAAATACATCACTGCTATCAACTACAAGCAGAGGAAAAATAAGTTACAGAAATGTGTTACATCTTCATAAATACAATGGCTCAAAATGGAAAAAGAGTTTTCAATTTGTCCTTTTTAAAAATCAAGATATGCAGAAAGGTAACTGTGACAAAAGCAGTGAAAGCTGCAGAGTTCAGGTGTGAGATGGAAGGGAACAGCAGCACCAATTACCCCAGGAGCCTGCATTACCCAACTCACAGCCACACTTCCAATCTTCAGAAGCATCAACTATCCAAAGCCAAGGTCAACACAAGTGGAGTGAAATGTTCTTTCAGTACATCTGATGAGTGTTAAATCACCTTGGGAAGCCCAACAATCAGCAGGACGTGTTTGTGTCAGAAGGGCACAAAGGGACTCATGGATTACCTTAACTTCACCTTTTCATATCTTTGAGTGATTAACTTTGCAGCTATAATGGTGTTCCATTAATATACCTGGGTGCAATCAGAAGCAAACAAAGAGAAAAACCAAATACTGCCACATGTTCCCATCCTGGTATCTATGGAATTCATCAGAGAAGGAATCCTTAATTCCTGCTCTGTCACTTTTGAATGTTTTCAATGTTCTGTTAGTACAAAAACCCAGAGCTCCAGAAATCACAGGGATGCCATCCCCAGCATGGAAATATCCAGCTCCTGCATTTCCCCACCTGCCATGGGCAGGAGCTTGGGGCAGGCTGTGGGAGGAGGGTGGGGACCCCAGAAGGGCTGACAGTGGGTAAAAGGTGAAGGCATGAACAGACTGAAATGATTCTGCACAAAAGGGCCAACGCAGAGGTGCAAAGATCAATAAACAAACTGCTGAGGTGAACACAGAGGGCTCCAGCAGGAATCATCTTAGAAAACCCTCAGTGGAAGCCCCCGAGTTGGCAGTGGAGCAGGAACCATCCTCCTCCTGTTGCTGTTCCCCAGGGTCATCATCTGCTGAAGCCTTTCTGACCTGCTGGGCTCCTGAGCAGCCCCACGGGGCAGTTCCTGCCCTGTCTCAAAGGGGGCTGAATCACCCTCTGTGGGTGCTGCTGTGCTGGGCTGCCCTGCTGGACTCCAGGCCAGACTCTGTCTGAGACAGCTCAAACCACAACCAGCCCTTGCTCTGCGTCATTTCCTCGTGAGCAAATGCAATATTCTGTTCCTTCTGGCCATCCAGTTTGGCTCCACACTCCCCTGATTTCAGCACCTCTGTGTTTCCAGAGCTGATTATATTCCAGGACAAGCCCCTGGTTTATCCCACAGCACCCAGTTTGGGTATTTCCCACCTGCTCTTTGCAGACTGCACTGCAGAGATCAGTTTGGTTTTTCACACATGACTGCACACTGTGCCAGATTCCCACTGAGCTAACACAAGCACTCGAGTTAAAGGTCTAAGCACAGACCACAAATTCAACAGCTTGGGCAAACTGCTTTTTTAAAATGGATATGACTTTTGTCACCCACATCAGAATCTATCTGCCATGACAACAGCCTCCCCTTTGACTACAACTCTCCAAACCTCCTCTTCTTGTCCAACCCTGAGCAGCTCTGACATTTTTGTGACACCTCTTGGCTGCTTCCTCCTGGCAGCCAAGGAAATCACGGCCACATTTTCACTCTGCCTCACACATGATAATTGGTTTGGTACAAAAATAAAAACACAATTTTGATTTACTTAAAACTGCCAGTATTAAACAATGTTCAGTAAGGTGAGGCAATCAGACAAGTATTCCATTAGGTACAAGAGGTCCTTCATATTTAGGAAAATTAATGATTGGAAACTTACCTTATAGTCAAGTAACAGTTAACTCTGTTACCAACAGCAAAATAATCAGCTGCAGTGAGAATGTCAATGCCATGGGGGAAAGTGCCCTACAAACAAAGTATTATTTTAAAATGTACAATACATTCTAAATGGGCAACATGATTGAAAACAAAATATCCTGCTACTCTCCCAAGCACTGAAAAAATACAATTTAATTTATATTAAAATCACTTGTACTAGAGACATAAAGGATATTGAATATATAAACAGCAAAATAGCTCACTCTGCTTGTGAGTCAATGATAAACAGCCCAAGTAAATGGCAGTAATCTTTGCAGCAGCTCCCTTCACACCTCCCAGTCATACCAAAATATATATTTGGTTAATGCATGACTATGTATATACCCAAAAGATGATTCCTCTGGAAGGATTTAGATAAACACAAACATGTTTCCAGTTTATGTGAAGGCACAAGGTGAGTTTAATGAAATATAAAATTAGAGATTTAGGCAGCAAGAATTCATGTGTAGAATTCATGTGAGTTTCTACTTACACTTGTATTTTATGACTCATTAATGAAGTAAAAACTGGGATTGGTTTGTTTTTAAAATGAACACTGGTTCTCAGCAAAGCCTGAAACACTGAATCCTACTGAAGGATCCCACTTCTGCCACTTCTCAAATCAGCCT
The DNA here is from genome assembly GCA_013397245.1 of Thryothorus ludovicianus. NCBI lineage: Eukaryota > Metazoa > Chordata > Aves > Passeriformes > Certhiidae > Thryothorus > Thryothorus ludovicianus. The sequence continues at coordinate 394,493 of VZTB01015970.1, forward strand.
GTTTCTAGAAGATGGATTATCTTTCCAAGGGTGAGATTTCCACTTAGAAATCTGCATTTCTGTATGCAAAGAATGCAATTCAGATATTCAGAATTTTATTGGCTCTGGCTGGTTTAACAGAGCATCAGCAGGGGCAGCAGAGCACCCATGAGCCACGATGAAGAGCACATGGAAAAGAGCCAGCTGCCACTGGCTCCACTCACTCCAAAAGGGACACTCAGAGGGGATTAAAACAATGAGGCTCCCTGGAAGGACAGGTTTGGGATGTGATGCAGGTTTGTTTACAGCTCATCCCTTCCACATTAGGATCCAGCCATGCAAAACTAGAGGGAAGCAAGTCCCCATCTGAGCCTGAATCACTGAGGCAGTTCATCCTGGGAGCAGGGGGAGCTGCCAGGTCCTGCTCTGGGAAGCAGAACTCCAGTGCTCCCAAAAAACAAGGCCTGAAATCTGACTGGACCAAGGAGAGACAGAGTATTTCTGGCTCATCCAAGCCTGCAAGACCTGCAAACTCAAATGCTCTGGGCAAAAGTTTCATGAAACACTGACTGAGGGCAAAAAGGTACATGAGAAACACCTCAGTAAGGCCAAAGAGCAACACATACAATGGAAGATATAAAGATGCACAGTACATAAGGAAAACCTCAGCCAAACAAGGTGAACCCCAGCTGGACCCTGCTCCCCAGCTGTGAGTGTGCCAGGTCAGTGCCATACAGAGGGCACGGTGCCACCAGGCCTGCCTGTGAGCCAGCATCATTCCTGACTTCAGGAACACACAGGTCACAGCCAGTGGGAGAGTCAGGCTTCACAGGAACAGCCAACAGCTTCTGCTCTCTCAGAACACTTCAAACTTCTCCAACACAGAAGTTGGTATTAGAAGTACATGTATTTCTCATGATTTATCCTCAAAAAAATGCTTCCAATTTTTCAAAGCTTCCATTTACACACAGTGTAAGTGGCATTCTGACAATGGCTTCTTTTGTGGCCATCAGCAGGCTCTGGATTTGGGACACGTGGAATTACCAAGGTGAACTAAGCAGGAACCAAGGAACAAGTGAAGGCAACCTTTTTCTCCACCTATTTACTATCAGCATTATTACCTCAGCTGGAGAATATGTTTTAGCTCCTTCCAATTCAGAGAAATAAAGTTCAGTCTCTTTCAACTCACTGCAAACTCCAGAGGGTGGATCTGCTCATTAAGTAACCCTTTTCCTAGGCACCAAGGAATGGTTCAGCAAGTAAAACTTCTGACCTTCTGCAGGAACCAGCTGGAGCCTGACAGTTCCTCCATGCCATGAAAACTCACTGCTTCACTGCTGATGTGCCAACACAGAGGCTGAAATCATCATCATGTGATGGCACATTTGACTTGTAGGTCAAAGCAGAGACTGAAGAAACTTCTCTGGCTGTAAACTAATATGGACTGTACTCTGGTTAAGAAATTAAAAAAAAAAACAAACATGGAATTTATGCTCCATGGAATGACTTCCAAACCTGCAGCACCCAGGAGCCCTCTCTCCCCTGGAGCTAAGCCAGGCTAAGGTGTTATTTATTCATTCAGGTGTGGAATCAGCCTGGGCTGCTGTGTGATGCCCAACCTCTCCAGGGTAGGAACTGCAGACCCAGGAAGAGTCACCCTGGCTTCTGTTTATCACAGACCCAGCTGGGTCAGGTCTCCAAAAATCCCTACTCTCTTCTTCCCAGTTCTCCTGCATCCTTTCTCTGCCATTAACTGACCTCTGCCTAGAAATACACACTGAACTTGAACAGGAGGTTTAACAGCCAGAGTTCTGAAGGAATAATATTCTGGCTCAGAGATTTTCAGGTGACAGCATTTTAACAAAGGTCCCTTAAAGAGCAGCTTATTGATAACAAAATTGCTTTAACCACACTCACATGCCCTGCTCTGTTCACAGGAATACACTGAACCATTCCTCCCCACACTTTCCCTCTCTTAGTTGTATATTCAGCTTTATTAATTCCTGATGAGAAACCAGGCAATCCAAGATTTACCCTATTTGCTTCTCCTTCAAGTTTGATTTTCAAAGTTGTCTGGAGTATTTTAACTACTTAAATGTTACTAAGTTATATAGGAACCTACCACAATACTTTTTACCAAAGGGCTTGGGCACCTCCAAAAGATTTCTCAAGATATCTAGCTGGTACAAGAGACAAACCCAAATTCAGCTGAAGGCTCTTGAGCCTTGTTTACTGTGGAACCACCAACTACAGCAACGATTGCACAGCCCACTTCAGTTGTTCTGCTTCTACTGAAAACTAGAAAAACAATGAAACAAAAAAAAGAAAAACAAAACAAAAAATCTGCACATTTCCTGCTTTAAAATCACTGTAGTTTCCAGAGTGTACAACCAGCTCAAATGCTGGTTTTGCTTTTCTGAAGGACTCAGTAAGCTCATTTTCTTCCCAAACTGGAATACTAAAATAAACCTCACACCTCAGAAAAATATTCCACAAAAACTTGCTGCTCATCATGAAAACAATTATTTTGTGACATTCATTCCCTCATTTTTTCCAAAGCCATGGTGTGTAATTTTGATTTGAGGCACTCCACGCTCACAGGAACCTCCAAGGCACAAATGAATGAAGATGCAGGGAAGTCACCATACCTGTCTCCCAACATTCTCCTGGAAGGCAGCCTGAGGAACAGAGAACAAACACACCAAAACGAGTCAGGTTTGCTTTTTGATAAACACCAGATGATGAATTCAAAAACACACAACAATATAAATGACCCATGGCTTTTCTGTTTTAAATAAAGTAAACTTTGTCAGTAGAACAAGCCCGTGGGGCTTTTCTGTTTCTGCATCCCCACGTTGTGCTGTTCCTGGAGCCGAAGGTTGCCCGGCAGCCCTTTGAGAATGCAGTTTATTAAACTCAGCACACCCACACAAGTGCTGGGGAGCAGTGACACAAGGCTTGGCCCTGGGCTGGAAAGTCAATGCCTGTAGACAACAGCAACTGAGGCAACCAACTCTTGTCTGACTTCAACATCATTTGCTAAGAGTGGGCAAAGTTGAATTCTTTGCCAAGGAAAATTTCAGGTAAAAACCATCGAGGCTGCAATACCTGTCTGCAGGGTATGTGTCTGAAAACACTCTGGAACACTGGATTTGTAAAATTTGAAGACAAAATTCATGTACGTCTCTTGTACTTTGCACTAAATAAACTCAAAAACTTTTAATAATGCAATGAAAACAACCATAAAGTTAATCTGTCTCCTTGTATGGCACACAGAAGAAAACCTACTGAATTCCTGACTTGAATTTTCTCTCTCTTGCAAAAAAACCCATCATTTTCACCCCTTTAAAGGCCATCAAATCCTAAGCACTAATAAAAGCTTCTGTAAATTTTAACTCTTAAGAGGGGGGAATGTCATTATCTGGACATGTCATATCATTACACTGTCCATGGAAGTGCCACTCTCTCTGCACACAGCTTTCCACCGATGGACAACACTTGTTAACCGATATTTAATGGACAGGGGGAAGCTCCCAATGTTTGCTGAAACACCTCAAGAATTTGGACAGCCAGAGCTTCTGTATTTCCTGCCCAAATGCAGCAGCCCTGTGGTAATCCACCTGTGACAACAACAGGTTGAGCTGGCTCCTGGGGCTCGCACTCTGCAGGTGGAGCTGACGCCAGGATGGAGCCGGAGCCTCCCGGAGCTGCCGGGGCTCTGCTGCCTGCTCAGGCTGCTGCAGCCCTGCCCGGGCAGGTCCAGCTGGGGCTGCCAGCACGGGGCACGGAGCACAGGAGCACACCCTGCCAGCACAGGAGCACACCCTGCCAGCACAGGAGCACACCCTGCCAGCAGGGCTCCCGGGCAGCACAGCCAGCCGGGATGGAGCAGGAGCTGGGGCTGCAGCGCTGCCCTAGGCTGCAGTGGTGCCCTGAGGCTGCAGCGCTGCCCTGAGGCTGCAGTGCTGCCCTGAGGCTGCAGTGCTGCCCTGAGGCTGCAGTGCACTGAGGCTGCAGCAGTGCCCTGAGGCTGCAGCAGTGCCCTGAGGCTGCAGTGCTGCCCTGAGGCTGCAGCAGTGCCCTGGGGCTGCTCCCTGCTGCAGCCCAGCTGCTGACACGGGGCCTTTCCCCCTCCTCTCCTTGCTCCCAAGCCATGACAGAGGTGCCTGTCACTCTGCAGCATTCATTTCTTTCTACTCGCAGCTTTAGGTCCTGTTTTATGCTACCCTCAGTACATGACTGAGCTACAAGCTGTGTTTTATGTGATGCACCCTCTGGAGATCAGTCACATCTCATTAACCTGCAGCCAGTTATTTGTGCAGCTCTGAGCCCCCCCTTGGTGAAAAGAAGGCAATTGGGTGATAATCTTTTAGCCCATTCCATAAAAAAAGGTATGTTTGGGATACAGAATGCATTTTCTGCAAACTGGTGTATCCAGAATCCCAGTCTAATGGGGATAGTGATAGACTGGGCAGAGCTGGGTTAACAGTTGGACTTGATGATCTTAAAGGTCTTTTCCAACTCAGATGTTTCTGTATTTTATGCTGAGACCCTTTCTTACCCAGCACATTTCAGTGAGGATGACATTTTCTGTCATATCCAAGGGATTTCATAGTTTAGCCCCTGCATTACAATGTCATTTAATGTGCTGCTCTCAGTGTCCAAATGACACAAAATCTGTAAAGCCCTGAAATTCCTCAAAGATGCCAAATTCCTAAGAGATGCCAAACACTTCAAGTGTTTCGTGAGAGCAATTTTTCATTTTTTATACAATCCCCTTCTGGAGATGGAAAAACTGGATACAAAGATACTAATTTGAAAATTCCATGAGATCAAAGCCAAGGTGACCAACTAGTCAGACAACCTGAACACTTCCTTCCAACAAAAAATTATTACAACATGCTCTAAAAATATTTAGTTTAAAACTAGGTACTTTAAACACTATCAGCCAAATAAGAGGGGAAAATAAAGCCTCCCTTTGAGATGTCAGAGCTGAATAGAGTCCAATTCAACATCACTTATTCATCTGATTATTCCTTATACTGATTATTCATGAAAGAGTTGCATAAGCCAGCCCAGAATGCTTGTGGAGCTTCAAAAGCAGAGTCTTGTTCTATTCTCTCTAACCTCAGGGTTCAAAATGTCTCTATTCACCATTTTATTTTATTGGTGCTCTGCATTATAATATATTTCATATTGTGAGAGATGGAAAATCTAGTAAAACCTGTTGTTTATTTAAATAAGTGTTTAGCTGTAGTAATGATTGGAAATATTTAGCACTCCCAGGTATTCTTCTTCAAAATTGTAATAATGGCTGGTAAACACAAAATATTTCTTTGCCTTTCTAAAATAAGAGAAAAGGCTTTAATAATTTAATAAATGTCTATCAAATCGCTATTCCAAATTTTGACCAGCTCCAAATTCTAAAGAATTAGTGAAAAATTAATGAGAGGAGGCAACTGACTTGCAGACAGCTCAGGAGCCTGGGCCACAGCAGAAGAGGAAAATGAGGAGAAATGTGCTGGGTTTTGCAATGAGAAATAAAAATATTCAGGCTGCACTAAGCTCTCAGCTTCATCCTGGCTGGTTTAGCACACAGCTCACACTCAAACTACCAGTTTATGTTTAAGTGTACAAACACAGTGATGATCACACAGGACAATTAAATCGAGCCACCAAAGGTCAGCAGCACACTTGTGGTGGCAATTGTGTTATAAAGATTTCTCCTTGGTGTCTATATAAACCCTGATTGTGAGGGTAATTCGTAGGGATCACACAAATAACCCACTTTTCACCACCTATGCTCCCTAATGTTTTGTGCAGCTCTCAGGAAAGCAAATTCCTCTGAGGAATTGATTTGAATAAAGGGGCTTAAATTAAGAATGGCAAATTCTACAGTTTCTAAAACGTAGGAGCTGGAGCCTGGGGGAAGCAGCACTGCTGATACTCATGAGTTGTACAGTATGGGAAGGGTTCTAGCACTGCTCAGCAATCTGCACAGCTTGGCTTGCTCTGCTCTGAGCACCTTCAGAGCCATGAGCTCTGCTGGGCTTGCTCAAGCACTGACTCACTTCCCCAGCAATTACACTGCAGCTCCATTCAGCAGCTTCAGCACCAGCACAGGTGTGGCTACAGAAAGTAAGGATGCTGTCCAGGTATCCCTGAGAAACCCTCCTGGCGTTACAAACACACCAGCTTTCAAAATTTCAGCCAAAAACTCAGACAGACTTGGTAATGTGCATATAGCAAAGATAATTATTCTTTTTTTTAACATATTCACAGTGGCATTTCTTGTCAGGAACAGAGACATCTGCTCCTTTGGCAGACACTCTTTGGCCCTGGTTTGAGCTCATACAGTTACAGGGTGGAGTTTTCCACACTTGCATAAGATAATTTGGTTTATCTGTTAAAAGATACAATTCTATCTTTTTTTAAAGATAGCAAGTTCAATATCTACAACACACAGACTTAAATTCTCATAGATAAGATGTCCATTCTTCTTCTCAAATTCTCTAACTATAGAAATCTGTAATTCTCCATCATTTCTCTTTAGAACAATTCTCACAACTCTCAACAGCATAAATGTTTTCTACAAAAAGTTTCCACAGAATATACTTTGGTGTCAGTTCTATTCACTGCCTAACAAATTTCTCACTCTTTTAAAAATTCCCACTCCCATGGAAAGAGTTTTATATAAAACTAAAAATATGTTTGAATGAGAGAGATTACTCTAGAAATTTAACTAAAAAATATGTTTGAATGAGAGAGATTACTCTAGAAATTTTCAATTTACCATAATTAAAGAGTAACAGCTGATGCACAATCAGGAAAGTGTAACCTCACAAAACTCCCCAGTTTGGAGACTTGCAAAAGAGCCAATATCTGTGTATTATGTAGGACCCTTTTGTCTGTGATCTTGTGACTAAAAAATGCTAAATAATTCAGTCTTAGATACTTTATCTTGATCATCATGACAACAATACAGCAGACTGTTAACTGTGGCCATAAATCAAGATGTGCACTGTGGATTTTATAATTTAACATCTAAATTCACAAGATATTTCTAAGGATTTTAAAAAACACTTTTTTTGCTCCCAATACAATATTTTGCTTCTCCACTGTAGCTCTACATAGTTAAGTCTACAAGTTATTAAATGAAAACAAACATAAAATAACAGAGGCATGGAAGCTGGAGTGTGGTAACTTACAGAAGCAGCTCTTCTACAATTAACATCACGATCAAACACTGCAGCAATGACCAAAGCACTGAGGAAATAAAACATGGAGCATTAGTACCAAATATGTGAAAAGAAATGTGCAATGCCATCATTTCAACATTCAGCCTTCTAAGCAGAACAGGCAGCACGTCCTCTAAGCAGTTTATTATTTAGAAATACAAGCCTGAACTAAAATCTGAGCTGAAGTAACTTTGTACTTTGTTGTTCCTCTGGTTTGCTGTGGACTTCCCACAGCACAACTGTGTCAAAGGAATTTATGGAATAAATATAAATTAAATGGAATTCATATAAACAAAAATATGTTTTACTGCACAGAAAAGTTTTCTGTTTTAAACAGAGCAGGGGTTTAAAACCTGGACGCAATCATATCTAATGTGAGACTCAGTGCAATTTTAAATTAAAACTTGGAAATACAGTTTCTCAATAGGCAAATGTAGAGCAAGTCTTGTGTAAGGCCTAAACAGAAGACAGAGTGAAGCAATGGAAACCTGCAGTTATCTCCACGAGAACACTCACATCCTGTAAGGCACAAAAATCAAACAAAATGCAAATCCTGATAAAAAATAACCTGCAAGGTGAACTGCAGAACAGTTTTTTAGGGTGACCTGTAAGGACAGAAGGAAACAATTTCTCCATGCATGAAGTCTGGTGACCCTGCACGGGGTAATTCTTGTGCCTCAAAAGAGCTGCTGTTCAAAGATGTGCTACACAGCATAGGAGAGATCCCAGGACACGCAGTCTGCAGCTTTAGAAATCCACCTCCAGCATTCAATTAACTTCAGCAACAAATAAACATCACTTCAGGAGAATCATTTAAGCAGAAAATTATTCCTTTCAAACCCTGAAACTCTTCATTACGTGATTTATTGACTCCAGGCAAAACCGGAAATAAATACCGGCTGAAAAGAAAATTCAAGATAGCTTTGCTTCAGCATAAGGATATTAATTACACTGATAATATCAAACTTCCCTGGGTAGTGGCTATCAGTTCCCTACAGTGATGAATACTGTGTTGTTCCAATTCTCTGAAATGCACAGTCAGCTTGGCCTCTGTAATTTCAGTTTATCTCCATTAGGGAAAACAGGAGACAGAAAGGCAGAATGAAATGAAAACAAACCCCAATAAAGTGCTCTAAAGACAGTTAATGCTTTCTTATTGCTACCTGCAGGAGCAATACCCCTCTCTGCCACAAAGACAAGAGCAAGGAGGAGGTTATCCAAACAGAGCCTGGACCAGCAAATGTTCAGGAAGCAGCACACATGGCTCACTGCTGAAAATCTGCTGGGTCAGGGACACGCTCTGCATACTGTGCTGGCTAATTCTCTGGCACACAGAGAGACTTAAAAATCATTTTCAAAGGACACTTAAGAAGTATATAGTTTTAATGATATGACTAGCTCCCATAAATGTTTTAATTAGAGAGCTTTCAAGACTAAAGGAATTGGAGGAAAATGAGCCTCGAAACCAAAAAGAAGCAAATTTCTGCCTGACATTTCTGGTTATATGGAGTAGAAGCTAAAACAGGAATTTGTCAGTTATGAAGTGTTTCAATATTTTTTTTCTGAAGAGAAACCCCAACCACAAAAAACCCCTTATCACCCAAAGAAGCTCAGAATCTGAGTGCTGCCCTCACTGCATCAAACAAGAGCTCATCTTATAATCACATTGTACTTTTCCAATTTTTCTTACTCCTGTTACCCTAAGACAGAGCTGTGTATGTAAAGCCAACAAAGCAACAGACTGTCAGCAATACCACCCAAGTCACTCAGTGCTGCAGCCAAGCACTGTGTGAAGCAAAATAAAAACCCCAGGAATTCTATCATTGCCCCGTTATATTCCCAAACCATACTGCAGTCACTGTTTCATGTTAATCCCTTTAATGAAATATTCTGACTTAGCAAGCCCCACAAATACTCTTTTCAGGCTAATTCCCACTTGGAAGTGCAGGCACATCCTCTGCAAGGCTGGGTTTGGTGCTGAGGGTGGAACACCCCTCAAGTGTCTTCACCTGCCTGCTTTGTCGTGGGAGTTTATGTGATACTGCACCAGGATTTCCTAACAGAAAGAAACTGTTTATGTCAAACCAAGTGGGATATTGTTTTAAGCTACTCAAAGGATCCTGTCTTGACCTGCCCCAAGTGCACCACACCTGCTCACTGCCAGGCGGAGCAGAGGATGGCTCTGCACCCTCCAATCCTCATGGAACACCTTTCCTGGCTGCTCTGCACCCTCCAGTCCCCATGGAACACCTTTCCTGGCTGCTCTGCACCCTCCCATACTCATGGCACANTCTGCACCCTCCAATCCTCATGGAACACCTTTCCTGGCTGCTCTGCACCCTCCAGTCCCCCTGGAACACCTTTCCTGGCTGCTCTGCACCCTCCAGTCCCCATGGAAGACCTTTCCTGGCTCCCTGAGGGCTATGGAGCCTGCATGCACAACAGCAGTTAAGTGCACAATAAACACAATGAGTTAAAAAGTTGCAATTTTACCAGTCAACTAATAATTCTTCCTATCCTCATTATCCCTTCCTCACTCCCCCAAGAACTCACCCAACTGGCTCCAGGGAAAGTCAGAAGGATTCAAAGTTTCAGTGGGCACTCTCCAGCCCGTGTGGATCTCAATCCCTTCCCTGACCATGTGGAATGAGCCAGGGAGTAGAGCTGGGCCAGGTGAGACACATCAGAACACAGAAATTAGCACAAACACCAACTGCCCTCAGCTTAACAAGAGCCAGGTGTTACCAGGCAGGAAAACTGAACTCACTTTACCACCTGTAGCAGCACTTCAGTCCCCACAGGCCACAAGCAGCAGGAAGCTGATCCTACTGCTATCCCCTGGGAATCTGCTACCATCAATTCCAGTGTGCCACTCTGAAGGTGGGGCAGGAGAAAAATAAACTCTCAAACCTCTTGCCTACTCGGTACAAAACCAAAATTTCCTTCCTGAGCCCTAAAAAGGGTGAAGTGGTATCAGGACAGCAAACTCTCCTCCCTGGAAAGGGAAAGGCACAGTAAGCACCACCAGCAAAGTGGGTTTGAACAATCCAAGCAAGTTAGGAAAACGAGGTGAGACTCGAGCACTGCTGCTCAAACAGCCCCTTCTGCACCTCTCCAGTGATGCCAGTGCCCACCTGGGAGGGCTACACAGTGAGCTGGGTGATGAAAACACATCGAGAATCAGGGGTTTTTCCTAATTTTTGAGACCAGAGCAGTTCCCCTGTTCACTTTATCCCATGGAGATGTGCTACACCTCTGCAGCAGCCACACAGGGGAAGGAGCAAGCACAAGGGCCAGCTCCAGCCACACTGCAGATGACTCAATTTAATTCCTCCTGTTTATTTATCTAGGAGAAGCTCTAAGGAGAAGGAGAAATGCTGTGACCATTCCCATTTCCACACTGCCTGCTTTTGCAGTGCCTCTAACCCAGCTCACACAGAGCTCTCACAAGTCCTGTTGGCCACTCACCCTCCTGGCTGTTCAGGGGCTTATTCCAAACCAAAAACTGGAAGTAAAATGGTGAAAATGTAAGAAATGCACATGTGGAAAAGAGCAATGAGGGAAAGGAAAGGAAAGGAAAAAAAGGAAAGGAAAGGAAAGGAAAGGAAAGGAAAGGAAAGGAAAGGAAAGGAAAGGAAAGGAAAGGAAAGGAAAGGAAAGGAAAGGAAAGGAAAGGGTCTATGATACCCCTCCAGGAGGTTGCTTTACCCAAGTGCCTTCAGCACCCTGCTCTCCTCTGCAGCTACACAACAGCAGAAAGCCACTCTCCATATTTCATCACAGTACAAGACATAGCTCAAAGCAATGCTTCAGATTTCCCCAGTTCTGCAGGACAATCCTGCCCTGGAGCAAGCTCCATCATCCATCCTGAGCCACACCTGCCTGTTCCCCCCTCCCAAAGCTGGGCAGCACCCCAGGGAAGCCAAGGCTGCCCGCCCTCGTGCCCTGCACCCACAGCG
>VZTB01015970.1:405679-455305 GCA_013397245.1 Thryothorus ludovicianus
AAAAAACCCAGCTCCTAACAGATCCCAGCTCCCAAAAAACCCAGCTCCTAACAGATCCCAGCTCCCAAAAAACACAGCTCCCAAAAAACCTAGCTCCAAAAAAACCCAGCTCCTAACAGATCCCAGTTCCTAACAGATCCCAGCTCCCACAAAACTCCAGCTCCTAACAGATCCCAGCTCCCAAAAAACCCAGCTCCTAACAGATCCCAGCTCCCAAAAAACCCAGCTCCTAACAGATCCCAGCTCCCACAAAACCCAGCTCCCAAAAAACCCCAGCTCCTAACAGATCTCAGCTCCCAAAAACCAAGCTCCCAAAAAACCCAGCTCCCAAAAACCCCAGTCCTAACAGATGCCAGCTGCTGCCCCCCACCCTCAGCCAGGACAGGCAGAGGAACCTGCACCCTGCACAGCTCCACTCAGCTCAGGTAGCCAGCAACCATTTAATCACTCTAATTGCATTACAGAGTGTAAGTATGTTTTCCTTTTTATTTCTTGTTTAGGTTTTAAACAAAACAGTTCAGCTCCTCACTGTGCACCTGCCACTTCACAGACAGCAACTTCCACACCCAAGGGGGCAGGAATCAAATTACCCACATTTCCAAGTCATTAAATTCTGTTTCACTTTCCTCACAGGTAAGCTTAAAAAGAGAGGCTGCATGTAGAGACTGGGAGAGAAACAAAGCTCAGTCGAGCAGTGCTTTTATAATGATATGCTTGAACAGCAACTTCAGTGTGTGCATCTCAAAAAAGAGCAACACTGTCCTGCAAAAGAAGTGAAGTTTCATCTACACTGCCAAGAATTTTCTTTTTGTGGTCCTGTAGTTTGAATAGATGAGGCAAGGTTTTAGAAACCAGTTTAACTAGACTTTAACAAACCATTAAGCAGATGTAAGCAAGTGTTTCTTGTTGAAATAGGGATTGGGAAAAAAAAACTGACTTGGAAAAATACAAGCAAGTGCTATTACAAATACTCTCAAGCATGTTATCTCCAATAAGTTTTCTCTATTTTTTTTCTTTCTTTTTTCTTAAAAGAGTGGCAAGGTCAGGAAGTAAAAGGGTTGATCTATGATCTACAGCAATCTAAGTTTGCAACTTCAATATTCTGCTAATTTCATCACTGAAGAGAACATTCATAAAAAAAAAGGGAAAAATCAGCTGACAGTGAATATGGAAAGAAAGATTTATTTTAAAGCACTGTCAGAAATTTTACTAAAAACCAAAAAATCTGATTTCATGAAGTTTAAAGTGATTTTTCACTAGTCCGAAGTGAAATATTTATGTGTAATTACTGCTGAAAACACAATGTCTTTCAATCATAAAGTGATAGAAGAAGAGGAAAAAAGAATCTCCTTCAAATCAATCACCCTCTGCTTTGATTTGTAACTGCTGCTAAGGGAACACAGGACCCAGTTTATGTATTTTGGTACCCATGTGCTTCCAGCAGCTGAACACTGAGTGCAGGATAAACCCTCTGTAATTCCCAGCCTAAGCAAAGGCAGCAGTTCAGGACTGCAATCACTCAGTTTTGGAAGGTGTTTAGTATTTTTCTCTAATAGTGTGTATTTTTATCCAGGCAGATGTTTTTGCTGTGTAACTCAGCTCACAATGGATATTATACACTTCATTTCAAGATGCTGAGTGCTGCATTTTTTAAGGGTAGCAACAATTTGCTTGTGGCTAGAAGTATGACTCTTCTTTAAGTAAAACAGTGACACACCTAAGGCTAGATTTAAAAAAAAGCCGTATGTAATTATCTGCTTGCTGACACAATAGGTGAAACTGTGTGTCATACTTTATTTGAATTGGTTTTTTTCATCATTTCTCTTTGGAGTGGCAATTCTACCTTTGAGAGTTGATTTAGAAAAGGAATGGCCACTACAACGACAAAGATTTTTGAGTAAAGCCTTGTACACCACTAATACTTGCTAAAATACCTCCAGCTTTGCATTTTCCAGCTTTGCTGGAAAACTGAGATATTACAAACCACAACACCTTACAGCTGTTCATTAGTAATTTTCAGCTTTCTCTCCATCCCACCAATTTATTCCCAACAACTGAAGTGGCACAGCCACAGCATTCATTGGTTTTACTACCACAGGCAGAGGGATCTCAAACACTGCAATTTGACACTTTCCTGAAAAGAAGATAATTTGTTTCCAGAAGAGGCTGGAAGCTGAAGGACAGGAGCTCTTTCAGAACCTCAGCCCCCTGGTATAAACATCTGCTCCAGAGGTCCCACCAACAGCTTTGTGAGCATAAAACAAAGTACCACAAACCCTGAAAAAATCACAAATCTGCATCAAGCCTATGGAGACCAACAGTACAACAGGGAGAAAGCAGTAAATAAAATATGAAATATATTGCTCAAAGCATCATGAGCAGAAAAAAAATCTCCTAAACAGATGAGAATTCTGATAAAGGAAAGGCTTGAACACTCACAACTGGGGTAAGCATCTACAAGCAACAAAGCCTGCCCAATTTCTTAGAAGAAAACTTTGAATTTTTTCAACTCAGAGGACAGAAGCGGAGGTTTCATTGTGTCCTGGGTTGATGCTAAATTGTATCCCCATTTGTCTGTTTAGCTCAGAAATAAGTTTTGTACCTTTAAAACTGGATCTGAGAGTGAAGGAGAAGCGGTGCAATGTCTGAGGCTGTTGTTTTCAAATCACAAATATCAGAGTTTTCAGCTTTCCCTCACACACGGCCTGTGCTGGCTGCAGTGTGGATGGTGGGACAGAGCTCTGCTTTGCTTTTTGTTTTTGGCCAGCTGAGGCAGACAAGTTCTCCACACTGTGTTTTTTTTCCCTTTTCCTTGGCACTGTTTGAACCTGCTCTGGTTAAACACCCAAAGGGCCCCAGGAGCTCCCACCTGTGTCCCACCGGGCCTGGCCTGGGCCCGGCCTTTCCCAGCCCTGAGGGACCGACAGCAACTGAGCCGAGCTCCAGCCAGGGAGAGACTTTCTGAATTTGGCACCTCTGGGGGCACACAGAGGGTTTGTTGTTCAGTGTTGTTCATTTGTTGTGCTGGGGAGGGCTTTGCATGGTAAATAAACAAATTTTTTCCACTTTCCTCCAAGGAAATTTTTTCTGCCTCGAACCAGCTGAGAGGAGGGGCGGTTCGGACTCGTTTTCCAGAGGGACCCCATCCGGAGATTTTTTTCCCAAATCTGCCTTAAACCAGGACACACTGTCACCATCCTGGCGTTCTCCTGGCGCCGCAGCCTACCTGGAGATGTGGCTGATGAAGGGGACGAGCTCGGCGGGCTCGTAGGCGCGCGCGAAGGCCCAGCACACGTAGCAGGCCGCGTCCCTGACGTTGGCGCCCACGCTGCACGCCCCCCGCTTCTCGTCGTACGTCAGCGCCCTCAGCATCACGGGGACCACTGGAACAGCGAGGAAAATGCACAGAAAGGACAGTTAGGGCTTCCAGGATTTCTCATTCCACCCCCCCACCTTCTGCTGTCCCAGGGTGATTCAAGCTCCGATGTCCAGCCTGGCCTTGGGCAGTGCCAGGGATCCAGGGGCACCCCCACCCTCCCACTGATGCCTTACGTTTAGTTTTTATATTTTTTAGAATCTGTGCTGTTTTAGTGGGTTGTTCCAGGTTTTATATTAAGTGTTACTGAGCTCTTTTCACAGAGTAGGGAGACAAAACAATTTGTACTCTAGCTCAATACCAAGGACAACTTTCAGGCCCAAGAATAAAAACAGCAGTGAACTGAGAAGAAAAATATCAAGAAGGATGGAGCTTCATAACCTGATGCTATGGTTGGACAATTGATTCTAATATGCTAATGGACCAAAACTTATAAAAGTGTAGAACCTCGTGACATTTTGTGCCCATTTTGGGGCATCTTGGGTGGATTCTTGTGCAGCCCAGGTGTGTCCATTGAGGCCTTCTAATAAATCCCTGCTTTATCCTCTTGTTCTGTCTTGTCTCTGTTCCATCACCAGGGAACAATTCTTTCCTGATATCTGACCTAAACCTACTCTCTTTTAGCTCAAATCCAGTCCCCCTTGTCCAGTCACTACATGCAGGAGTCAATAACATTTTTCTACAAATAAAAAAGCTTCTAAAACCTGTAAGGATAAATTTTTCACACGCGTTTTTGAAACACATTGCCACAGTTCAAGAAATATGAATGCAGAGGGCCCAGAGGGCCTTCATTTGGTATCTGCACATCCAGATATCAAATCTGAATACATCTCTCTGTAGATGGCACAACTTTATTAAATGACTAATGTCTGCACAAACAACAGCCTCTAAAAAAAACCCAAACCATTTCTCTCTCAGTTTTCCTTCTTGTATCAAATTTATCAGATGCATCTTTTTTCCTTAGAAAATACTTGTCACAAGGTGATCCCATTAACAAGAAATGGGATCACTGAGCTGTATTTCATTAGCAATCTGTGCCTGGATATCCTTGAGTGGATATAATGACAAAATAATTAAAACTTCCATGTGCTGTTCATCACTGTGTACTGCTGCTTTCAACAAAAAGACACCATGACTGAAGAAGTGAAGTGTTTAAATTCATTTTAAGCTGCTAAAGAAAATTAAGCAGTAGATATAGGGATGGGTGAGATTTGGCTAATAGGAGCATAAACACTACAAGGGAGAAAGTGAAATTCCCATTCTGGAACAACAGTACAGCAGAGATGGATGAATTGTTGGACATTTCACAGTTCTTAAAGAAACTGCAATGAAAGTATTTAAAAATGCTGCCTAGCTTGTTTTGAAAATTGCTGCATCAACTGATGAGAAAAATGGAATTTGCTGGTTCTACAGGAACACTTCAGCAGGCGCCAAAGGCAATTTTGCAAAGCTGCAGAACACTTCCCTCAGTGCAAGTGACCACTCCAGCTCCTTCAGACAGCTGAGAGCACACTCCCACCTCTGTGCAGGGAAGGAAAAGGGGCAAGGAGCCCCCTCCTGCAGCTCCTCACATTTGGATTGTGTCTGTGGAAGAAGAAATGTATTTTTGCAGCTAAATGTCCCAAGTGCTGGGCACAGCACCAAGCGGTTTGTCAGGGACAGTGGTGATGCTCCAGGGTCTCTTGGCCAGGGCTCTCACACCTCTCTGGCTCCTTTTCCTCCATCTGGGACTCACAGCTCTGCTCTGTGTGACTGCAAAGCCTGGAGACACAGAAAAGGAACAACAGTGGGCACTGGGGAGGTGGGACTAAAAGGGGGAACCAGGTGAAGTGTGCAGCACTAGGAATTACAAACACAACAGCAAAGGAAAGGCTGATCCAGAGGGCATCTGGTAAAGTTTTGTGCTGTCACTGGTTGAGTATTTACTGGCGAACCATAATGGGAAATGCTGAATAGAAACTGCTCCTGACACAAGTGTGTGCATGTCCAAAAAAGCAGGTCCAGCATTACACTTCTTGTTGGGTTTTAAGAGTTATAAAAGCCCAAAAGAAACACTATCCAAAATTCCAGGTTTAACTTTGTTTCTTGCTCTAGAGGTCCTGAAACACCATATCAAATCTTAAAATAAAATCACTTTACCCAAAAAATTAGAGATTGAAAAATCAAAAAACTTTAGAAAAAATGTCTTCCGGAAGAAACTTATTTTAGTTTGGTAGGGTGGACAAAATTCTTTGATTTTTGAAATTCTAAACATGACTTTTTTATTGAAAACTAGGAGGCTGGAATATGCAGCAAGGAGAAGATCTGAACTGTTCCTTAACTTTACAGGTTTAACTTTAAAAGTTTAGCTTTAATTTTACAAGTTCTCACAGATCTACAGGTTTGTTTTTTTTTTAAATAAAGCGTGTGGCAGCAAAACCAGAGGATAAATAGTGCCCACTCTCAAGCTGGTTATTAAAACAAAATCCACCTGTGCAGGTCTGTGAATGCTCAAGGAAACAGAGTCACCTTTACCTGTAGCCTGAAGGTATCAATAAGCACCTGCTTCACCCCACCCTGCCATGCCCAAGAGCGTCACTGCAGTTGCAGCTCAAGCCTTGGAAAATAAAGAAACAACTTCTGGCATTACAAACAGGGCTGGGTTGGTTTTTTTCCTCCTACTGGAGACAGGTTACGCAGATATTCAGCTTTTTAAACACAGATTTTACACAGTGAGAGACAACAGAAATCTGGTGAAGGAGTTTGTGAAAGACACTGGAGGGTTCAATGTATTTAAATGAAAGATCCCTTACATCAGTCCTTTAAAAACATACTTTACACCAACCTCAACTCTAACATGGGCTGTTCACAGCCCTTTGTCACTTTAACTCCACACAGAAAATTTATTTCTTTCATTTAGTGCAATGTTTATCATATAAAATATACAAACACAGCAGTCAACAAACAAGAACCTGCTCCTCAGCCCTAGGCCTTGTCTCTACAAGAAAACTGCAAAATGTCAAGTCAACCTTATTTAATTTAAAACAGATTTTCATTGGATCTGGGGTAAAGAAGAATTGTCTAAATTTAGTTTCAAACTAAAATATGCAACTTGAAACAGACCAAGTCAATGTTATCTTAGACAGGCATTACGTTTTTATAAGGGACTGTTTAGGCAGAGAAGCTGTTTCAATCCATAAAAAATATATTGCAAATCCTTCTATTTCAGAATTATATAAGAAAAAGTACTACAAAGTGAGTGTTTGGTATTCCTGAAGGGTGCACTGTGCACAGTGTCACAGCAGGAGCAGCTCCAAACACTACAATTAATGAACAATGAAGCTTCAACTTATTTCTATATTCAACACAAAGAATAGCAATTTTGTTCTTCACATTTTTCTTCAGTGAAAACCAACTCAGTGCAGAAGTGAAGGTTCAGTCTCTTTGTGAGCCTCAGGCTCAAAAAAAACCTGGTGCAGACATCTGAAGGTGTTTTTTCCTAAAAAGAAAACTCTGGCTCCCCCAAGAACCGAAATTCAGGTTTGAGAGCACTCACCCCTACATGGCAGCCCAGACTCTGCAAAGAGGCAGCTCCTAATTGGAACTTCGTTAGGGCTCTTGTACTAATAGGTACTGGAGCAACACAGATGCAAACACAGCAAAGTCCAGGTTAGGCCCACTACCAGAAATTACTCGTTTAAAATTCTGCCAAACATCTCTGAATTGTTCTCATTTCCTATATAAGCTGCTGACTCCAGAATCTGCTCCCAAAGGGCTCTTTCCTGGAGAGGACAAAGCCTCCAGTGGGGATCAGAACTGTGTGTGCTGTTTTGGCTGTGCAAAGTTCTCTGTGTTCCTGTGAGATGCTCCAGCATCACAGCCCCAAGGGCAAGTGCCCAAAAGCCACCCACGGGTGACCTCTCCTCTGGCAGTCCTGCCCCTGGGGCTGACCTCACTGGGAGATTGCCAGGAAGGAGGAAGAGCCCCACAGCTCCTGCAGGCCCAGAGGGGTGTGAGGAGTGAGCAGCTGAAGTTTGAAGCTGCTGGAACCTCCTGGTGGCCCCCAGTGCTGGGCAGAGGCACCTGCACAAACCTGAGCAGTGCCCCGTGCCCTGGGACTGAGGAGGGCTGGCTGCAACCTCCCTTCAGCCTCTCACTACGTAATGAATGAAGAGTCTTTAATTACAGGATCACGTGGTGGTTTTTCCAAGGAGCTCTCTCAGGCAGCCCACAGGACAGACCTGCTCCAGCAATGAATCACGGCAGGGCAGCAGAGGAGGTTGTTGTCTGCCTGGCTGCTGAGGGTGGAAAGCATGGAATGCAAAGGCTGCCTGTCAGGCTCAGAGAAAGGGAGGTGGTTAGGCTGGATGTTGCCCCAGAGACTGTTTGATACCAGTCATGGCTCTCAAATGCAGTGTTCAGGAGCTGGATGCTGGCTGTGGCTGCCAGGTCCCTCTGCCATGGGCTAAAGTCAGCCTTGCACCAGGCACTGACAGGACTGAGGGCTCTGGAGGGTGGCCAGGGGCCAAGCAGGAAGCAGACAGATCTGGATTCCAGCCAGTCCATCCCAACATCCTCATGTAAAACAGCCCTAAAAGCCCAAAGCCCCCTGCCTGGCTTGCACTCAGAGCAGCAGCTGACCCAGGACAGCTCTGAAACACAGAGCACTCCGTGTTTTGGGGACTCTACACCCACCCACAGCCAAGGCCAGAGACCTTCACAGAGCTCTGCCTCCAACTGAACCAACAGGAAGGAACAGGCTTGTGGAGAAATCCTACCAAGCAAATGAATTGCTTTAAAGGAGTATAAAAATTCTGTAAACTCATAACACTACATGTCAGAAAAGAAACATCACCCAAGAAAGCCCAGCCTTAAGGCTAGAGTTGTGCAACACCGAGATAAAGCCCATGGTGAAAAAGCCAGGAGCAATTCATTGTCATTTCTGCCCTGCTCAGTGTTTACCCCATCTCCCAGTGGCTCTGAGGGAGGGACCTTTCCAGACACGGCTCTTCTTCCTGCTCATACCTGCTGGCTAGTGAAAAAAAAAATAAATCTGCACTATTTAGAATGCTTCCTTGCTAATTTGAAAACTATTACGGTGACATGGGCATTATAACTTTTTAAAAGGCTCTTTTCAAGACCATGCATCACTTTTAAAGTTCACCTGCGTGTTAGAAGGAATTCCTCCACAACCAGCCTTTCAGGTTTGGGTGTTCTCAATTTTCTAAAGAGTCCACCTAGGACAGGTAGATCTTTTTCTTTTTTTTTTCCTTCACTTCTTCCTGTATCTCTGATGAAAAGCACCTGGGATTTTGCCAAAAGCCTCACAATTAAACCACCAGTACAGAATAGATCAACACAGTGCAGGAGCCTGACTTCGTGAGGCATGGTCCCTCTCCTCCAAGCCCTGGCTGCTGCAAATCCATAACAAACAAAAAGAGAGAATGTAAACAAGTTTAAGAAGCTACATAATACATTTCCATAAAGCTATTCAAATCTTGGTCTCAGTTAAACCTCCCAAAACGCACTGGAAATCAGCACTGGGTTCATTTTTGGTTTATTTTTTTATTTTTTCATGAATGGCACAGTGAGATCGGACAAGCAAAAATGCCCTTTTTGTCCACTGTGTGTAGAGTTTTCCAAACAAAGGAGACTTTGGGGTTTTTTTTAAAGTATATCTGGTTATATATAATTATCAGTAAGCATCATTCCCTCTACTCTCAGATAAAATACACAGGAATCCAATGTTTTCTCCATAACAGCACAGGATCAAGCCTTCTCTGTACCAGGAGCACACAACTGTGCCCCAGAACACATCCATTCTAACCAAACTAACAAGAAAAAATTAACAACAGAAAATCAACAAGGTATTTGCACCAGAAGCTGAGGGAATTTTAAAATCACAGACACAGCAGTCACTTGTATACAGGTAGTTTCTCAAATCTGCCATTGAGACTGGCTGAGTCCATTTGAAACCCTCTGACAGCACCAGAGACTTCATTTCATACAAACTTTTCACCAAAAATACACTTGACAATGGGATATCTTTAAATCAGAGAGTAAACATCAACTGAGAGAACCAGTGATTCCTATTTAAACCATTCAGCAGAAACAGTTCACAAATATGTCCCTAAGCCAGGCTCTTTTTGCACACTGGTAAAGTTGTGGTGTGACCTCTCTGAAAATGTAAAAAGCATCATGATTTTGTCATCCTGTGATATCATAACCTGCCAAATCCCCTCTCAAATGTGTCCTGGGTCCCTCACTGTCAGATTTTCAATACTCCCTATTTCCTTCTTACAGTTTTTTCATGCTCCTTTTATTCTGAAGTTAACTTAAAAACCAAAGAAGTTAAGGCTGGTTCTGCACATTTTTTACTCTTTATTACTACTTTTCATTTATTCTGACATTAAAAAGAAAAAATCAGATTCCAGATTCAGATCAGTTGTACCAGACTCCTGAATCTTCCATTTTCCCTGGATCCCATCTGCATTATTTCCTTCTGGTCAAATGCTGCTTTCATTGTTGCCACAGTTTAAAAAGGAGCAGGGATTGTTGGACTATCCCACTCTATTCCCCATGAATGGGGAAGGGTACTTAGGAAAGCAGGAAGATTAAAAGTAACAACTTGCTGGTTGGAATCCTCCCAAAACAAGCACAAATTCACTGAAAGTGTAACCACAGGGCCCTTCCAATCTGCTTTCCCTGGCTTCCTTTTCTTACTCTTCAGTGATGCAAATGTTTTCAACTTTAACTTTGCACAGAGGTGATTCTAAAGCAGAAACAGGATCACATCAGGCACAGCGAGCAACATTTCCTGGTGAAAAAATAACACAGATCATATTTGAGAGACTGTCCCTGGCTTTGAGCACAGACTGCTGGGACAACTCAGAGCTCAGCAGGTCCTTGAGAGTGACACCAGAACATTCTTCAGCTCACCACCAGGACATTAAGAATGCCCAGGAAGGTTCATGTTCCTCTACATGACACACCTTATTAGCTAGAAAGTTTATACTGTGCTGTCATCAAGAGAAATTTTAATAACGTCCTTTCACAAGCAAACCAGAAATTCAAGTAAACTAGGATTCTCTTGTTTGTTTAGTATTTATCCCCACCCAATTAAATAAAAAAAAACCATAAATAATAATCTGAAACCTACAAAGCCACAAATACAGCACAAAACAAAAGCTGTCAAATCATACTGAAACCACACTGAAATGTAAGTTTTTGGTTCTAGCATGTACTGTAGAGTAAGGAATATTTAATTTTGGGGTGCTGCAATTCCAAATGTAGAATCACACACAAATCCATCATCAGATCATGAGGTTTTTAGTTAACTTCAGGCTATTTTGCTAAGTAAGTTTCTCCCACATACAAATTTAGCAGCATGATCTAATAACAACTGAAATTTTACAGCTAAATAGTGACATGAAACTTTGAATGCAAAACCATAACAGCCAAGCTGCAGCTCATGAACTGCAGCATCAGTACTGTTAATGAAATAAAATAAAATAAAACATCAGGTTGTATTTGCTGGCTTATATTCCCTACTTTAAAAAGTAGGGAAAAGTTATTCCCTGCATATATAAAATACTAAACAACACATATTAATCATCTAAATATTTATAAAATTTAGNATCATATAAATATTTATAAAATTTAGGAAATTATAGAATTTATAAATATATATAAAATGCTTCAGAAAATAACTGAAAGCTAAAAATATGTTGAGTCTGAGAGTATTTGTTCTCTGCCTCCCTGGTCTCTGGTGAGAGCAGCATCACAGCAGCCCCACACCAGGTATGGCCCAAAGAAAAGTGATTTATATGCCCTGGAACTGCACATGGCACGATTCAGGTCCTGCTGCTGAATTCTATCTGAAAAACTATCATGGAGGCAAGAAAACTGGCACAAAATCTCTGGTGTAATTTTGAAACTAAAGCAGAAAAAGAAAAAATATTCGACACGAAAATCACTTTAAAAAGAATACATTTGGAAAGAGAATTGTAAGCAGAGCATCAAGCAGAAGCTGAAGGTGCATTTTGAATGTCTGACAGAATGACTGACAGGGAGAAGAGTCACCATCAAAAACCCTCCCTTATAAACTGTCCATGCCTTTGCCTACAGTCCCAATTCCTGCTGCTTCCCACTTCCNAAAAGCATAACAGCCAAGCTGCAGCTAATGAACTTCAGCATCAGTACTGTTAATGAAATAAAATAAAATAAAACATCAGGTTGTATTTGCTGGCTTATATTCCCTACTTCAAAAAGTAGGGAAAAGTTATTCCCTGCATATATAAAATACTAAACAACACATATTAATCATCTAAATATTTATAAAATTTAGAAAATTTAAAAATTTATAAATATATATAAAATGTTTCAGAAACTCACTCAAAGCTAAAAATATGTNCAGAAAATAACTGAAAGCTAAAAATATGTTGAGTCTGAGAGTATTTGTTCTCTGCCTCCCTGGTCTCTAGTGAGAGCAGCATCACAGCAGCCCCACACCAGGTATGGCCCAAAGAAAAGTGATTTATATGCCCTGGAACTGCACATGGCACGATTCAGGTCCTGCTGCTGAATTCTATCTGAAAAACTATCATGGAGGCAAGAAAACTGGCACAAAATCTCTGGTGTAATTTTGAAACTAAAGCAGAAAAAGAAAAAATATTCGACACGAAAATCACTTTAAAAAGAATACATTTGGAAAGAGAATTGTAAGCAGAGCATCAAGCAGAAGCTGAAGGTGCATTTTGAATGTCTGACAGGGAGAAGAGTCACCATCAAAAACCCTCCCTTATAAACTGTCCATGCCTTTGCCTACAGTCCCAATTCCTGCTGCTTCCCACTTCCCCCAAGATGCTTCACAGCCCAAGGGCGAGGATGGGAACCCAAAGAAAGATCATCCTAGCTCCAGACCAAACAGCACAGGCCACAATAAATATCTAAAAATGGGATCTGCAGTTGCTATTAACTGCTGGGCTTTAATTCTTTTCCCATACAATAATTTGCTGCAGCAATCCTGAACAAGTGGCTCCCAAACACCAGCACAGCAATCTGCCCAGACCTATCTCCAGAGTCAGGGGCTGGACTGCTGTGAAAAACAAAGGCACATTTCAAAGGCGTTATTCAAAAAGCATTAAGACTAATAACAATTCATATGGGATAGCAAAAAAAATAATTATGAGAATACTGTAGGAGAATCCAGTCATGTTTCAGGGCACGGTGTGAATTACAGCAATCACATTCACATCCACTTGCCCCCTTCTGGGAATGCTGGGGAACAGCCCAGCCTCAACACGCTGATGCTGAGAGCCAAATCCTGCAATAATTTTGGATCCCAGAAAGGAAAAAATACTTTCTTAGCTCAAAGCCACATATCCAGGCACAACAGAGGTGACACAGGTGAGTGTTGCAGTTCCAGGGTGTTTCCTGTACGTGGGAAGCCAAGCTCCAGCAGCTCCACGTGCACCAGAATCCACATTCACCTGGGATCCTCCTGCTCTCCTGGGATAACCAACGAGCTCACAGATTACTGAGGCACCTCTGGAAAAATTACTGGTGATGGAAAACCCCTGGGAGCAGCACTGGAGTCCTGAGTGCAAGCAGCAGGGCCAGCCCTGGCATCAGAGCAGAAGGGCAAGAGCTCTGGGGGTGATGTGCAGGTGACAAGTGACTGGAGCAGCACCTGGCACACACTGACACATCCAGGGAAGGGAATTCTGGCAGGGAAAACAGAAATGAGATGAGAGGTGCATCCAGATCAGGTGAAGTTTACCCCATTTGGATGCAGAGTTTCTGCAACTGACATTTTGCTTTCTGTTTAGTGCTAAAGCTAAGCAAAATAATTCATATAAAAGCACATACAAGGAAGTTTCTAACATTCAGAGAATTACAGAATTATGCTAGAGTAATTAAATCCATGAAATTCAGCTACAGCTAAACAACACTTACCTAATACTGATTTTTAAAAAGAACCTAGAATACAGATATATATTCTACACCAAGGAAGATAAAAACACAAAGCTTCAGCCCTACAGAGATACAAAAATAACCACATTTTAAAAAAAGGCAACTTGGCAGAAACACATCAATAAATCCAAATGTTACTATGCCAGTCCTGGTGCTCTTAATTAATCTGAGCTGTGCTCAGGTAAATGAAAAAGGTGCTACCAGCAGGGGACTGGGGTCACTGATAGGACACTCAGGATGTGATCAAGGGCATTAAAAATAAGTGTGGAAACAACATCACTACAATCACGACACAGCAGTGGGTGAAACAAGAGGGTTCTCATGTTCTGTTTTGAACAGAAGTTTTAACATCTCTGTAAGAGTGGAATCAGTAGCCAAAAGCCCCTTTGCTTATGCATTAACAGGAGTGGTTTTCAGACAGAGGTACAAGTATCAAAATATTTTCCTTCTGCCAGCCTGTATGTGAGAGGAAATCATTTCACTGAACAGCTCAGCTGTCACCCGGTGACCACACCAAGAAATTTGTCATTTACAAACTCTAACAAACAACACAACTAAAAGCCAGTCCCAACTCTTATCAGTGAGTGAGCAGTTGACTTTCCCATTTCACTGCTGGATTTCACAGGTCCTGAGCAAACACACAGCCACGACAATCAGTCCTTCCTGCAGTGACTCCTTTCCCTTTCCAGGACCTGCACATTTGGCTGTCGATTATAGACAAGCTTTGGCAGGTTCCTGTGGCAAGCAAGCTTGGAGTTAGTTCAGTCCCGCCTTCAGAAAGGAGACTCGTGAAGGACAAAAATTTAAATAAAAATGAAGAGGGGAAAAAAAAAAAAGACCAAGAATATTAAAGCTATAAAGTCATTCAATAAAGTCAGCCTCTAATAAATGAGCAAAATTACTTTTTGCTACCCCCTGCGTACAGTCAGCTCTGTTGCCCACCAGCCACTTGCACAAAACTTAAATATCCTCAGTGTTAACTAAGCCATTTCTGAGCCCACACTGCAAACTGGCTGCCAGAGGAGCAGCCAGCAGAGCTGAGAGCAAACCTTGGTTGTTGGAGGGCAGGGAGCTGGGGAGCTCCCTCCGATAGCCCCGATGCTGAGGTAATGCTCAATGAGAGCGGTGGACGCAAACAAATGAATCGTAGCTGCAGGCTGGAGTAATATCAGGTGCATCTCTACACCCCGAGGGCTCAACTCCTACACGCTCAGGTCCCTCCCCTGGAACAGCCTCCTGCAGTTTCACCCAGGGCTCAGGCAGAGAACAGGTACTGCTCTCCCAGCAGTGACAGCTCCAGCTCGGCGCCCGCCCGGCGGCTCTCGGACACCCCAGTGCCCGGTGAGTACCTTGCTTTTAGAGAATTTGGGGGAATAAAAGCTGCTCGTTGGAAGGAGTGGATCTGAGGTGCTCAGTTCTCAGCTGTGCCAGCAGCCAGGGTTACTCCAGCAGGTGCACTCAGGGCAGCAGTCTCAGCTTTCAGCAGAAAGTTTCAACAGCAGAGGGGAATATTTTGGTCTGAGAGAAAACCTGAATCTTGCAAGTTTTTACAATACTTAGCTCTTGTTGGTGCAAAGGGTTTTCAGCACCTTTTTCTTTTTTGTTATTCAGGGAGTTAATATATTAAAGAATGACAAAAAGCTGTATTTCTCAAAATTGCTGTGTTTGCTCTGCCAGCTCTGCTTCCTAGAGTGTGTCAGGTTCATCTGAAAAGCTTGTGTGAAAATAATGTGCTCCAGCTTTGATTTATTAATCTTTTCATCTTCTGGAAATTTAGCAGAAAATCAGATTGTTTTCTATTTTCTAGTCAATTAAAGTGTATTAAGACATTGATTTATTAACTTGGTACATAGAAAGGTTTTTATTTCTTATCCATGCTGCCAAAGCAAATAGTTTAATTTCTGTTTCTGAGCTTCCTCTCACAGCCTCGGACGCACAGGAACACACACAGAGCAGACCCTGGGTCTGTGCTCACACACACACTGCCCTCCCAGCCCACTCCTCTCACCCCTGTTTCCTCCTAATTAACAAACAGCTGAGCTAAAATTTATCTTTCAGTTTCGAGGACCTGGAAGTTTAGAAGGGAGGGGTGCTTAATCGCTGGAAAAATCTCAGCCAGAATAAAACTCACAAATCTTGTTCTTGCAACACCCTGGGTAGGTGACAATGGCATGTCCTTGGGTTATGCAATAATGCCACATCACAATATTTTAATTATAGCATGTCCTTCAAAATGTTCCACCCCAGTGAGTCCTCCTGGTCAGAGAGATCCACATCACCAGAAGGAGCCTGCAATAATAATGGGGTGGGCATGAGCAGCTGTTACGTGCTTTGCTGAAGCAGTGTCCTAAAAAGAAATGTAATTACTGTCCCTGCTTGTAATAAAAGACATTTTGAAATTTCCTCTTTGATCAACTGGGCATCTTAAACAATTTAAACTACTTAAAACCCTGAAAAAACAGCCTGGACAGATCTACATGCACATATCTTTGTGTGTGTGAATACACATGTGCATATGTGTGTACACACTTATCCCCACGGACATTTTTTGTTTATATATTTACACACAACGTTCAGCTACATTCCTGCTTTCTGAACCTGCCAACAGGTTAAAGGCGAGGAGGGAGCAACAACCTGCTTTTAAAAATAGAAGGAAGGAAACTTGGAGCAGTCAGTGTCAGGCTGGAAAGGGCGACAGGTTCGAAAGGCGTGAGGAGGTGACAAAAACAAACAACTAAGATAACCTCAAGTTTAATCAAGATTACCTGAATAACTTGTTTTTAATAAAAATATAAATAAATAACACCACTGCATTTCAAAAGTAGAAAATTACGATATGTAACCGTCTGTATTCCTACAAGCAGGTCTACAGGAAGTTCTCAATCTAAAAAAACAAAGTTAGGTAAAAATTATCCTGCTAGTGGAGATTTCTTTTTCCTCCATTTTAAAGGATATCACAAGTCATGGCATTGAAGTTAAAGGAAAAAGCAACTAATTATTTTGATATTTTCTTTCCAATACTAAATTCTAACTTTGGCAGCACAGAACATACATTGTACAGCTGTAAGTAACATTATTTATATAGTGGCAGCTTTAATTGGTTACACCTATTTCAAATCATTAATATCCTTTTTGAATGTGTGATCAAATAGTTTTGATGTTTTTTAACAATAAAATACGTCCCTCTGTCAGATACTCCTGTGTCTTAAAGACCAGGGGAGGAATTATCCCACTTGTCTAACTTTAGAAATATTTTATTAGTGGCGTTTTTAAACCATGAGGATAAAAAGGATTAAATAGTAAAAGAGAGAAAGAAAACATTCACCAGGCTGGCACTGACCTAAGTTTAGGAGAGGTAAACACCCTTTAAAATGAGCTGCTCTCTGCACCTCTCAAGTCAGAGCAGCAGGTTCTGGAGCCATCAAAACAAATTAAATAGAAAGGAATAAAAAGCTGTTGGAATGCTCTCCTGCTGTACCCACGGCAGAGGAGCTCCAAGGCTTGAAATTTCTAACATTAAAACTGCAACAACGCATTTTATCTTGTTAAGAAATGATAGTTAATACTCTGTCCAACAGGAATAACTTGAATCAAAGTTAAATGCCGAGTACAAAGTCAGAGGGGGGAGGACAGGACACACAGGAATTTTCATTATGAAGCAAAGGAAAGCTGGAAGAACAAGGAAATGTAATTACCATCCCTTTATTATAAATGCTGCACACCTGAATGCAGATTCGGACCTTATCATAAATGCTCCACCTAAGAAAGCGATGGAGTTCTTGACAACAATATCTTTTTTTTCAAGAATAATTAGTATAAGCTTCCAAGAAGATGTAAAGAACATCAGGGACAAACTGACCTGAGTCCATCACAAACTTTCCATGGTAGTTACACATCACCAGTAAAAAATAAGTGCAAAAAGCTCACTTAAGGCAGAAGAAAAAGCCCAGTTCCCTACCTCAACCTCTCCTCCTATATCTCAATATTTCATTTACTTATTTTTAATGTAAAAATATTATTTTTACTATTTCAAAGGATTACTAGCTATTGTTATTTAAAGTATTTTAAAATATTATAGATGATTTTTTAAAATTTATTGGACTGCCATTGCAGCCATACTCCAATGATGAAACTTTTACATACTGATTCATTTTTCCTTGTTGTTCTTACAGTATCAGTATCCAAGTCAAACAATCTCATTAAAACCTGAAAAACAAAAAGCTACTTCTCTAGAAATTCCTTTTTCATTAATCTGAAGCACATTTAATCACTTGTTAATTTTAGGAAAAAGCTTGATTATTTTTTCCTACTTGCAGAGCAGCTTTGCATTTTTAAGAGTGCCTTCACAATAACTATTTTAACAAAATTAACACTTCTATGACATCAGAAACAACATTTAACACAATTTGCTAGAATTACAATACCTGATGAGCCAAGCAGCAATTCTGTAGCTTTCCCTTCAGTTTTCATCATGTGTTGCCTGTCATTTTCTGTTAAATAATCTCTGATTTAAGAAATGCAAAACATCTCTACTTGAACTAAAACCTCACAGCACGTAATTACCAGCAATTCTTTCCAGAAACTCAGTATTTTAAAAATACTAATTCAAACTTCTATGTAAAAAGCTTTTTTATTTAAAAAAAAAATGGAGCTATCTCGTCACCCTTCCAATTAGTATTCCTGTAGTTTCGGGTAACACAATAGATACAGTAGGTGGTTTTGCAACAGTCATCATTTTGATAATGATGCTTGTAGTTCATGATGAAATCATCACTTTTTAGATCTCTGCCATAACACATCCTATAAAATCATGAGAACTTGACTCCGAGAGTTTCTCACGCCTTCAGAATCAGTGAACATAATGGAACAAGCCGGTACAAGCCCTCCTGACTTATCTACCCAGCAAATCACCGGGCTGGATAAAGTATCCACAACCCTCATTTTTCCAGAGAAAGGCAGACAGATCTTCCCCTCTGAATCAATTACTGGCAGGCATTTTTTTACCCCGAGCTGACACACTCGTGTGCCCGTGTTAACCGTGTGCAATCTGTGAGGAGCGACGGGGCAGAAGGATGGGGAATGTGTTTATCAGGCAGAGGATTCCATTAGTCAGACACTGCAGTGCTCATTTCTCTTAATTGAATTAGGAAGAGGAAGAAAATCGGTGTGGTTTTATCCTTCGAGAGATTGGGCACTTTTGAGGCATCCGTGGAGATTGGGCTGTTGGGAAACGCCACACCAGTGAAGAGAGGGGCTGGTCAGTCTCAGAAAGAGCCCAGTCAGCCACCCCAAGAGCGACCAGTCCACCCCACCCTTGTGTCACCAGAGCAGGAAATTCCCTCCTCGCTCTCCCGGACCGGCCCGACAGGCTCGCCCCACATCCAGCCCCTGCCAGGACCTGCCTCTTCCCATCCCACCCACTCCACTCCTCTCTCAACAGCTCCGCCTGGATTTCTACTTTCATCTTCTGAATGAAATGTTCCCCCAGCTTTCAAAGAGAACCCAACTCCCCCGAGCAGGTGACAAGTGCTGCTGCTGGAAATTAGGCCACTCGTGTGACCGTGTCTGGGTGCGGGAGGATGCCAAAGGTCATCTGTGCTCGGCTCTGACACCCAGCTTTTTAATTCTCCTTTAAATAACACAACACGTGCACTATGAGGGGAATGCTCCTAAGAGAAGGCACTACTTGGTGTTTAGTTCCAATGTCCCACTACAGCTCATTTTAAACTTTTGTGTTTCAGTTCCTGTGCTGCCAGTGGCCAGAGCCTCATTTTCCAGCACCCTCTTCCCTGAGACACCGTAGGAGCTCCTGCCTCTCCTCACCTGGGAAGAGGGATTCTAGAAACCTGAAAAACCGGAAACATCACGAGGCTAAAACCGAGGGAAGCCGACCACAAGAAAGTTTTTCTAAAGAACCATTACATTTAATTGTTTAAAGCAGAAAGAAAAATGAGTCTCCTCAAAGAACGTAAACCCAAGAAGCCTCATTACATCCCGAGACCACCGGGAAAGCCGTTCAAGTACAAGTGCTTCCAGTGCCCCTTCACCTGCAATGAGAAATCCCATCTCTTCAACCACATGAAGTATGGCCTCTGCAAAAACTCCATCACCTTGGTGTCGGAGCAGGATCGTGTCATCAAGTGCCCAAAGAACAGTTCCCTGGAGCCCAAACAGATCAACCAGCTCGAATCCACCGTCAAACCAACTTCTTCCAAATCTGTCACTAACGGACTGTCAAGCCTCGATTCAAAGCCTCAATATCCTTTTACAAAAGAAGACGCCAAGGAAAACGTTGAGTTACAAAACCAGGCAACAAATGCAGCAATTCAGGGACAAAAACCTGCGATTCCCAAGGAATTAAGCCCCGCCAGCTCTGCAGCAGAAGGTGCCATCAGCGTGCAGCCCCTGATGGAGGGCATGGTGAGGCCCTCAGCCTTTGTTCCTGTCGGAGAACACCGAGACAGCAAAGGCCCAGAAATCACTGAGGCATCTGAAATCCTGTCCCTCTCCAACAAAAGCTCTCCTTTTCACACCAAGTCTGCGTTTCACGCACCAGCTCACCCGTGGAAGGCGGGTTCTTTCCTCCCAGAATTCCCACACAAAGTTGCTCCCACGAAAGGCTTCGGTTCCATTTCACCTTACATGCAACCAATGATTCCCGAGTACTCACCCCACTTCTACGAGCACCGCCTTGCTATCTACACACCTTACCTGCTCCCGGGAAACTCAGAGTGTGAAAGCTCTGCTCTCTCTGTCTATGGAACACAAGATCAAAGACACTTTCTTCCCCACCCTGGACCACTTCCAAAACCCCTAAATCCATCAGCATATGAACACTATCGATTGTTCCAACAATACCACTCCACTCCACCGATACCATATGGATTTTGTAGGCCAACAGATCCTCCATTTTACAGATTTTCACACGTAGCTGGTATTAACAGGGATCAAAACTCTCATCTGATGGAAGAAACTACCTTGCTGTACCCAGCTTCTTTAAGCCCTTCCCAACAATACCCTCTAAGTTCACATAAAAAACAAGCAGATTATGAAAAAGAAATGACGTTGTTGCACGCCAAAGGTAACCCCAAGGATGAGCAAAATGAAAGGGAGAATGCCAAAATGAGCCCTCTCGCAGGAAGCGCAGCAACAGGCTCCCCTGGCAGACCCAGCCCCACCAACTTCACCCAGACAAGCCACACGTGTGAGGGTTTGTTTGACCTCTCCAACAAGTCATCCTCCACGTCCCTGGGCAAGTATGACCAATCAGAAGACAACTTCACAGCCTTCAGACCTGTGAGAAAAAGCACTGACCAGCCACCCTCCCTTCCAGGCGTGCAGGCACAGCAGGAGAGAGGGGATTCGCCCAACAGGTAAAATAACACTTTGCAAATTCTTGTTTGCCAGGGACACACAAAGACAGATGGGCACATTTCATGCAATGCCTGTTAGATATATTTAAATTTACAGCACTGAGTGATTATGTTCTGTACTAACTGTGCAAAGCACACAGGTGCTGCAGTGAGCAGATCATTTATTCTCCTTGAATGTATCAGGAATTTCCACCCTGTTTGTGTACTTCCAATGTGCTTGAGCACTTTAGTGATGAGTATGGTGAAAGGGACTTGGGGGATTTAAAGGAGAAACAGAATTGTCAGACTTCTAGCCCAAAAGTCTAGATTTTTTCCTCTTCCTGCTCATTTTTTCAGCCCCAGTTTAAAAGACCAGCTGATAGTGAATTCTCTTTTCCCCTCGTTTCTTTCAGCATCAATGTCACTGATGAAGACTCACACACACAGACTGATGGCCAGAACAACGTGGGATCGCTGTCCAGCACGGAAGAGGACGCAGGGGTAGCTCCCCTCAACCTTTCCAAAAAGGCCGACGCAAACACGGCGCCAGCTCACGAGCCCACCTACAAAACCCCCTCCAAAACAGACAGGCAGAGCTTCCTGGAAATGCAGGACGTGCCCCTGAACCTGTCGGTGAAGGATTCCTGTAACACGGCCAGCCTGAAAACGCCCTTGTCCCACGACAGCGCCGCGTCCCCGGGCGCGGAGCCGGAGCCGAGCGCGCCCCGGAACCCCGGCTGTGCCAAAGGCCTGCCCGCGGGCCTGGGGCTCATGGAGGGCTGCGACGAGCAGAAGCAGACGGCGGCCGTGGCCCTGTGCCAGCTGGCTGCCTACAGCCCCGGCACGGCCCGGCTGGACGGCGACGGGCAGCGAGGGCAGGACGGCCCCGCCGCGGCCGCCGACGCGCGGGAGGCTCCCTGCAACCCCAAGGGGAAGGGACAGAAAAGGACAAACCCAAAGGAGTCGGCCAAATCGCAGCAAGGAGCTAAGAGGGTCAGGCCCAATGACTGCAGCAGGGTCTTCACTCTGAGGAAGAGAACGAGAGTGTCCTAATCCTTCTCCTCTCAGGGAGTTTGTGGTTTCCCGGCGCCATCCTGAAATTTCTACAAACCCGCGCTCGTTGGGCTCGGCCCGTGACAAGATACGTTCAATCTCTGCGTTGTAAATAATGTTCATAATTTTATATTAATATTTTTAAGGAATTGAACTTCGCCGTGTACAAGCTCAGGTTTTTGATGAGTGAATTTTTGCATTCGTTGCTAAAGCCAAAGTAAATTGGATGAATCTTCATGGGGTTTTTGCAATTGTGTCATGTAAAATAACTTTTACAACTTCTTTTCTTAAAAGATGTTTAAGCTCTAGAAAAAATATTGCTCATTTACCATTCTGTCATAGTCTTTTTTCAGCCTTAACTTCATCTAATAGGGGTTTTTTTTGGTCTTTTTCTTTCCTTTGAAAGCCTTTTTATGTCACTGTGCAGTAGTTTAAACAAGCTTAAGATTAAAACTGGCTTTTTAGAATATACTGTAAAAGCTGCTCTGTGTATAGATGCACTTTGCCATTCTGCCCTAAGACAGAAGAGACCAAATTTAGTTCCTCAGAGGCAGATGCCACTTTAAATAAACTGCCCCAAACCTGTGCAAGCGACCTCTCCTCGCACTGACCCAGAACAAGAATCAAGTCAAACCAAAGAACGCCTGCACAGGTTCAATAAATGCAGTTTCTGTTCAACTTTAAGTTAAATGCTATGAAAACAACACTGAAAATATGAAGAACTAAACAATGCAGGTGCCTTTTTTGCTGAGGTTAGACAGACACTGGGCAGCCTTCAAACCCCAGGCCTAAAAAGTTATTTATATAATTTATTTCACCTGAGGCAAACTCCCCTGGTGAAGGTCTTGTTTCAGTACCTGTGTATCACTCACTATCAGTTTCTGTGTCCTCCTACATACAGCCATAAACTATTTCCTGCTTCTATATGTGTACATAAACTGGCAATTTTTCAAATAAATATTGTGATCTGTACTTAATATATATGGAAAGTCATTAATGAACACACATTTACTACACTATCTATATTGAAGAACAGTTAGCAAGAAATTGCTAGCTAAAGTTTCAACTGGCAAGCAGAACTTTAGGACCAAGTCAATTCCAAAAAAAAAAAAAAAAAGGAGCTTTCTTCAGTTATGGAAATTCATTATGCAGATTAATTAATTCATACTTTAATTCCAAATAATGAAGCTCACAATCCCCTCTGCCTTAGAGCTGCTGTCCAGCTTGTCCAAACTGCTACAAGAGTTCCACTAAAATAAGGCTGATCCCTGTGTAAATTTGCACAGTGTAAGAACAAGCCCAGAACAAGCATTATTCATATAAAACCCCCATAAAATTCACATTTCTCACTGGTCATTACTCAGGTGAGGGACATCCTCACCTGCCTGAACATCACTAACAGGTGCAAACCTACTCAAGGAAGTGAAGCTGCATTCAACACAATGCAGAATTCCCTGAACTTTTTATACTTTATTTTAATTAAATTTATTTTATTTTTTTAAAGTTTTGTGCTGTGCTGCTTTGAGCCAACAACTCAGACAGAGCACTGTAACAAATTCAGTAATTAAACAGTAAATGACACACCTTCAGTTTCTGAGGTAAGGAACAAAAAGAGATACATTGATCTTTAATCTTTCATAGAGGAAAAGCTTCTCTCACTTTATCAAAAGGCAAGAATATCACTGTGAGTTTGAAAAAAGGCAATGCACTATCAGAAAAAGCCCAGTTAACTGAAATGACAGCAGCAGGGCAGTAAGGGTGAGGGACTGAGCTGCCTGTGATCAAATAAAGAGAAAGAGGTGCTTGCCAAGATTAAAGCCTCAATCCTAGGGTCAGATGCTGCTAAATCCCTAATTTCCAAACATGAAATTACCAAGTCATGTGTCACACTGCCACTCCACACACTGCCTTAAGCCACCTGCCCCACTCATCTCTGTGAGCAGAAAGCTTCTGCTACTATTATCCACAATTAAAAAAAACAAACTATCACGTATCTCCTTACTTGGTAATTTGAATTTCTTTAAATTGAACAAGAAAAAGCTTTTCGGTGTTTCTTCCATACAATTCAAGGATTTATTCTCGTTCATCTCCAAAGCCAGCTCCAGTGGTGAAGTCTACCTGATCTGCCTTCTTTAAATTAAATAAATTCCACGACATGAGGTTATCCAGATTCCCTGACAGAGATGTACAGATTTGGTTTTGTCAGAACTGAAGCACAGATTTTCCTTTGGAGGATTTCTCTGTCATGATTGCCCAGCTGTAAGCTGGAAGGTTTTAAACTGTTTCTCCTATATCATGCAAAGGCAAAAGTAATGAAAAAAGGGAAAACAGCTGAAGGCTCACTGCACAAACTTTCTCACATGCAGCACATGTCATGATGGACATGAACTCTTTCCATGGAGACAGAGTAATAAACTTTATTAAATGCCACATTTTACAGCACATCTTTAAACTGGAAAAGATTTAGCACTTTGACTCACGAGTATGAAACATCAGCTTTGAAACACTTTTTAAATTGAGTGTTCAACTTCTCTGTGCAACACAGGAGCACCAGATGGGATCCAAAGAACCATCCAGAACAAGGCACTGTGAAAGCACCCAAGGGTGGATGCTGACTGCTACATTTGCTGTTGTCATCCCCACTGTGTATGGCATTGCCCAAAATCACATTAATATCTCTGTAATTCAATGTACACTGATAACCACAGAACACACAAAGAAACAATTCCTCTGCCCTGATCTTTTTCTTTCCATCCTGCTATTTCAAAAACCCATTTAAAACATAAACAGGTCATGTATAAATTACATGAAAGTGGCCTTTGAAATTTAACCATAAACAAACAGCAGAAGCTACTGGCTTTAAAGTGCAAGTTAGTCATCAATTATTTAATATATTCTGCTTAAATAATGACACTGACACAATATGGAGACATGAGGAATTGTTTTATACAACTGTACAAAGAAACATGGGAGAGAAGAAGAAAGAAGAAAACCCTAAGAAATTAATTCCATTTTGGAAAGAAATATTTATTAAGGATAAAAAAAAGGCACACCCAAGCCAATGCTTTAGACAGAAGTACTTAAACATCCCCATGGGCAAATGTTTTACTGAAGAACTCAGTACTCCAGTCACCACCCAGCACACACACATCAGCAAATCCCAGCCTATTGCCACACATTTGGTGCCTAATAATGCAAATTATTTCATGAACTGCCTTTCAGCAAGTCCAACTCACCATCTGAGATTCGGGAGGGGAGCAGCAATCCTCTCCTGCCCAGCTCAGCCAGGGCCAGGCACCCCCCATGCCATGCATTGTCTGTCTCCTGGAAACTGAAGAACAACAAATTTTGTTAAAATTGGCCCTCCCTCTCAGGATTTCATTTCTTATGGGGAATTCTTCACATTTCAAAAGACCCCTAATCCAAACCAGCATGTTCTTATTGTGTTATCAATGCCACTGGATGTGTAAAATGGAAGAATGGCAAGTTGAACATGCTTTCCTCCCCACTTATGCAACATAAATACTGCTATAAATACGATTAAATAAGCAAAAAACTCATTTATGACTATAAATGTAACACAATACAGAAGATTCGATACCTGAAACTCATCTAGAAAAGGAAAATTTCCTAGTAAATGGGCAAAAGATGCAGATTTACAGAACATTCCCAAAACAAGTAATGAGTTTAGTGCCAAAAGCAGCCCTTAACTTGCAAAAGAGGTTCAAATGGCAATTCGGAGCAAAATCATTACAAGAGTTTATGAACTAGGCAAATAGTGGTTTTTATCCACCTTTAGAAAATACAAACCAGAGAAACTTGCAGTGAACAGAGCAAAAAACCCCCACATGGTAAATAATGTTTAGTGGGCTGGCAGATGATGGAGTGAGAGAGGAAAGGTGGCAGGCAGCAGGATTAAACCTGAGCAGAGCCCATTTGGTGTTACAGCAGGAGCAGGAACCTGAGAATGAAACACTGGACAGCCAGGCTAGGTCAGATCAAAATTTCATCTGTCCCAGTCTGTGACATGGCCTGGGAGCAGGTGCCCAGCCAAAGAAAAGCAGGAGGGACCATCCATCCCCTCCTTGCCCTCCTGGCTTCACAGGCAGCACAGAGACAGCTCAACCAGAGGCTGGAGTCAGATTCATTTAATAACCTCTGAAGGGACTCTCTTCCATTAATTTGTATAATCCCTTTTTGAACTCCCTTTACACTTTTGGCTGCCCTAACATCCCGTGGCAATGACTTCCACTGGTTAATTATAATTGCATGGGAAGGCACTTCCTGCTGCCTCACTGCCCTGGCACCAGGGAGAGAGTGAATTGTAAACAGCAGCTGGCTCTCCCTCCTCCTGGCCTGTCTGCAATGGAGACACAGCAAATCACAGCCCTCCACTTTCCCTTCCCACCTGTGAAAAGCCCCATCACTTAAACCCCTTTTCAGTGATTCAGTTTTATCTCTTCCTTTCCTAATGATTTCCAGTGTTATGTTTGTCTTGTTTTCCCTGGCAGCTGCTGAGCACTCCCCTGACACACTCTGACAGATCAGTGGCTTCCAGGGGTTTGACAGGGAGCAGCTTTTTGCCCCAAGTGCATCAGTTTGCATGCATTAGACATTATATTTTATATGGCATTTACTGCCCTAGTACTTCACTTGGGCTCCTGTAACACTGGAGCTTTTAGCCCTCACTACATTAAATCAACTTTAAATATCAGCTGGTTTCCCTCATCCCTTTTTTTCCAGGATTCTTCATGGGTATGTTGAACAACACAAGGCTCATACCCCAGTGGAACTGTGCTGACAATCTCACTACACTGTGAAAAATCATCACTTATTTCTTCCCTGACTCTTGTCTTTTGATATGTCTACATATAACAAATCCTTTCTTCCTATCCCAAGAGGTTTAACACAGTGCCTCTGATGAGCAAATGATTTATTCCTATTTTGGTCACTGGATATTCAGTGTAAAGAATCCAAGAGAGGTTCTCTCTGTCCTTGCCTACGTTTGTTCCCAGGTGTTTCTGAAGAAAGCAGGTCACTCAATTACCAGCTGAATTACTCATCCCTATGACTTGAAAAACAAGGAAAGAAAACACAGTGAGTGCAGGTCTTTGAAGCTCCAGGGATAATTGAGATCAGCAGCACCTCTTAAATTAATCACAGTAACACAGTGAGGGATCATCTAAGTGGATACTTTCCTTGCAAGCCTTTCAGACTTTATTGAGTAACTTTTTCTAATGTGTTATCCTTTAAGCTGGGATCCTTAATTTACTCACCATCAATGTGAAAAGCCTTTTTACAACTGAGTGACAAACTGCACATGGCCAGCATTTCTTGCCAATAAAGAAACTCTTTTTGTTACTGGCTTGCTCTAACCCATCCATTTAGATTTCAGGTTCTCAATGCAGGTGTGATGAGCAATTTGGTATTAAACAAAAGCACATGTTGCTTGTTTAATGATTTTGTCCTTTACCTGCTCTACAGGAATGCAGAGCCATGACATCCAACACTGCAGTGCACCAAAAGAACACCCCACAGCTCTGTGTGCCCCAACCAGAGTCTCCACCAGCCCCAAATCCTCTCTGCCAGATCCCTCAGCCAGAGTCTAAGAACCAGCACACTGCAACACCCTCCAAACCACTTCCAAACCCTGGCAGGTCGTGGAAAAATCTGCAGACAAGAACACTTTGTTCAGGTAAATGTTCTCAGTATCCACAAGGTCTATGGCAGGAACTTTTCACAGTTTATCTGTGTGAGTAACACCTCTCTGTGTGTGCTCTAAACCTGCCACCTGATCCTTGAGTTTGCTTCTAACACCAAACCTAGAGGGCAACCACGTCCACACCATTCCCAAGTGCACAAATCTCTATTATTCCCTATTTATTCCTCACTCTCCCTGCACATTTCAGCCTCCCCTCACACAGGGATTGTTTCTCACCACAGGTGAACCTCAAAACATCATCTCCAGTTCTACTGGGTTTCTAAGGATGGACACTAAACCCAAGATTCCTGAGCACATCAGGAATCTCTAAAGTAGCCAATTAATGAACATTTTTTTTGTCTTTCCTAAGTTCAACTTCAGTCCTTGCACATGACCTTAGTATGGGGTCAAGAGGAAGGGTCAGAAATAATTTCCTCATTGAATACCCTCAGCCCATCTGTGCCTCCCAAGATTTTGAAATCTGAGAGAAGGACAGCAGGAAAATTCATGGATTTTTAGACCTTTCTCCTTAACTGTTGTCCCCCTGTTCCACAAGCAGCCAAGTATTAGACATGTGTAAAGTGTGAAATAAGATTTTTACCTAAAACAGTCCAACAGAGACCCAATCACATCATCTGCCAATTCTTTTGGAAGTCTTCCAGTTATTCTACCAATTCTACAGAAGAAGAAAAAAAAAAAAAGAATCATACAATGGATCATTAGTACCACAGCTGATTGGTAAATTATAGAAAAAAATTAGATACTGGTATCTAAATCTTACTGCCCTAAGACTGATACCCTTCAACAACAATCACAAATTTTAAAAAGAAACTACACAGCAGTGAACCTCCCACAGAAAAGCATTTTAAAGGAGAAAGAGGAAAAAAACATTTTGAAGAAAAAATGTTTCTCTGTACCCTTCAAACCTTGTCTTACCAAGAACATCTATTTCCAAACCCATCTGAAAGTCCCTGAAAATGGACCCAAATTTCATTAGAAAAAGAGACAAATGTGTCTCTGCACCCACCCACCACAGGCTGTGCTAAACTTGCAGTAACAGTAAATACTGGCAATATCCAAATTATCAATTATGGATTACAATGTATTTCTATATTGTTTAAAATTCAGCAGAGTGACCACAACAAACCTACCCTTTGGCTGCAGACCACCTGACAATGGTGTCTTTGTCTTTCAGGCCAACCAACAGTTGTTCTGCAAATAATTTTATTTAAAAAAAAAACAAAGAAAAACAGATTATTTTTTCTTATTTAACAACAGAAAAATTTCTTAAGATGCTCAAAATTCATTTGCCTCTTTGTATAAAAATCTGTCTACATTTATTCTATTTGTAACACAAGTATGGCTTGAAATTAAAAAACAAGAAATATGTCTAAATTGTTTATGGAAAGAAATTGCAATTTTAAGAGCTGTAAAAGATTCAAAATGGAGGCCATGGTGTTTTTTGCAGAGGTTCATTAGATTATTCAGTTATAAAAGTCATCTGATGCAATTTTTGCCTATTTATTTACAGAATATCCACCAGCCAGCTAGCAGAGGACATGCTGTACAACTGCATAATAAGAAACAAATGCTGTTCCTTTGATACTACCACAGTCTAAAAATTAAACCATCATTCTTTAGCTTTCATGTGACTTATTTTTTCGTTGTGTATTTCATTATAAATTTTAATTCCCCCTCCCATTTGTGAAAGGTTTAGGGCATCTCTTTTACATAACTCGATAAAATTGGTAAAACATCTTTCAGTGTGTTTATACCACCATGGCAAACTCCACAACCAATGCTCCAGTCCTGAGTTTCTGACTGAGATGCTGAAATCCAAACCATTTGATAAAACTCCATCTATTTCAATCAGCTGCACTGACTGAAGTTTTAGAGTCTTTCCAGCTGCTCACACTAGCACAGACACCCACATGACTTTTTTTTAGCCCCAAGCAGATCATTTTCCAACACATGTTCACCTTGCAGCACTGCAACCACTTCCCTCCAGCTTTAACACACCTACAACGTTTTCAATCTCTCCTGGAATGTCATATTCCTCATCATCATCATCCTCAGCAGCAGCAGCTTCTCTTTTTTGGTTCTGCACAGCAGCACCCTGAGCCTGCAGGTTGGCAGCCAGAGAGCGACAGCCACGCTGGTACCTGCACAGCAAACACACCTCAGTGATTCCTGATTTCATTCCTGATTCCTGATGTCATTCCTGATTCCTGATGTCATTCCTGATTCCTGATTTCATTCCTGATTCCTGATTTCATTCCTGATTCCTGATTTCATTCCTGATTCCTGATTTCATTCCTCATTCCTGATTTCATTCCTCATTCCTGATTTCATTCCTCATTCCTGATTCCATTCCTGATTCCTGATTCCATTCCTGATTTAATCCAGCTCTTCCTACACCTCCCAGGGCACAGCCCTCCAGTTATTTGATTTGCTTTAAAGGAAAGGGAGAAATAGCCCATTCTCATTGCTCCTGACCCAGTTATCTGTTTTCCAAGGTGAGAAGAGCCAGACTATTCAAATAGTTCCTTTTCATTATCCCTCCCTTTCCTGTTTCACTATAACCTATTTTCCACTGCTAACAACAAAGAGAGACAAAATTCCCATGCTCCAAAAGTCTCTCCGAAAACTAAAAAAAATAAATTAAAAAAAAAAATTAATAAAATCAGCTTATTAAAAATTGCTTTTTAAATCTCAAAGCCAGCTTAGTACTTTCTGACCAAGCTGTACTCGAATATTTAGCCCGTGGTGTAGATGCATTCTTACAAAAGATAGACTTTACATGCTAAACTGACTTTTGCCATGGGGCAAGGTACACTCTCCACCTAAAAAGAATTTTCTATGCCTAAGGATGTTCTCAAAAGCTGGTAAAATAAATACAATAAAAATAGTCACCAAGGGAGCCTGCAATTTTAAAATATCAGTGCGAGAAATCTAAAAAAGAGTTTGCCCTCTGGCAGTACGTAAAACCAGACACCAAAACCTGACTAATATGCAAAACCAGGGCAGGATTGCAAACCACTTTTCCCCTGTGAACTTTCTATCAAATCAGGGTAGGAGCAGGTAATGGAAAAAGTTATGTTCACTCTTAGAAAATTGTACTAAATCAGCTTCAGGAACAAAGGTCGCCGTCTTCCCATATTTAGTGAGTTATGCATTATATAGGAACAGGCTTCTGCTTGTGCAAAAAAATTAATAAAAAAGTCAGATTTGGCTTGTCCCTGCACTCAGTCATGTACCAAAATCGAAAAAAAATGCAGGAAACTGAATTCAGTGGGAGAATCCTCCTTTTTCCAAATAACACAAATGAAGAATTTGTTCATTCCCACTGGGATTTCTTTTTCTTTAAGGGAAGGTTAAGAGGGGCAGAAGGCAAACGTATGGATTTATGTGTTTGTAGTGGATTTTGTGCTTTTGGATTCTCTTTTTTTTGACCTTTTCAGCTTTAAACTGACCTCCACTTTGCTACCTTTGGTTTCACAAACGTCAGCCCAAGTCTCTGGACCAGTTTCATGCCCAGCTTGCGCAGAACCATCTGATTGCTCTCTGACAGCTTGCAGTTATCAAGACACTCCAGAACAGTAGCAGCTGTAAAAAAAAACAAACACACCAGAAAAAC
This sequence comes from Thryothorus ludovicianus, assembly GCA_013397245.1. Taxonomy (NCBI): domain Eukaryota; kingdom Metazoa; phylum Chordata; class Aves; order Passeriformes; family Certhiidae; genus Thryothorus; species Thryothorus ludovicianus. Next base: position 436,753 of record VZTB01015970.1, read on the forward strand.
TGCTTGTAAAAACACCTCGGGATGAATATTTTTATTTTTTGAACGTTTTTTAGGAGATCTATATTTTTAAAGGCATTACTGAAATACAAATGCCTGGTTACCCACTCTTAAGTAGATGACACTGGACAAATAATGGCAAAATCCTTCCCTGCCCAACCAGCTCTAAGGATTAATTATGAAAACTATAATCTACATTCTCAGAGTCTCACTGGAAGCAACACATCCAAGTGTCTTTCAGGGTCTACGAATTTTCAGTGATCTAACAGAACCAGAAGCTGGAAAATGTAATTCGTTTATTCAGAAAATTTCCTGCATGCTGAGGAAGCTTTCCCTTTCCTCCTTTACTATTTTCAGGCAGCACCAAATCCTGACACTGAAATTTTTATGATGATGGATGTCCAGAAACATTTAGACATGAGAAATGCTGTGGATGTGTAAACAATCAGCCACAAAACCTCTCATTTGGGCACATCAAAGGTAACAAAGTTATTTGTCCAACATGTAAAAAAAGACACAGAGAAAGGAGGATCTTGGGTTAATGAGGAAAAAGTTCCAGGATTCAAAATTTTCACAAGGAAGCCATGGCTGTTACAAATCAAAAATCCCTTTTGCAGTTTCATTAGGGTGAAAATAATTCTTCAGAAGTTGACCATGAGCTAATAGAGACTAATGACTCAGGCTCTGAAAGAGCTGCTGTGCTCCCAACAGCACTGCACAGATGGAATCTCAGCAGCCAAACACTGCAACCTCCTTCCCCAGCCTCATTATCAGGGCTTTCAAAATACAAAGAGATCAAAGAAAATGCAATTATTTCAAAGTCTGAGAAACTGTAAGACATGACTTACAAACCTCCTCAAGTCTTTAAAAAGACTGGTGATGCCTCTTGGTACACTAAAATACAAATGAAACAATCCATGCAGACAACTCTGATTATTTTAACTTCAATACCTTCCAGAACCTGGATTTTTTGCAGTTATAAAAGCCCAAAAGACTGATACTTTTAGGAGGAAGAGGCTGCAGAAATATCATCATTCACAGACAGAAAATAAATTAAGAATATATAAATAAAGGCCTCTTCCAAGTCCTGCCAGCTCTTGAATCACTAAAATATCTACAGACCCATGTAAATGACTCCAGGGCTAGTGTTTGTTTTTAATTCAACTTCTATGTCACAAGTGACTTCAAACAGGTTCTTGCTTTGACATTTGCCTATTTTTTCCCTATATCATCCTCAGATCTGTTATAATTAAAAATCTTAGATATTTTTTGTCTCTCACATTTTCTTATCCTGGACAGTTCCCTGCTTCTCAGCTGTGAGCACACCAGATTTTCTAGGGTAAATTCACTCATTGATATGCCCCTGATTTTTCTCTTATTACCAGACTCATAACTACTCACTGTTCTTTCTATTCCATGAACCAAAGCTTCTGATTTTACCAGCAGGGTTAATGCTGTGAGCTCAATATGCTCCTTCCAGATTGATTAAGATTATTGTGATATTCAGTGGTATTCTCCAAACTCTGTCACTTTTCTGTTGCACTCTGATTTTCCCAGCCTGTTTATTTTTCTCCTTCTCTGGCAGCTTCCCCAGTGGATTCTGCTATTCCTGTGCAATGGCATTCCCAGTATTTGCACCTGTCCCATTCCATGCTGTTTGCTTTCAGTATCTTATCTCCATCACTACCCATCTCTCAGGCATTTTCTAAGGAAGTGTCTGCATCTCAGCCTTAGGAACAGGGAGAATGAGATTTTCCAGCACCAGAACTAAAAAGCTTCTTCTTGGAGCCAAAATAATTCCTTGAGTGAAATCACAAACACTCTAAAGTGAATTTATATCTGTGTTTGGATCCTGTGAACAGCACAAACCTATTTCTGGTACTTGGATAAGCTCCAGAAAATAGGGAGATCTTTTGTAGTGTTTTAGAATTAGCCATTAGCTTTCCCTGCCTCCATTTATTGCTACCAATAAGGCCCAAGATCACACTGCACTCACTTCTGATCACATTTCAAGATCCAGCCCCAGACAAACATAATTCCAAAATGCAGCTACACTATTCAGAAACCTCCATACTCTCTCTTTTTGGCTTCCTGTCTACCCTAACTGTACCCAGTATAATCTCCTCACTAAAAAACTTCTCTTATTCCAACATTACCCCAATGTGATTCCAGCTGTGTCCTGTACACAGCTGGTTCTTAAAACTTGGGTTTTCTGAAATTCTGTGCTTATATAAAAACTTGAAGAGTCTCTGCAAAACTTCCAGCAGTAGTATGTACAAAACCAGTTTATGCTCAACTGAATTTCAAACAAATATTTTCCACATCTAACAGTTTTAATGTTGTGTTCAGCTCCTGTATTACAGCATGGCCAGTGTGATCACCTGCCAAATCCTGTGAAGTGCTGTTCCTGGTGGCATCTGCTCCTCCCTCACTAATTTCTGCTTTTGCTCCCCTCATTTTCCCTGTTTTATCACTGCCCTGTGGATTTCACTCCTTACACTACCCACTTGTCACCAGGTTCATCTTCCTTTCCCTTTTCTACTGCAATGGCTTGAAAAACTGAACCCAGGCTATTACAGACTCACCATATGGTAAACAGTCCTCTCTCTTGCCATGTTTAAACAGCTGAGCCTACAATTAAAAAAGGAAACAGAGACATGAGAATACACAGATTCTGTAACACGATATATCAAGCATTTACTCCAAAATATTTTTAATGTCCTTACAATAATGTGTAGTGTTTGCTGATTTAAATAGGGTAAAAGGAAGCGTCTCATGGTGCAGTTCTTGGTAACTGCTCAAGGGACTGAGGTGGCCAAAAAACAGTCAAGAGAAAATGGAAAGAAAAAAAAAAAAGGGGAAAAAAAAAAGAAAAAAGGGAAAAGGAAAAGGCCACCAGTTTTAGGCCAGCTCAGGTCCCTGACCCATCAGGCTCAGTGCTGGGTCACAGGAGCTCCGTGTGGTGCAACCACAGCTTGTGAGAGACTGAACCACCTACAGACACCTGCAAATACACCTCCAGCAGGCCAACTGCAATTCCTGTGCCCAGGGAATTTTATCTGCAGCTAAATATCCCAGTGAGATCAAGCCCCAGCACTGCAGGGAGACAAAGGCACCATTAACACCTGACAGAACACGTTACACATTAAAAGCTTCCTCAGCTCCCTTGCATCAAAACTCTGGCCAGGCTCTTGTTTGTCCTTGCTCTGGCACTCACCAGAAACAAAATCTTCCTCAATAAATATGCCTGGGAGTTAAACAAGAACAGCCTTCCCCTAAAAAGAGGGACTTTCTCACACATACCAAACACACACACACACCTCCCGTGCTGCAGGCGTGGCTGGGAGCAACAGAGGCAAGAAAAACACCTTGGGGCTGTGTACCCAGCCTGTTTGGGTTTGTTATAAACTGCATTTCAGGATCCCACAGGAGCACTGCTGATCAGCTCCACTACAAGCTGTATATGGGAATTTGATATTCTATATCAAAGGATTTGGGATTTTAATGCAAGCAAGTGTGAGGGCTCCCTTAAAAATTATATTTACAAAGCAGCAATGCAGTAGAATGACTTCTGGCCCAGCCAACAGAAATAAATATCACTTTAAATGTATAAATTGGAACAGCTTTTAACAATATATGATGTCAATGTTAAAAACAATATAAACATTTCTCACTGACATACAACAAAACTCTGTATTAAAAACCCTAAAAGAAGATGTCAGAGGACCTGCAAATCTTTGGTACAACAAATCCAGATCTCCTCTAAAATTCTTCTATTTTTGTTGAAACATACAGAAATTCATTTCATCACTTTTTTCCTGTGTTCTGCTTTAAAACCCCATCATTGGTATCTCCACAGGCTTTGCTGTGGATGCTGGAGACAGGGCAGCATCCCTGATCCTCACAATTCCTTCCCTGATCCTCACAATTCCTACCCTGATCCTCACAATTCTTTCCCTGCACCCTCAAAATTCCTTCTCCTATCTGCCTAACTTAACAGCAAGCACTATTTTTAAGGCACACACAGGCTGCCTCCAAATTATTATTATTATTATTACTATTATTATTATATCCAAGCATTTTTGAACAAAGCACAGTGCAATTCCTCAAGCAGTNTCCTTTCTGCCTAACTTAACATCAAGCACTATTTTTAAGGCACACACAGGCTGCCTCCAAATTATTATTATTATTATTATTATTATTATTACTATTATTATTATATCCAAGCATTTTTGAACAAAGCACAGTGCAATTCCTCAAGCAGTGCTAATATAAACAGCTTTTGATCAGATCCTTGGGAATGCTCCTGGACAAACCCCCTTGGATTTGTGCTCTCAGCACACTGCTGGGGAAGAGGGACAGAATCCTCAAAACACCAGCCCATTTCCAGCCTGCAGTTCCTAAATTCTGGCACCTTTCTCCAAGGTTCCCCACGTGTTTTCACACCCTTGAGCCCAATTCTGAATCAAGTCCTGACTCCTCAGGAACAACACAACTGGAAGGTGCCACCTCTGAGAGAGATGTGGGAAGGAATCAACCAACACACAAGCAGGAAATGAGAAAAATTCAAATATTACACAGTATTCTTCTTTTTAATGCTTTTCCTCACACACCTACCAATCAGTTTAAACAGCAACCTCAGCTGATTCCATTTCATAATCATTTCTATTATTTTCTGAACAAAAAAAGTGAAGCACACATTGTCTCCCTGCAGCAGTTTCAGTAAAACTTAAATAGCAAACTATTTTCAACACATCTACTCCTACTGTGGGGATTTATAACATACATTTTGCAATAAAATCATTGTGGCAACAGCTATAAATCAACAGAGATGTACATTAAGGGAATTTATCAATATGGTTTTTTTAGAGGAAGTAAAAATTGCCCAAAGGACACCATAGCTAATGAATAAATAATTATGAATTTTAATTAATAACTAAACCTTCTTAAAAGGTCAGCAATATTTACATGGCTTGTGATCAATAAAATATGTTACCCAATGGTTTAGGAATAAACACAGCTGAAAATGCCAAATGTCTGAATGGGAGGAAGGTTCTTTCTGCACCCACTGAGGTGCAGATACAACCTTGGAGCAGGTTCCTGGCATTTCTACAAGTGAGATATTGGGCATTTCTCTGTGTCAGAGAAGTTTAACAGCTGTTTTTAAAATAAATTTTATAGAAGTAAATAGGTAACAGCCAAACTGTGGAGAACTACTCTTCAGATATTCAACACAGCAGGAAATCCAGTCTCTGGGGTTTTTTGCTGAGTGTAGAGAAGACAAGAAGAGAAGAGTTCATTATCTATTTGTGAGTTAAAGTATGCAAAAGCATCCCCAATCCAAATCTCTGAAGCTTTTGAGTGTAATAGATATTCTTTTCCCAAAGGAAATAAAAGACACCTTTAACCAGTGCAGGCTTTTGGGAAAGCAGAAAAAATATTTTCTTCCAGCACATGCTATAAACAGTCAGGCATGTACAGCAGAGTTACTCCTTCAAAAAATTACTGCAAACCTGGAGCCTACAGGGGTCATACTAAAAAAGAAAAGTTCATGATGCATAAAAGAAAATCATGAGGAGGAAAAAAAAAAAATCTGCAAAAAAGAGCAAATCAGCATTACAGCACCCAGCTTAAACTTCCTGCCTTGAAGGAAGAAAAATATCCAAGGCACCCCATTTCCAAAAATCTGATACAAACAAAGTAATTAATGATCTTGGTGTGCCAGCTGTGCAGGGCTGGGGTGTCAGCAGGGCTGAGCACCAGGAGCCTGCCTGGCGCAGCAGCCACGCCACGGGCTCCTCTCCTAACGAGGACACAGAGCACACACCAACCCACCCAACCTGCCCAGCTCTGCAAAAGTATGTGACTCCCTCTCTCATAAATAATTAAGCCACCTACAAATTAGAGAAAATCAGTGGTGTGCAAGCAGTGACGACTGTCAGGTCTGGCTCTGCTTTAGAAACGGCGCAGGGCAAGGCAAACAAAGCCCAGTTTCTTAATAATCCCAGCAGAGACACCACACCTGCCAATTGTCTGCATAACCCACTTTGGGCCCGACCTGCAGCAGGTCTATCAGTCGGGATCATCTCCAGGACTTGTTCCCCAAGCTACACAAATCACCATCGGGGGTGGCCTGCCTGCTGGGGACTGAGTGGCTCTTCCTGCCGAGCAGGAGACACCAGTCTGGATCTCCCTCTGGTTGTCAGCAAGGGGAGGGCTGGGAGGATAATTCCAGCCTGGCTGGGATGAGCAGGAAATGATCCCTTGCACTGCTCTGGAGCACCCCCTGGTAGCCACACAGCAGCCCTGGAATGCCAGCAGCCATCCCTGCCTCCCAGCCAGGGGCTGCCAGAACTGAAGCTCACTTGGAAGGAGGGAATATTTAATGCACTCTACGTGCAGCTGGTGGTAAAATGGGTTAGTTAAAGGCCTTGTTCTCACTGTGCCTCCACACAAGCAGCATTCCTGCTGTGGGCTGCACGTGTTTGGGTGTTGAGCATCAACATGACACAAACACTGACAGACAGCAACACGGTGAGGGCAGCTCTCATGTGATCCCTATATTCCATGAGCTGAACATCTGAAATGTTTGGACTAACACATGGAGAGCTGACAGAGTGCCTCCTTTCCATCTTGAGATTACCAAAACCCACGGGTTTTAAACACTCAGAGGGAAAAAAAAATTAGCAACTTGAGATAGTACTATGTTCTAAACAAGAAAAAGAAAGAGCTTTGTGATAACAGAACTTCTGAACCTTGAATGAGCCACAAGACTTCTGGTGAGAAGAGAAAAACCCAGAAGTATCAGACAAGGCCACAGAAGAAATATTCCATGACAGCCAGGAGAGAAATGGCATGAGCAGAAAGGAATGAGTACCCTTGGTAGCTGCAGACATAAGAACATGTCTCACCAACACTGCTTTTTCTACACCTTTATCACCAAACCACTAAGCAACAATCTCTTTTTTTAAAAAATAACGCCAATAGACAACCCTAATACAGCCAATTCTCTGAGAATGGCAAAAATACAGAGACTTGGGAAACATTCTATTTGGAAATGTTCTATTTTTGTGCCTCTGGGTCTGAAAGAATCGAGTTAGAGAGTTCTTTCTTCCCTGGAGCCAAATTTACATAAGCATGTAGCTATTGCTAAATAACTTTTGCATTAGAGACAGCTCAGGGAAATGCCTCGTTCTTAAGACTCTCGAGTTTCATCAGATCACTGTGCAGGGCGTTTTATTTTTTTTAATTATTACTCACACTTGTATACTGAATCACTTATAAAACAAATAAGGTTTAATAAGTTTCAGTGCCCAAGGCTACCTCAACGTGATGACATCTCTGTCACGCAAGAACTGGGAGTGCTGCGCCCTGCAGCGATAACTAAAAAGCTGTTTGATATAATGGCAGGTTTAAAAGCAAACCTCCAGACCAAGAGAATTTAAAATGCAGATTCTTGAAACAGGCTAGAAGTTTCCTTCAAGTAAACAAACGTTATAAAAAAGTAGCAATTTGTTAAAAATCCGATGTTTCCAGTCTTTCAAATGAACAGGGGCACTAAAGGGAATTAAACTCCAGAGCGCAAGGCTGGTTTCAACAAAGGAGGGCAGCTTGAAACACTGAATTTGAAACAGCACCAGCAGAGGTGCCTGCTGGTGCCCCTCACTGGGAAACGGCGAGTTCAGAGGACAGGTGGAAGGCAGCAGAGAGCCAAAGGCCCGCTGCAATCACGGCGTGCCAGGCGGGCTGCGTGCTGCGGCTCGCGCCGAGGGAGATGAAACAGCAGCACACACCTGATGAGCCAGGCTCAGGGCACAGGGAGGCACATCAAAGGGCAGCCACGGCCAGCCTCACTGCCTCCCTGCCTTGCAGTTTCAGCTCATTGAAATGCAGCAGTTTCGTGCCTTTTCCCAGCAGTTTTTCTGTGCCGGCCTCGCTCGGAGCCGCTCGGTGAATGCAGGCACAAAATCCTAACCCAAATAAAACCCACCCTGGCCAGGGCTCTCTGATGTGGAGAGACTTTGTATCCCCGCTCTGGTGGGTTACATCACTCCCAAAACCTGTCACAATCCCAAAACCCACCTTGTACTGACCAGAAACTGAAAAATGCTCTTTTTTCTCCTGCTTGTTCAGAGAAATGGCCAACAGCTGCAGCTTGACTCCTGAAGTAACAAAGTACTGGAGGAATCCAAAGCCAAAGAATTCTGAAGCTTGTTGCCACAACTTTTAGTTGCCTCTCATAAAGATGTGCCCTGCTTTACACATTTAATGATTGTTACGTTAAAATATATTGTAGTTATTTATAGAATAAATAGAATATATTATATACTATATAATGTTCAAATCTTGCACTTTAAAGAGAAGTGCTTACTTATTTTGAACATTAATTTTCAGCTGGTATTTTTGACAACATAGTGTTGCTACAAGTGTGAGACAAAATTCATAATATTAAAATGTTAAAAATATATGTAATTATATATAATATTTATAATATTTAACTCTTGAAATAAATATTCCCTTAAGCACACAGATCATTCTGAAAACCTTTCCTCCTCAATGATACAATTCACTGTAGCGACTGAAAGGAGAAATTGAAGAGCAAACGCAAGAAACAAATCTGTTCATATCTACCAACTGGAACAGGAGTGGAGGGGGGGGAAAAAAAAAAAAAAAAAATCACAGAAAAGCAAAGGAGCAGGCTCTGCTCCCAGGTCTATTGTATCACATTCTGGTTTCGATCCTACTTGTTGAGTATTCACCTGTTTCGCTTAGTGAGCACTAATGAACAGGTGGATGGAGCCAAAGCCAAACTCAAAGGAATTATGACAAAACACTAATGCATTATACATCCTGCAGGTCTCATCATGCCCCGGGAATGGCAAACAGGCAGGCTCCCTTTCCAGATCTGACAATGAAATGATGAAACATCATTCTGCCTTTTGAAACGCTGCAATGCACACAAATAACGCTTCCTCCTGCCTCAGCAGCAGCTCCTCAGTTATTCTAAATATAGATCATTTCTTCTCCCTTCTGATTTGGAGGAGCTCGAGAGGAAAAAGAAACAACCAAAAAAGCCCCACACCCCACACACTTGCTCCAGACTTTTGCTTTGATGTTCAGTACCACACTGCACACCAGCCCTTTTAGCAACTGGTTAAAGAGAGCAGCAAATTTATGCAAATTATCAAAACTTGTACAAACACCAGCAAATCCTCAAACCTGTGCAACTGCAAAGACTGCACAAGGGCTCGTGATGTGTCTTCACCTGCACTGCCTTGGTCAACAACCAAACCAAGAAGGAACAGCTCCTCACCCACACAAATGCCTCCGTTCTGCCCAAAGACATTCGGACATCAAAACTGGCACAGACACCAGAAGTGCCAGCCCAGGATTTCAAAACACATCCCAGCACTTTTAAGGGTGTAAAACTACAACAAAGCTTTTATAAATAGTTCTCCTCAGGATGTACAAGAGGAGCACTGCCCTGGAACAGCAGTTCAGGTACTGCAGATTTTTTCCCATGCACTGTGTGTCCATTTTAAAACCCAAACTAAGAATTCAGCTCTTACATGTCACACACCATTATCAATTCACAGGGAAAGGGCATTAAATAAAAAACTCACTAAGATTAGCTAACAAACTCCAACTTACTGAAATGACTGCTACTTTGAGAGTTATTTATGAGTATCTATACTGGTAATTTCACTTTCATTTGGGGATAACTGAAAAAAGAAAATATACATGCATGGGAAGTTATATTGGCTAAACTGCTGTGGAGGAAATTCTCCTTCTTCCATTGCCAGGAACCCCTCTGTGCATTTTCAAAAGCCTCCTGCAGCAGTACAGGATGGCCATAAACCCAAGTGTCTCTCTTTTAATGGAAAATCAGTATTTACCAGGGCCTGGAGCATGCCATTCAAAATGACAGTGCCCTCCATGGTCTGGGAGGAGGATTTGGATAACATGGAGAGCACCCAGTCCAGGAAATCTGCCATCCTGCTTTGCCTGACATCAGGGCGGACAATAAACCTGAAAAAAAAAAAGAAAACACTGCAGCCATTGATTTTATGACACCCATGAAAAACTCTTTTTCCTCCTATCCAAACTGGTTGTAGCTCCTGGAAATAATTCTTCAACTGTTCCCTCAAATCACTGAGGGTGAGAACACTCCAAACCATCCTATGTTTAGCCCATCTGTTTCTGATCTGGAATTTCACTTTCACTTCAAACCCAGCTAAAAACTTGGGTTCTAGAAATTTCTTACCTTAATTGCAAAACAACCAAATTTCCAAAGCTTTTAAGAATCTATTTCTATTAGTGGAAAGGTGAAACAAACAGGAGGATTCTTCACCTCTCTCACCAAAACCAGCCATTCTGCAAAACTGAAAATCAGTGGAAATCAGCACTGGGTCCCTTTTGCACTGTCTGTCAGCAGTCAGGCCCAGAATGAGCAACAGCAGGGCTACATTTGGGGTTTCAGATATTTGAAAAGCTCAATCACCTGTTATTTAACACACTAAATGGGTCAAGAGATATGTTTTTAGCCATCTTAGAAAAGGGAAAAGAGGTTTCTCATGGCTAAACTACCACAAACCTACTGTCAGCCCTCCCCTGAGCTGCAGCCAGGGCATCACTTCAGTGTCCTGGCACCCACACACCAGCTCCTGCCCCAGCAGTGATTCAGTTTCCCAGTGGAAACAAGGCTCATGGGGAAGCCCACCCAGCACAGCTCAGGGAATAAAAGAGGATTTGCCCCAGAGCCAGGACTTGGATCCTTCCTACACCCACAGATAACAGGGAACAGCACCAAGAGCTGACTGACAGGGCATTAAATGTATAAAATATAGAAAACACCTCAGCAGGGAGCTGATGGGATGGATGGCTCCCCAGCCAGCCCCTGTGGTGCTCAGCAGCAGAACAGTGAGAACCTGGGGTGAGCTGCAGGAGGGTTGTTTTGGGTTGAAGGTAAAGCTGCACTTGGCCCAAGGGCACATGTGAGAGAAGTGACCTGTGGAGTGGCTCAGCTGGTTCCTAGACCCTTCCTCAGCCCCAAGGAGTTTAAATCCTTCTTTCCCAAAGGAGTGCCCTAACCTCCAGACTAAGAGCAGGATAAGAACCAGCCTCATCTCCTCCTACTGCAGCCACTCACTGAGCAGGCAGAAAAGAGAATTCATGAAATATTCCAGTCCCTTGCCCTGTGAGAAGCAGCTCACTTTGGAGAACAGGGAGTTTTGAATCCTGATGTTTCTAAACTTCACTTGAAATTCATAAACTCCTTGGAGCATGAACCAGGGCTCAGACTTTCTCCTCCTCCCCAGTGACTTTCCCAGAGTGTGCTACAGTCAGACTCCTGTATCTTATCTGTCCATCTGTCCCAGGGTTGTGCTCCTGCCCACCCAAGCAACAGCCCAGCTCCAGGGAGATGGCACAGAGAACTGGCTTTGGGGATGTAAGAACAGGGAAAGGTCTTGGAGCCAGCCTTTGAATTTCTGGTGAAGTGTTTTAATCACCAGGCTGTTTTGAAAATACTGTTATCATAATAAATTCAGTAATTCTAAGTCCACTATACAGTGCCACTACTGCCTTGCACCAGTTTAATGTATTTTATCACCATATTTGTTCTGAACATATATTCCTAATTAACATTAATCCAGCCAATAAACATAGGTGAAGAGAAGAGAAGACAACTAACCAGGTGCCAGCACAGGACCCAGTGTCGTGTGACAGGGCATTGGTGAAATCCCCCTGAAAGCCAGGGCTGAGCACTGCACGAGCCCAAAGCTCTGCTGAACACAAAGCTGCAATCAATAAAGCTGTTGCATGTAAGCTTCCACTCAAAATTCAGCTTTACAGAAGTGCAAATTCAATTAAGCATAATGTGAAGGAAGAATCCCTTAAAATTACTGCCACCCTTACTTGAGAAGATTTCCAAATACTGGGTGGACCTTCAAGAATCTGTTACTCTTGGTTAATTTGGGTACTTTCTGGGATTTTAGGAAGTGAAGGAGGCCTATACGAATGTGCAGGAATGATTCACTCTGTGTCAGTGTGATCCCAAATCCTCGGGGTCTGTGAGCCCGTGCCGAGGCAGAGCTCCCTCACAAAGCTGCGCGGGCAGCGCTCCCTGCTGAGCAAAGGCTGCAGTGCACTGCTTTAAAAAGGGAAAAAAAACCCAAATCAGTCACAACCCGAGCTGACTAAAGGCCATTTTCCACGAGAACATCCAGAAGTGTGGACTGGAATAAATACCAAAACAAGAGACATATGTGTGTATATATATATCTGTATATATTACACACATATATATATGTAATATATCTGCTTATGGTGTTTGTAATTTATTTTCATGTGCAGAGGAAGCAGTATTCCCAACAAACACTACTGCATCCAATTCAAGCAAGGGTAATACCCCACAGACAGCTGGCAACTTCCAGCCCTCCCAACACTCATGTCAGATTAAGGACCAGCAGGAGGAATGGGAGCTTTTCTGCCAAGATGCACAAAAGAGACTCACTTGGACACCAGCACAGCAGCTGCATCCCGAGCCTTGTCACTGACAACCAGGTAACACTAAAGGGAAAAGAAAACTGACTGTAAAAGAATTCATACATTCATTCATACAAACAACTCTGTCCATAATACACTACTCAATACTTACATGACAAATATTATGATGATTACACATATTATGTCATTGTTATGATTACAAACTAAGCTTGAAGATAGTAGAAAGTTCATTTTCCCATTTAACAATCTGTATTTGAGGCAGTCTCCTTTGTGTGCCTTTCAAAGCAGGTTTATTACTGAAAGTTTATTTGCTAAAGCCTTAACTCACAGACATTGGTCTATAAACAGTAAGCCCCTTAGTGCAGCAAGTGTCAAAAGCCTGAGCTCACCTGTGGGGAAGGATGGGTGGTTTATTTTTATCTCAAAGGCATGACAAGTCAGCCACCTGGGCTGAAAACCCACTGGAACTTCATGTACCTGTTTAAAAATCTTAACACAGTGACAGCTTCCATGATCAAACGGTGATTTCCTCTAGAAATCCTCAGATCTGGCTTTCAGAAGCAGCTCTCTGGCACTTTCAAGTGTTAAAAGCCTCTAACATATTCAAAGGCAGGGGTTCACCTCAGATAAAACAGTTTATTACATCAGGGGAAACAAGTTCCAGTCTCACCTGATTCTAAAGCAGCAAACAACAGACTGAAGACCCAGAAGCATGAAAAAATTCCTTACAAATCTGACACAAAAACATGGGATTAAATAATATGCAGAAAAGAATACCATTGAGGAACACACAGGATATATTAAAATTTCTCACACACTGAACGATGGAGCCAAAGATCCCAGGTGTGAAAGCCTCCCAGGATGTGTTTCCCTCACCTTGGCCATTTCCAGGATGCGGTCCATGGTCGGCTGCCGAGCCTGCCCTTCCAGGGAAACAAGGTTTCCATCAAAACGGGCCAGGTCAAAAGGAATCAGGCAGATCATGGACAGCCACAGTAAGAGCATGTAGCGAGTCTCCCAAGTCTGGAAAGAATGATAAAACAAAAGGGTTTTATTTCATTTTCTGCAATGAAGTGCCAAGAGCACAAACAAGCCCCTGGCTCCAAGGAACTTTCAAAGACGAGCAAGAGGAAATTCCCAATGTGAGTGCCCTGAAACTCCAGAGGAGACAGAGCTACAAGTGATCCCAAACAGTAAAACTGCAACAAAATTAATGGACCCTCCCCACCAATCAGAAATCAAGGCATCCTTGTTTCCTTCCCAAAGGAAAATTGCACTTTTACATTTTTTTCCTCCCCTTGGCACAGCTGTGCCTCCACTCTCAAATATAACAGAAATATGTTTTTTCTCCTTCTTATGTATTGCTTTCATGGATTTACTGAAACAACTTCAGAAGAAAGAAGTTTTTCAAGCTTTAAAGCTGTACACCTACAGCAGCAAAGTGTCAGAATTAATGTTTATTAAAAAAAAAAACTTTAATTTAGAGCAGCAATACAATTATTGTCTTCAAATCCATGATTTTTGTTACTTATAACTGATAATGATCTCATCTTAAGCAGTTCTCTGGAGTTCTTCATTTTCCTCATTTAAAATATAAGAATATAAACTACAGTATCCTGGAGTTAGACTGGGTGATTTTTTAGTTAATCCTTTTACAAAAACAAATGCCTTTCACTGCTCTTCTTCTTACAATCAATTTGTTCCTTGCATGAGTGGTTAAAGGCTCTACTTGCACCTCTACTGCCACTGCTTCTAAATCCTTGGAACAAATCCCCAAAAACAAAAAAAAACCCAAGACCTCTGCTTGTGAAGGGCATTTCTCCTATGACAAGATGATGATTTTCACACCAAATCCAGGTGTTAACACCTGACAGGGTCTATCACTCCTTTATATATTTTTCCCCCAATTTTTTTCCTTCAGCTTTTTCCACTGGAGACATAAAAGCCAAACAGGAAGTAGAGCAAGTCCTCACCTCAGGGTCTCTTGGGTTCTGCTTTGCAAGCATGTCCAGAACTGGCTGCAGGTCCCGGACTTCGTGAGGGAACAGTGGCAGGAAACGTTTGTAGCCTCTCACCTGGGGCAGAGAGTTTCAGAATTCAGTCACACACCCAGCACCAGCACACCCTGAGGGGAAAGGAAAAGCCCTGGCAGGGATTTCTTGATCAGGATCCTCACGTCATAACAAGAGTAAGCATGCAAATTGAAGTCTTAAATAACTCAACGATATGTTTTACAAAGTTATTAAGAATTCATTAAATGATAATTAACTTTAAAACAAGGGATATCTGGAGGCTGTCTAGTCCAACCCTCCTGGTAAAGCAGGGTGCCCAGGACCATGTCCATGGAATTTCCAGTACCCCAGGATGGAGACCTCACCACCTCTCTGAGCCACCTATGCCAGGGCTCAGCCTTACAGCCCAAAAATGTGCTCAGTGTAAATTCCACATTCATCTAACCGATCATCACACTTTAAACATCATACCTCATGTTTTATCACTCAGTATCTCCATGTCTGCAACTTCTTTTGCATTCTGACCTTGATTTTACTATTTTGGATCATCAATAACATGAGCTATCTTGAAAACGGAAAACAAGAGAACTAACCTTTCACAGTACAGTTTAAAATATTTATTCACATTAAAAACTTAATTAGGTATTTTTGAAAATAGCTAAGAAAATATTCGCAACTTACAAATTTCAGTTAAAGGAATTTAGGATTTTTTTTTACCTTTGTAATGATGTAGAGAAATTTAAAAGCCAGGTGAACCAGTGGGGGAGGAGAGCCACTGTCCCGTACTATCTCCAGCAAGGAATTCATCATTCCCTCTAGTGAAAGGAGAGGAAAACCAGTGAGAACCACATGCAGTTCACAGAGTTCCTTGTACTTCTGACAGAACAGAGGGGGACAGCAATGATATAATGGAAGTATTATTGGAAGTATTATGGGTGGAATGATAGTGCAAAGCCAGATCTTCCAGAGAAACAGATTTTTAAGTACAGACACAAAGATTATTTAAGGGTGACATTCCTACCTAAGTGGCGATCCAAAAGGTGAGGCTGCTCCTGGTACTTGTCCATTATACCTGAAAATTAAAAGATATCTGTAATAAACTACTCCAAAGCTCTTCCAGAGCCTTAACTGTGAGATACCCTCTGACTGTGAACACTTTTAGTTTAAGATTTCTGCATCCCTGAGCTGCCACCACCTCTCAGTGAGGTCACAAAGTCAGAAAACCACAGAGAGGCTGGGGCTTGGAGCAACCTGGTTAAGTAAAAGGTGTCATGGCAGGGAGGGTGGAATGAGATGATCTTTAATCCACTCCAACCCAGAGCAGTCTGTAATTCCCAGTAACAGTACAAGCACAGTCTGACCCCTCACACTGCACTCATTTACCTGCACTGCACCATCAACCCACCCCCAGGAGCCTCTCCAATTTCCCTGGACAAACCTCCCCCAAGTAACACCTTGCAATGAGGGTGCTCCTCACAATCCCCAGAATTAGCTTCTTATTTTGAAATAGAATGCAGGGAATCATGCAGTAGAGAACAAAGAATCCTTAACAAATTTTAACCTCAACAAAGCTCTTACCACTGTGCCCCTCAAAACTGTTCACATCCCTTATTCTACTTTGCTGCCAGTAACAGCAATACTGATACTGACTCAAGAAAGGACAAATTGAAATTGAATATTGAAAAAAAATAAGAACAACAACTTGTCAGAGATTTCAGACACAAAAAGCTTTCCAATTTAAATGCAGAATCAACAACAAACAGCTACAGAAATGAAAGTTGGAGTCCCAAGGAGATCATGAAGTGACCCAGTGTGGCAGTGGAGATTGCCTGGCTCATTTCAGCTGTTTGGCCAGAAAACAGCTTTTGAATTAGAAAATTAAAACCTCCTCAACCTCCTCTTTTCTGTATTTGTTTCTCTCACAAACGACTTTGCTCTCTGTCCTTTTTCTCTGCTTGACACATCAACACCCACATCTCAGACACACTCAGAGCCAACAGTGCTGCAGCTGACCAGGGGATGACACTGCACAACCACTTTCACACACCAGACCATCCAACAGCATCCCTGTGCAATTCCACTGGGACACCAGAGTGCCACCAAGAGGGAAACCTGAGCTCCCAATCATCACCCACTTCCCACCTTAATTAATGATGCCTTAAGCTGCACACAAACAGCAGAACCAGTGAACACCAACTCCAACACCAAAGCAACAGCTTTCCAGCAGAACTGAAACTGAAGAGCAAATTCTTTTCCCAATGATAAAATAAAACCCCAAATATAAAAGCTGAAAAGAATTAACCTAAACCAGATAATCTAAAACTATTAAAAGATCTTCCTGTATTTTCCTACAAAATTGTAGCTCTAGATTAAACTGTTTCCCAAACTTCTTTTTGTAATGGTTCATCAAAAAAATGAGAATCATGAGTTTTTCTGAATGCTTTGGAAACTTTCATTAAAATCCTCTGGCACAGGTGATTACTACATTCTCTGTTCCCAGATAAATGTATTCCCTAAGTTTCAGGGCTCTAACCCACACGCTGAGCCTCCTGGCACATTTGGGACATTTTGTCCAAGAAGGATCAACAACACCTAAGCACAATAAATATTATAACCCAATACTGAACCACATACACAGTATATTTGTTTTTTTTTTTTAGTATACTGAGCCTGTATTTACTGGGCAATGAGATCCAGGCAGAAAGCCCATAAACACAATTTAAAATGCACAGAAACACTCCACATGTTGTGAGAGAAAGAGGGGCACAGCAAGGTGGTTTTTCCAGCAATGGTTTTTCCTGTCCCACTGAAATCTGACATTTTCTCTGTGATGCTGAACAACCTCACCAATGTGAGCTCCTGGGCAGTGACATGTCCATCACTCAGATGGAACAGTCAGTTCAGTCAGCCACAATCATGCTGAGGAACTTGTGCAGGGTCAGATCTCCAAACCTGAGAGGTTCTGCTTTATTGTTTGCCCACCTCATTAATTGTTGTCAAAAACAAAGCTGCTGGGTCAATATTTTGACTTGTGAGTTTTGCAATTCCACCATCCTTTGCAAAAATCCCTGCAAAATATCAGTCTGCTAAATTCAGTTTGAAAATACATGAAGCATTGAAGAAACTTTTGCAAATCACCTCATCAGAATATTGACCCAACACACAGATGTGCCTTGAAACAGGCTGGTCACTGCCACATGTGAGAGGGCAGCACAGCTTTCCTCAGGTGGCACAAAAGTCAAACCAAGTCACCTCCACTTGGAAAAACACACATGATCTGTATGGCATCAGCCACTCTTCACACTGCCCATGAAATGGAAAAGCAAAAACAGGAAATTGACACTGTAAAGTACAAAGTGGGTGTGTTTCAATGAGCAATTAGGTAAAAAAATTTGCTTTGTTTGACAGACATACGAACTTTTAACTAAATTATGGCCTGAATTTGAATAGGAAACTGAAGGCCCAGCATGAGTCAGAATTCGGATTTCTGGCATCTAAGACCTAAGTTTTCATTTACAGTAGTTAAATATCAGGTAATAAAGAAATATCCACATGGAAAACAAAACGAGCAAAATACCCAATCTGAACTACCTGTTGCTAAAGTTCCAGCATTATCACTGACCCAAAAACGAGCGGTTCGGTCCCTTTTTGGTAACCCGCAATGACAAAATGAATAATACACAATAACACGTGTGTATCAAGCAATAACAGGACCGCTCCCTTCGGCTGCCGCGCTTACCTACGAACCGCTCCACGGCCATTTCCCTTGTCACCAGCTCCCCGAAGACTTCTCGCAGGTTCCCGATGAGCTCCGCGACCTCCCGGCTCTCGGTGAAGCTGTCCAGGATGTTCCTCTCGCTGATGGCTCCCGGCTCCCGCTCCTCGCCCTCCTGCGGCTCCCGCCCCGCTCCGTCCATCCCGGCGGGCCCGGCGCTGCCGGTGACAGAGGGAAGGCTCAGTGCCGGGTTCGGTTCCGTCCGGTTCGCCCCTCGCAGCCCCGGCCCGGCCCGGCCCGGTCCCGCCATGCGGCCGCCGCG
>VZTB01015970.1:466041-482366 GCA_013397245.1 Thryothorus ludovicianus
GGCGGGGCTGAGGCGGGCGGGCGCCGCCATGGTGTGAGGGGCGGGGGCGAAGGGGCCGAGCCGGAGCCATGAACCTGCTCCCGGCCAACCCGCACGGCAACGGGCTGCTCTACGCCGGCTTCAACCAGGACCACGGTGAGGCTGCGGGCCCGGGGAGCCGGGTGGTGCCGCGGAGGGGCGGCGGTGCAGAGCCCGGGCCGGGCCTGGGGCTGCCGCGGCTCCCGACCCAACGCTGCGGGTCCCGCTGCGTCCCGGGGCTGCTGCTGCCGCCTCAGGGGATGCGCGAGTGCGGCGGCTGCCGGGAGGAGCCGGGGAGGCCGCGGGAGGATTCGCTGGTGCTCCCGGTGTTTTAGCACTGGTGGGCACCCAGCGCTCCGGAGAGCTGAGTGGGTGGCTGGGGGAGAGAAGAAACAGGACCGAGCTTGCTGGGGCTTGCTGCGCTTGGCTGCTCACCGTGTGTGGCTCCGGCAGGCTCCTCGAAGCCTTTGAGAGCTGCCCACAGATCAGCCCTTTCTCAGTGTAAGCACTTCACCTTCAAAACGAGTGTTGTGACTGCTTTCTTCTTTCTTTTTACCTCGTTTGTGTTTTAAAATCTGAGGTTAACGCTGCTAATCACGCTGGCAGGCAAGCACTGGCACAGCAGCCCCCTGTGCATCCTTGGTTTATCTTTTCCCTTGTTAGAGGGGAAAGCCTGCTCCGGGAAGGGGGTGCGTGTGCCTCATCCTGCTTTGGCAAGACAAAAATAGCACCATTCTTATGAGTAAGTGTCACTTCTGTGGAGTAAGGAGTAGAAGCTCATCATTTTGTAACATCCTTTTGCCTTAACAAATATTCTTGCTTAAGACACTCTTGCAGCCTCTGTCACTGTAGACTGCAGCTCATGTACCTGTTGCTGACACTGTTAAGTCGTGTGTAAACACGAATTATTCTGTTGATTTTAGTCAAATGCCTCTGATGACATCTTGGCAATAGCACATCAAGCAGGTAATGAGGTGTGAGCATCTTGGCAGATCTCTTCCTGCTATCCCATAGACTTGAGAATAATAGAATAGTTTGTTTTTCAGCAGCTCTGCCCTTATTTTCATCTTGCCTCTGCAACGGAGATGGAAACAGATTTTTGATGACGAGTTTAATTTCAGATCTGCAGCATCTGTAATGAAGCAGTGATATTTAGTGTTTGGCCTGTAGAGCTGTGTAAGAAGAAAAGGTTCTCTTTTAGTACAAAATGCCTTTAGATCATCATTTCAGTGTAAAACTTGTTTGTTGCAAAGGCTTCCTTAGGTTCTGTAGCAATGGATGCAAGATAGACCCCCCTTTTCAGATAATGTCACATCCAAAGCACCTTAAGGAATTTGTCTTGGGAATCTGTGAGCTGGCAGTACTCATGTCCCATCCGACCTCAGCTGGCCAGGCAGTTGAGTGATGACAAAACAACATAAAGAGAAAACACACTTGGCTTCTGTGTGGCAGTTCCTGGAGCTGTTCCTGGTTGGAATGGTGACGCTGCACTGCAGGTAACACAGTGATGACCTTTTATGGCTTTAGGGCTCTTGTCAAGTGCTGAAGGGCAGGTGAGGTTTGGTCACCTGAAGGAGAGCAGAGAGGAGGGAAAGCTCCCTGCTTCCTTCCTGCTTCTGGGAATAGAACGTGACTCACTGCACTGCTGAAGCTCACAGTGTGGGTGTCTGCATGTACTGTCACAATAACCTAATTTCTTAATAATTTAAGACTGGCCAATCCCACAGGGATGGGAGAACAGGAGGAATCAGCAAAGAAGTCTCTGTGGAGCTCAATCTCCCTGACTGGCAAGTGATAAAGCAGCTGTGGTTGTTCTGCCATGGGCCTCCCTCACTCTGACTTGAGTGATGCTGGTTTTATATCAAATCCCTTTGCCACTTTTAGGCTTTAAATTAAAAAACAACAGCGTAACACAAGGAAATGGAGGCTGTCAGTTATTTAAAGTCAGAATATTCTGATTTTAGCTTCTTAATTTTGAGACTGTGAACTCCTGATTTCAGATCCTTTTCTAATGCTTTGAGAAAGACACCAAAGTGCTTTTCAGAAAAGAAGAGACAAAACATAAATGGCCATGCCTGTAAATTGCTGACAGATTTCTCTTTTGTCACTGTTGCAGCCTAAAGCTGGTTTGAAAACTGAGGTGTGGGTTTGTTTTGGTGTGGAAACACTTGACTTCTGTATTTACTCTTCTCCAGTGGGCTGGAATGCTTTGTTGGACCCTGCAGTATTTGTAGGGTGCTGTGCTCTTGGCTTTACACAGCATTTTAAAAACCACCACGGCAGAAACTTCCCTGGACTCCACTAGGAGCTCAGGCCTTAGAGCCTGCAGGTTTCTCTGTGCCAACGTGTCCTCTTCAGCCTGTGGCATCTTCTAGGCTGGTCATTAATTTAACCCTTCCTTTTCCTGCAGATTTGGAGGAACAGAACTCACTCTGGCCTCACTGGCATTGGTGGCAAAAAGCACTTTTACTGTAGGAACAAGCATGACTGTGGGGCAGGGCAATAAACTCTGTAATCGTTACTTTTTGTTTTTAAGTATCTGAGTTGTCTTTTGTCAGTGATTTTCAGCTCATCTGTCCCTTCTTGAAAAGAGAAGTGCACTTCTTGTGGTAGGAAGTGAACCTAAGGAAGTGCTCCCTCCTCTGTCAGCCCCTTCCAGCTCACACGTGGAAGGGCTTACAAGCTGTAGCCATTGAATTTGTGATTCCACTGGAACAGAAATCAGTCAGATGGAAATCACCAGGCTTCAAAGCTGCTCCTGTAGCCTGGAATTGAAGCAGGAACAGGAATCTTCCTGTAGGTTTTTATCTGAGAGCTTCATCTCTGTGGGTAGTGATCGACCACATGGAAATTTCACCGTTACTCACATCCCATCCCCACGCTCTGGTGTGTCGTCTTCACTTAAAAATGTGGATATTCCCAAGGCATTGAAGCAGCCCACGTCTTACTCATGAGGTTGGTCCTGCAGAAAGCTGTAGTGGTGCTGCAGGAAGTGCAAAGTGTGTGTTTGATTGGATCAGGATTGCTCCATTTGGGTTGTCAGGAGCTGCTGGGATCAGCACAACCCAAACCTGACAGCGCTTTCTTACTGTGGAACAGCTTCAGCACCCCTTCCCTTTCACTCTTCTGGAAATAAAACATGGGATTAGAAAACTGTAGCTGGATAATAATGATTGTATGGATCAGCTGTGAGGAGCAGGCCAGCAGTACTGCTGTACAGCAGTGCTTTGTGTAGAGGGGAAGGTTTCCATTGCAGTGTGCTCCCTGGCTATCCCAGTGATGCTGTGAGATCACAGCAGCTCACCCTCCTGGGCCTGGCTGCCAGAGCAAACCAGGGCTGAGGGGAGGAGAGAGAGTGAACAGGGCTCATATCACAGCCTATTGCTAAATGGTTGCTAATCCTGCTACAATTATTACATTCACATCATTTGTGTGTGTGTTTATGTATGTAAACAAGAACTTTGTGCACTTCATTTATTACAGTATCTTGGGCAGGGTGAAGTTGTGCCTGGGAGTCTTTCTGGTTAAGGGCATAGGTTTCTATGTTTTGTCACCCTGTGATTGTTGGAGTATCAAGTTTGGGGAAGGGTTGTGTTTAGACAGAGCTCCTCAGCTTTTATTTGAGGGGTTCAAATCATTGAAGTACATAAGAACAGAACCAGAGTAACTGGAACTTATGTTCCAGTACCTCAGAGATCTGTAACTGGATTTTTGGTACAGTACACACAAATTGTGACAAACCAACCTGCCCTCAGGCTGCTGCCAGTGACAGCAGCTTCTTGGTGACTTGTCATGGCTCTGACTTCACAGTGGCATTTCTTTGTACCAGTGCCTGCATTCACCTGTTAGCAGGGCAAGGACAAGGGGCTGGAAGTTTAATGGATTCCACTAAAGAAGCACATGAATACTTCTATTTGAAAAAGTAACTACACTTATTTTCCAGAGAGTTTTAATCTGGCTTCTGCTTATGTCCTGGGTTAGACTTCTACTATTGGCATATAATTATTGGCATGGTACAGCAGTCAGCTCTCATGACACAGTTGGAAAAGCTGTTTGATGAGCACTGTGCTCTGGAAATATCCACAGCACAGTCAGTCATGAGGTGGATTTGGATCTATTAAGAAAGGAGGGAGCTCACTTCATAACTGTTGGACAATAAACATTAAAGTGCTGGTTTCTTGCACTCTAGTGAATGGCACAGCACCCAGGTGGGTTGGGAATTGGTTTCCTTTCCTTCTGTTGTTTTCTTACCTGCCTAAAACCAATACCAAGACATTTCCACCAGGCCAGCATAGAGGACAACTTCTCTGGAAGATTTTCACTTGCCATCACTAACAGAGCCTGGGAGTGCCTTTCAGCTTGAGTGTAACCATGCAGTTATTGAGTAATGCTTTCCTAACCCTCTGGCTCTTGCTTCCTTCTTGAGTGTATCTGGCAGTTACTATATATGTGTATATATATGTGCTTTTTACCACAGGATGCTTTGCATGTGGAATGGAAAATGGATTTCGAGTTTATAATGCAGATCCACTCAAAGAAAAAGAGAAACAAGGTAAAACACTTACTTATTACACCATGCTGCTCTGTGTTGGAAGCTCAGCCTTCTCATTTTTCCCTGACTGATTCTTGCTCAGCTTTCACTTTTCCATCCCTGGAAGGCTTTGAATAAAGCCTCAGGAAAGGCAGCTCCTGCTGGTCCCACTGGGGCTCTCACCTGTGCCATTGCCCAGCCAGAAGTCTCCATGCTGTTAATTTGCACAGTTGGCTGATGAGGAATTTGTCTCAGCTTCTGGCAGAGTTGTGTTTGCTGTTGCTGATGTTTGTACTCTGAGTAGGAGAGGTGTTTGCTGGGTATTTATGAGCAGGAGGAGTTGCTCCCTGCTGCCATCAGGAGTTGTTCTGTTCTTGTGCTGATCTGGATGACCCAGTGTGGCAGAAAAACTCCAGGCTTTTCCCAGGAGATCTCAGGGGAACATTTCTCATACTCAAGAGTATTGTCTGCAATACAAGAGCACTGAGAGCTCAGACCTCTGATGCTCTAAATCTTACCTTCTATATGAGCTTTAAAAATCTGGGAGGATCTTAATGTGGTGAAGCTACTCCTGTGTCAACAGTGGAGCCTTTTATGAGAAAGCAAACAAAACTGAGTCAAAATAGGGGAAACTGAAACTGAGCCATGTCATTCTAAACCTAAATACAGGAAGTGAGCTGCTATATAGGTTTCCCAGCACTTTCAGCCCGTGGTGAGAAAAGGCATTTAATAAGAGGAAAAATGTACTTAAAATTAGCAATTCCTGTGAAATCAGGCACACTTTCACTTGCTACCACTGTAAGGATTTTAGTCACTATTCACATGGCCAAAGCTGACAAACTGTTTTCTGCTCTTAACAGTAAATTCTTCCATAAGCAGCATGCTTTGGGACTGTCACTTGTGACAGTGTGCTCAAACAGTCAGGATTCAGCCTGAAGTCCTGTGGAGTTCCTTGTCACACTCTCCCTGCCAGCAGCTCTGGATGGAGATGCTTCCAGGACTCCTGTGCTGGAAAGTTTCCTACGAGTCAGTTTCCCTGTGGATTCTCAGAGCTCTCACTGAACTGGCTGTGTAGGTACACAGAGATCCTGTTCATTGCTCCTGTAGGCTTAAACCTGCCCAAGACACTCCCAGCTGGAGCTTGTCCGTTGGATTTTCTCTGAAACCCAGTATGAAACCAAATCTTGTTACAACCCCAGCTTGTCTTAAATCCAGGAGTTCCAGGAAATTCCCATCCAGGCAATGATTCAGTGTTCTAACCCAGGTTCAGAACATATTACACATTCTTAAATTGTTTCAGGTTATCCCTTGTAAATATTGTAGAGCTTTTTGTCACAGTGATAACACCTCTTCAAAGGAGGATGTGCTGCTTTAAATGCTTTAATGGAGCCAAGGGGAGGATCTGGTGCAGAAAGAGGTAGTGTTCAAGTACAACTGTTCAGGAAGGGAACACAGCACTCAGGAGTGCTGTTGAAGAAACCACAAGGGCTTGTATGAAATCCAGGGCTTTCCTGCTTCCAGTATGAAGAACTTTCAAGGAACCCACACTGGTTTTTAAGGGCAGCCAGGGTAAGAGGATGCTCTTCTTCCCAGGTGCCTGAGAAATGTGCTGGATAACACAAGCTTTTCTTCTAACAGTGGTAAAAATCAGATGGCAATTGAACCAATGCTGACACTTGAAAATAAAATACTTTTCTTGCAGAGTTTCTAGAAGGTGGTGTCGGCCATGTGGAAATGTTGTTCCGTTGCAACTATTTAGCACTTGTAGGTGGAGGGAAAAAGCCGAAGTACCCACCCAACAAAGGTGAGCTTGAGGGGTGGACCCTGCAAACCTGCCTTGCCCCTGTGTGAGTGTCCAGAGAACTCCCACAGCCAGGGCCCTGGGCTGAGATCCTGCAGGTGGGGTGAAGGGCGTGCTGCAGCAGGGTTAAGTCACCGTGGTGCAGTGAGTTGCATCAGTGCTCGTGCTGCAGTGCTCACAGGCTGGTACCTGCAGGGACTGCTCTCCAGGGCCTGCTGACCCCCTCACTGTGAGCTCTGCAAGGAGCAGGAACCTCCCTGCCTGGCAACCTTTGGAGGAAAATGTACTACTCTTTTCAACTGCTGCATTAGTTCTTTTATAATCCTCAGAGCAGACAAAAAAAGCTGCTTTTCTTTAGAAAAGTATATTTTCATTGTCAGTTTTTGTGGTTGGAGTTGCCCAGCTCCTGCCTGCACAAGTTATGAATTAGGGGGTTGATGGTGGCTCAATTCCTTCTGGTTAGCAGGATGCCTTATCTGCAGCTGCTTAACCATTGGGTGAACCTCTTGATCACACTGCTGGGGAACTGCAAGTTCTTATAAGGGAGCTGTGGATTTCTGAATAAGCCATGATGGTCTAATGCAATCTCTGCACTGTTCCAGTCATGATCTGGGATGACCTGAAGAAGAAAACTGTCATTGAGATCGAGTTTTCCACAGAAGTCAAAGCAGTGAAGCTGAGAAGAGACAGGTGGGTACAGCAGAGGGGTCCAGACACCCAGCTTGGCTCTGTGCTCCTACTCATTTCCAGCTGCTTGTAAAAAGAAAAAGATCCTGCTGTAGCACCAGCAATTGCAGGTGAAACAGGCCATAGTTTAAGTATACTGCTGTGTGAAGCCTT
The DNA here is from genome assembly GCA_013397245.1 of Thryothorus ludovicianus. NCBI lineage: Eukaryota > Metazoa > Chordata > Aves > Passeriformes > Certhiidae > Thryothorus > Thryothorus ludovicianus. The sequence continues at coordinate 473,232 of VZTB01015970.1, forward strand.
GGTGAAAAACCTGCAAGATTTCCTGGTCCCCTAATACAGGAAAATATTCTCCTGTTGGTTCCTGCTGGTTCTCTAGGTATGGAGGAGTGTGAAGAAAATTCCAGCAGATCCCTGGAGCAAGAGCAGCTGTGAACAGCTGGAGTCTGTGCGTGGGTGGAGGGGTGGATAAAAGTGCTTTGCAGGCTTATCACTGCTGCAAGGCTGGGAGTCTGGTGAGGGAGGGCAGGAAGAACGTGGCTGGTAAATCAATAGAAAGCCTTTGCAGGTCTCAGTGAGTGTTTGTGTCCCTGTTTTACCCACCCCCAGTCACAGAACTTGTGGTCTCTTTCAGAATTGTGGTAGTCTTGGACTCGATGATTAAAGTTTTCACCTTCACACACAATCCCCACCAGCTGCACGTCTTTGAGACCTGCTACAACCCTAAAGGTTAGTTGTACGTGTGGGCTGGGAATGGAAGCAAGTTTATTGTGCACATGACTGCCATTTATCTTCAGCTGCCTCAGTCAGTTCTTTAGAAGTCATTAAACACTTACTGCACTGCAGCCGTGTCCTTTGGAGATGCTTTTGTGTTCACAGAATGGTTATTAAAATTTATAAATGCTTGGCCCAGAAAAGCTGTTTCCTGTGCTCACATTATGGATGGGATTTCTATGAGAGCTGGATGCTTCCTTCTGTGAAGAACCTGTATTTTTGCTGGAGGTTAATTATAAACACAAACTCCAGTATAGTGCATCATTTCTCTTTCCTAATTGAGCTGGAGGTGTTGAGCAGACTCTTCTCTCCTGTTGAAAAGAGCCTTATGAACAAAGTGTTCTTTTTCTGCAGCAAGGCCTGGCTGTGGCTGTTGTTGAACCAAGGGCAGGGGCTCAGGCTCATTCAGTGCTGGCAGCAGGAGCAGAAGGAGCCAGGGAAGGGCTCTGCAGGGCTGGCAGTGCCTTGGAGGAGGGTCAGGAAGGTGCAGCAAACACTTCTTGATAGTGCTGCACGAGGAACAAGGGGGGCAGGCAGTGCTTGGTTGGTGCAGAGGATCAGCTGGGATTTCAGGAGGGTGTTCCTCCAGCAGATTATACAGGATTGGAATCCCCATCCCTGAGGGTTTTCATGCCTGCCTGGAGCAAACATGGATTTGCTGTCATGGAATCCCTGCCTGCAGCTCCAGCAGCCTGACTGGCAGGCAGGGGGTGCAGGAGGAGGAGGTTTTTTCTTGCACTGAGCTTTCAGGAATTCACTTGGCATCAGCAGAACACCTGGGATTGGTGTGATTTACCTTAAGTGGGCCACAAAACATTACAAAGAAGTGCCAGTGCTGTAAGAACCAAGTTCAAACACAATAATAGTTTCACTGATGCAGCAGAAGCTCAGATATCATCTCTGATAAACTCTTACTCTTTCTGAGCTGCTGAGGAGACTTTTAACTTCTTAAAATAGCTTTGATGGAATGGACTGACTGGGCAGATCAGCAAAACCACCCAGATTCTGGATAACAGCTGGATTACACAGAAATAAAGTGATGAGAGCGAGTTAAAATTGTGCTACTCCTCTGCTTAACTGTGGTCTGCACTCATGGACAGATGATGTTTTGGGACTAGCAATTAATGTCATGGCACTAACCATTAAATGAGGTTCTGATTTACTCCATGAGTCTTTGATATCCTGAAATTATCAATATTTAGAAACTTACATTTGAAAATTTGATTAGGTTATGGAAGTGATCCAACTGTTCTTTTTTTTTTTCTTGTCTTTCAGGTCTCTGTGTCCTTTGTCCAAATAGTAATAATTCTCTCCTTGCATTTCCTGGAACACACACTGGGCACGTGCAGATCGTGGATCTGGCCAACACAGAGAAGCCTCCTGTGGACATCCCAGCTCATGAAGGAGTCTTGAGCTGCATTGCTTTAAACCTGCAGGGAACAAGAATTGCAACAGCATCAGAAAAAGTAAGAATGAGTCCCCTGCTTCTGACTTACTGTGTGTTCTGGTGAGATAAAACAGCAAGTCACATCCTTTGGAGGAAAGGCAGAAATACCTGCTGGGAAAATCTGCCACTGAACTGTGCACTCGGAGTCTTTATCCTCCCTGCTCCTCTGGGATGCCCAAGCAGCCAAGGGCTATGCCTGGGGTAGTGTTTGTTTTAGCTGGTCTAGCAGTGATTCTTCAGTGACATCTGAACACAACTTGGCCCAAGGAGTTCATGTCTTTGATGTGCTCTTCAACAGAAACTGTTAATTTTTAAAAAAGCAGGGAGGGGAAGCATATCTGCATTCTTTCACCTTTATTATTGTCTGCTTAAAGTCACTCCAAATCCACTGGCTAAAGAAGTATTTTAAACAGCCCAGTTGTGCTGGTGGGCTCCACTCTGCTGTGGCTTAGCCCCTGTTCCAGTCAGGACAGGGTGGGCTGCCCCCTCACACAGAAAGGGAGCCTGTGCCTCGTGTTACATGGGGCTGAAGAGACAAGACACTGACAACAGCATGAAATTGGGGTGCAGGGCAGATCCCTTGGGCTGAGGCAGAGAGAGGCCAACCAGGCAGAGCTGCCTTTCCCTGGGAACCAGAGAGAGCTGCCTTTCCCTGGGAACCAGAGAGAGCTGCCAGGGCATTTGTGTCCCCAGGCAGTGTCAGGCAGATGGACCCATCTCCCTGAGGCAAGCACAGCTCTTGCTGCCTTCTTCCACTCAGCTGAAATCAGTTTCTTAAGGACAAGCCAAATTAATCCAAGGAGTCTCTGTTTCTACTGCCCAGCCTGTCACTCAAACAGTTTAAAAAAGGAAAATTTATCCCAAGTCTCTCTTAAGCTTAATGACTGTCTTCTAAACAGTTCTAAAAGCTGCCAACTCCATTGCTAAATAGAGCCATTCTCTGCTGCATTTATATTAAACACCCCTTGTTTTGCATAGAGAAGAAGTTCAAGCAGCTTTTATTATCCAACTGAACTAGGAGTCTGAGCACAGTCAGCAAACATCTCAAGCCTGTCTCTTAAAACTAAACTGAGTTTACCAAGTCTTTCTCTGCTGGGTTGTTGCTTGCTGGTGTGACTGGAGAGCTGCCTCTGTTAGCCCCATGTACAGCCAGCCTTCCTCAGAGGAAAGCAGCACAGATTTGTTGGTCACTTTACTTGAGGCACACTGTCAGGTTTGGTTTCCTCCAGCTGAAGTTTCCCAGTGCAGTGTTCTGTCACCTGACTGGGCAGTGCCTCAGATTTGGATCAGTGCAGATCAGGAGTGTGTGGTAACTGATGCTTCTAGGTTATGTCAGCTGAACCAATTTTAAGACAAGACCAGCCACAGCTTGATTATACTCAGTGGGAAAGAATTGCACAGTAGCAATGAAAAATTCAATAGTAGTGAGGGGAGCATGGCAGAAGTAACCCACAAATCCTGGGCACACTCTGCACCAGCCAGTGTCTGCAAATCAGGGCCAGGGCTGCAGCAGGGCCTTAGAACAGAACTAAAAGAGACTTCCTGGGTCACTCAGTGATGGGATTGTAGCCTAAGGCATTGTGACATTGTGGTGATGGTGTGTGGGGAAATCTTCCCCAAAATCAAAAAAAAAACCAGCAGCAGTGTGTGCAGGGGCATGCTGGTGAGACAAAATTCTAGGATGGATTCACAGATGTAAAGACAATCTTCTGCCTTCCCTAATACAATGCTTGATTCTCTTCCAAGGGGACCCTCATAAGAATATTTGATACTTCATCAGGGCATTTAATCCAGGAGCTACGTCGAGGATCACAAGCAGCCAATATATACTGGTATGTTCTGGGCCATTGTGGGGCTGTGCTGTGCCCAGGGCCTCTGCCTCTCCCTCGGGGCTTGCTGCTGGGAGGGCAGGAGCTGGCAGCTCTGTGAGGCCTGGCACAGGGACAGAGCTGTGGCTGTGACTCTGCTCAGCCCAGGTGGGAACTGGGGGATGCTGAACTTCCCACAGGGAAGTGCCCTGATGCAGCTGAACACTGCTCAGGGGGACTGGGGTGAGCTCTGGGGCAAGGGGAGCTTTATCCCCACATCCTGCTGAGCAGGGCAGCAGCCAGGGCAGGGGTGTGGCTGTGCCAGGAGCAGGGAAACCCTCTGCCCATTCCCCATGAAAATTCCCATTCCTGTGCTGCACTGGGGGGTAGCTGCTGCACATTCTGCCCCCTCCTCAGAGCAGAGCTCGTGCATTCCCTTCCAGCAGTGACCCACAGCAGTGGAGTCCCTGTCAGGGACACCCACCCTGCTCTGAGTGCTGCCTGTTCACCCCAAAGCAGCTGTTACCTGCCTGCCAGGCTGGCACAACTGTCTGTGCCAGGAGAAATCCTGCAGCTCTCTGTGTTCTCTGCAGTATTAACTTCAACCAGGATGCTTCCCTCATCTGCGTCTCCAGTGACCACGGCACAGTCCACATTTTTGCTGCAGAAGACCCAAAAAGAAATAAGCAGTCAAGGTAGGGATGGAGCTGTTCTGGAGGCCTGGGGGGGTCCTTGAGCATTGAATTGTATTTAAAACACTGGCCATGTCACTCAGGAGCAAAATCTGCACTGCTGAAGGTGGGAAAATTTATCTGCTGGGCTGGAGTGAAGCTGCAGGTTTAGGGCTCTGTGGTGATTGCCAAGTTCCTGCTGTCCTTTGCAGGGCTGGAGCATTTCAGTAGAGGGTCAGGGTAGGTTTTAGTGGGCCTTAGGATGAACATACATTGTGGACATTTTTCTTTACTATAAATCAATCCTTCTGGCAGTTTTTGCAGTCATTTAAAGCGAGGTAGCTGTAGAGTCTCCCTGAGAAGGGGAATTAACTCAGGTTATCTGATACTTAAATATAATAAAAAGCCAGTAAAAAATCACATGAACCCTGGACCTTGTTCAATCACTCCAGCATCTCTGAATCCACCCTAGTCAACATATTACCAACCTGTGAATGTCTTTTTTTGTTTTCTCTTGCAGTTTGGCCTCTGCCACCTTTCTCCCCAAATACTTCAGTTCCAAATGGAGTTTTTCCAAATTCCAAGTTCCCTCAGGCTCTCCGTGCATTTGTGCCTTTGGAACAGAGCCAAATGCTGTCATAGGTGAGTGATGGAGGCATCCCCAGCTTCTGGCTGGAGAACCAGGCTTGGAGGGAGGGAATGCTCTGCTGAGGCAGGGCTGAGTGTCCCTCAGAGCTCTGGCTGCTCCCACTGCCCAGGGAGGGAGCACGGGGCTGGCACAGCACGGGGCTGCTGGCACAGGGTCCCTCCAGACACCTCTCTGAAGGGCAGCTTGCACTGGAGCTGGAGAGGAGCAAAGCAGCTCTGGCACAGCCCCACTGACCCTGCTTGTTTGTGTTGCAGCAATATGTGCAGATGGCAGCTACTACAAGTTCTTATTCAACCAAAAAGGGGAATGCTCAAGGGATGTGTACGCTCAGTTCCTAGAAATGACAGATGACAAGCTCTGACTGAGGGCAGGGGAGTGCACAGCTCAAAGCACTGCCTCGGCCACCCCACGCCTTTGAGGGACAGGATCTGAGTGTCCAGTACTGATCCAGAAGTTCAGCAGAGCTCATGGAGAAGCCTGGCTCAACATGATCACAAGCAGCTCTGAAGTAGTGGACTGCATATGTTTGTTCTCATTTCTGCAAGTATTCATCATTAAAATCTCTTTGGGTTACTGTCACCAACTCAAGTTTTCAAGATGTGGCTTTCAACAAGCTTGTGCCTCTTGGGTTTCTCTTTAGTCTAAACTGTGACATGACTGGAGCTCCAGCAGGAGAGCCTGCCCCAGGGACAGCTCTGCAGGGGCTGTCCACATCTTCAGCTGGCCTTAGGAAAAGGGATGTGAAAGCAGATTTTAGGCATTGCTTTACTTCCACTGCATGGCTGGGAGCAGGGGAACACTGGGTCATGCTTCCTCCAGCAGGAGTCCTGCCTCCCCCCTGCCCTGCCACAGGTGAGGGGACAGAAAAGGTGACAAGTATGGAGCAAGGGCCACCTGTAGATCATCAAGTCCTGCTTGTCCTCTGACCTGGTGCCCGGGGCTGGGAGGTGGTGTGGCCCTGCCAGTGCTGCTTCAAGTGAGGGATCAGCATTCCTTGTCCAAGGTGCCAGAGGCTGGGAAGCAGCTGGAGGCACCTTTGGGCAAGGGCTGCCCCAGCTCCCCTCTCCTCTGTGAGCACAGACCCAGGGCTGATTCCTTCCACAATCCAGCAGTTGGCACTGGTGTGAGCTGTGGAGCTGCTGCAGCTGGGAGGCTGGAGAGGCCACGGCTGTGTCCAGCACTGAACTGAACAAGGTGGCAGGAGGTTCCATGTCTGCAATGGCTTTAAACTTGCAAACTTGTCTTTTTTTTCTTCCTTTGAGCTGTCGCATACTATTGCTGCTGGCCCAGGGACAGGTAGGTTAGACTGAACTCACTGACTTGTACACTCTCCCCCCAAAATTGTTACCCTATTTCCTGCTGACCTAAGGCACAAGCTCCTAACCCAGAACCTGAGACAGCCCCAAGTTTGGCATCTGTGGCACTAAACACTGGGGCAGGGAGGTGTGGCTCTTTGGAAAGCTAATTCCACAGATGCTTCAGCCCTGACACTCTGTGACTTCAGTTGCAAACTCTAACTTTGACAAGTCTCTTTTAGTGTCATGTAACCTACTAAGGACTAACTTACCATGTTGATGTCAAGGTTGCATGTTGCTTTTAAGCGTATTTAACCACAGGAATTGTTTTGCACACTTATTTGTAATATGTTATTTCTTTTAAATAAAAGTGACTAACTTTGCTGTATTCACTGATGGTCACAGCTGTGGTTTCCATGTGAGTCAGTGGTGGCTGCTGAAGGACAGGAGCTGAACCTGAACCTGCTGCGTGGAGAGGGAGCACGTGAGCCACTGCCTGGGACTTGCACCTTCTTGTCTGTCCCAAAACAAATCCAACTTCCCAGTGCAAACCAGTTCTTGTTCAGCACTTACCTCAGTATTCCACTGTGGGCTGAGGCTCCTCAGCTTGGAAGGGCTGGAGCAGCAGAAGGACCTGGAAGTGTCATCTCCTGGAGAAGATGTGATGGGCAAGAGCTGGAGCTGTGAATCCCCTCTCACTGCAGTGGGAGCTGCTCATGATCCCAGCACCAGGGAACTGCTGAGCTCCCCCTGCTCCAGCAGCTCTGCTGGGCCTCAGCTGCTGCTGCACAACCCCTGCCCTCCTGCCCATCACCCTCGAGCTCACGAGAGACAACCAACACATTTCTGGGGAGGATTTTCCCTAAACCTCAGCTCCAACGTGGCAGCAGGAATGAGCACAGCTGTGCAGGCAGCAGCAGTGCTGCAGTAACCCTGGGCTGCCCTAACACACCTCAGATTTCCTGTGCTACCTGCAGAGGCTGTGATAAGGTAGAGCTGAGTTACAGTGATCACCTCCAGCACAGGATTGAGTCTTCAATGGCTCCAGGCTGCCCCGTGGTGCATTCACCCGGCCTTTGCACAGCTCTACAAGCAAACACAACAGTGCTCAGTCACTTTTTGGGAAGGGGAATGGTGCTTTGGGGACTGTGGGCCAGCAGGAAAGCAGAGAGCTGCCACAGCAGGACTCAGATACTGTTCAGGCTGTTCCTGGAACACGAGGCATTCCCAGCAGCAGCTGCTCCCGAAGCACAGGGACGAGCAGTTTCTTTTGTGTTAAAAAGTAACTCAACGCCTTCTCTCCTCATTTTGCCATCTCCACAGCACCCGTGTCACAGTTCAGAATCCTGACAGGCACACTAATGAGTCAGTGCACTAAATTCTACAGCAATTCCAGGTACCTGCCAGCAGAAACTGGAATACGAGGATTTCTTTCAGAACCTTTAGGTAGTGACAATAAAGGAGAAAATACAGCATTAATCAGTGCAGTTGGAGATGTGAGACACGAGCAGTTCCCACAGAGCAGGGCTGGGTCACTCTGCTCTGACAGCACTCCCTGCCTCCAGGCTGAGCCATCCTCCCTTCCCCAGGGACTGGGTTTGCTCAGAGCACGCTCTGTCCAAGGAGCAGCTTCAGCTCAAGCACCACGGCCCTTCCCAGCAGCTCCACAACCAGCCAGGGCTCTCCCTGGGGTCTCCCCAGCTCCTGAGAGCATTGCCATAAAACCTGAGCCAGCTTCCAGGGAAGCTTTCCTGGTCCTTGGAAGCATTTCCCCAACTGCTGAGAAGCAGAGGCTGTAACCACTGCAGGAAGAGGGGCTCAGACACCAACCCCACGTTCATGACAGCGATTCCAGAAAGTGCCATCTCCTAAAAGTTACTCACAGAAACCAGGATCCAGGCGAGGCAGACACGCTCCTGTGCCCCACACCAGGCACTGGCAGGGCCCTCCTCGGGCACCTGGGCCTGCTGGGGCTGGCACAGAAGCTGCAGTAACCCCAAACATACACTGAGATTGCAAACACGCTTGTTGAGTAATTTCAACTTAGTTAATTTGCTGAATAAAATTTAATTTTATTTAAAAAAATCTTATACACTATTATTCACCTAGCCCTAGTTGTGAACAGATTCTCACTTCTGAAAATAAACCACATTCTAGTCAATTCATTCAACACCAAATTAAATTACTAGTACTGGATTTTTTTTTCTTAAAAAAAGTATGTTAAAACTTTACTTTTTTTTTTATTTTTAAAACCTCTAAAGAAAACGTTGCAATTGTACAGAAATGCTTCTTTTCAGGTTATGCTTTTTTTTTAAATGCCTGTTATAAATCCAGCTTGTGTAGAGTTTTTTTTTCATAGTTTTTTAATGTATTATCTGCAGAGACATTGTAACAGTTCCATTGTGTGGATGAACACAAAACTTGTACAGATTTCTCATATTTGGTCTTTAGGTAAATAGTTTCCAAAAGCTGCCTAAAATAACCACTCCAAACTGTTCAGTCCATCATGAAAATACAGTTTTTTTTCCTTTCGTAGCAGGAAAGGAAATATAAATAATGCATCTTTATTACAGAACAGGACAAAAACCAGATTCCGATGGAGCCCGCTGCGGCTCCCACTCACCTGGCTGCAGGAGGAACTCAGACCTTGTGTGAGCTGAAGACTGAACAGCAGCCTTGTTTCAATTGAATTTTGAAATGTAAAGTGGAATCTATTACCACATTAAAGTGAGAAATTACCGATACATTTTAAAATGTTCAACTGCAGAACACACACTTAAGAAAAAAAAAAAAA
>VZTB01015970.1:483690-525176 GCA_013397245.1 Thryothorus ludovicianus
AAAAAAAAAAAAAGAAAACTCCCCTAAGTAAGTTTCTAGTTCTGGCTGCCTTTGTCACTCACTGCCACGGGTGGGGTGTCCACGTTCACAGCTATGACTATGCTCTCTCCATCCTCAGTTTTGATACGTTTGAGTTCCTGCTGCTCAGCCTGGTCCCCGTTCTGCCTCTTGGTGGGGAGCGACGCCGACGCCGACGCGTGGGTGGCCAACATGTGCAAAGGACTTGCAGCAGCTGCAAAAAGGAGAAAGCAAACTTCAGCACCCTGATCCAAATCAGACACAGGATCACTGAGTGACCAGTTCCTGTGCTGGTACCACCTGGGGTACTGGCAGCCCAGGTGAGGTTTGGGTGTGATTGTTCTGTTTGCACAGTGTTGTGCAGATCAAGGACATTTCCTCAAATCACTCAACATTCACAGAGATTTGGACCCAGATGGGAGAACAGGAAGCAGCTCCATGTAGCCACTGAGAAGGATTCAATGACTGAACATTTAGCAAATCCACACCATAAGCTGTGACAGAACAGAAGTGGATTCACAATCCCCTCTGGTAGGTTGTGGCCAGGTCTCTGATCCCTGCAGGTGTGGAATGGCCTGGAAGGAGAGCAGGGCCAGACCCAGCTGGGGCTGCAGGTTACTGCAGGGAGGGTCTGGGATTCACAGAGCCACGAGAGGCACGGGACAGGAGCAGCAACTCCCCTGCAATGGGTAATGAGGAGAAGGCAGGGCTGGAACAGTCCCCGTGGTCAGCAAAGATGGCACCAGGTGACAAAATGCAAGAGCACAAGTGAATCACAGCAGGAGAGGTACAGTTCAAACATCCCACACCAGATTTTAATCTTCTTCCATGGATGAGGCAGCACCAGTCACCACTCAGGGGTGAGTACAAACCTTGAGAGCCCTGAGGTTCCTCCCTCTGCCCATGAGCAGCCCCTTCCTCATCACTGACCCCGATTAAATTCACTATTCAAATGTCTTTGCAAAGAATGCAAAATGCTAATTACACACTTCCTTGTTCACTGCATTTCATGAAACTTTATCTAAACATTATCAAACCACCTGCTTTTTTCCTGCTCCCTTCTCTCAGCACCACTTCACTGACGTTTCCATGGCATTCCCTGCTAGGGGAGATGAAACATCAAGTCCATGAGAAATTATTACTTGCTAAACTTGTGGTTTGTTATTAGTAAGCTGTCCTAGAGAGCATCACCTCTGCATGAGCCAAGCTGTAAATAAATTTCTTCTGGAATCTCAGCAGTCATTCTGCTGACATTAGAAAAGATATTCCTGGTACCATTTCTGAGCAGGAGCCATGGAAATGGAACTTCTGCATAAAAGGCCTTCCTGCAAAATTCATGTTGCCTAAATAAAAACAAGAAGTTCAGCCCTCACCTTTAACACCCATGAAGACAATCACTGCACTGTTCTGTTGCACTCTCCCAGTGGAAGGTGTCCCTGCCATGGCAGGGGATGGAATGAGATGACCCTTCCTGACCTGAGCCAAACCCTTCTGTGATTGTGTGATTCTTCACTCCAGGGTCTGGTGTGCAGCTGGCATGTGGCAGTAGGAAACCACCAAAGAACAATGATCTTTGAAATCTACACTGAAAGCTGAGATACAGAATATTGAGTTATGAAATGTTATTGTAGCATAAGGAAGGTGAGTTTCTCATGGACCCCAGGGCTCTGAGCTCACTCGCAGGGACCAAGCAATGCAGCCAAGGTGCTCTGCTGAGAGCAGGATCTGAAAGCACCTGCTGTACCACACAAGGAAAATGGAACAGGGACAGGATTTGCTCTGTGTTTCTTTCTTCTCAGATGGCACAAACCTTCTTTCAGTAAAGACAAACACACAAAAGTGTGTGTGAGCACAGCCATGGGTGTAACCTGGACATGCAGACAAACACAAATTTGTGTTTCTGTGGGCCCAGCTCCCCCTTTAGAGGCTTTTCCTGAGAATTTCCTGGTTCTGGCTGGTTTGGGAGTTACTGTAACAAGAGACCAGGACCTGGAGCACACCCCTCTCCACACCCACCACACACAGACACAACAGAGGGAAGCAGCACAACTCTGCTCCTGAGTGCAGCCACACTCCCTGCACAGCCTGCACCGTGGCAGGGAACAATGTTGAAACCAGCTGAGTTTTAGAATCCAGGGAAAAGAGAAAAAGAATTATTCCTTACTCTTAAAAATAGCTTTTCAGTATATTTCACATGGCTGTCAGCTCTGTTCACACATCCCTTCTGACACAGAAAGTGCACCTCAAGTCTGACTGTGATGCTTTTGCTGCTCTTAAGCTGGAAGTGAAGTGGCAGCAGCCAGAACACTGACCTATAAATGTCAGTGGTGGCAAAGGAGTAAAAAGGAAATGAAGCAGGTAATTCACTCCATTAGAAAGACTTTGGAGCAGAAATGCAGGTAATAAATTGGTATAAGACAGCCCTAAAAGTATTTCTGTAAACATATGACAAAACCCCTCTCCTCCAGTATCAGATAATACATAAAGCAAGGCTGCTGGGAGAGGCTGTGAGGAGCTGCCAGCAGAGCAAAGCCGTGCTGGCAGCAAGAGGGAATGTGTGGAATGATGACAAAGCACTGCTGCCCACTCAGCCTGCCAAGGCCCAGAGGGGAGTGATGCATTCAGACATGAACCACCTCAAAACCTTACACAGCTTTGGTCTTTTCAGCACAGGTTCAGTAAAATCATAGTAAAAAGTAACAGTTCAAAGAGCCAACCCACAGGCAAGTTCTGGTTTTCTTGTTGGTGGCTTCCAACAAAGCACCTGGGAGCAGGCACCATTTTAACAGGAATTTACAGGAACTTCGGGGAGGGGAGGGGAGGGGACGGGAGGGGTCTGGCCCGCCCCACACGTACCGGCGCTGCCCTGCCCCGCCACGGCGGCGCTCAGGGGCACGATGTGGGTCCCGTTCTGTGTGACAGCTTTGATGGGCAGCTGGTGCTGCCCCAGCGGCGCCTGTTGCACGATGGTGACTGTCTGTAAGGGCGTGGGCTGCGATGTCTGGATGATGCGACCTGCAGCTCCTATTGCAGCATGGCTAATAGCAGGGAGAGGCTCCACTTTCACTGGAAAACAGGAGAGGAAATAGGGTTAAAATGAGCAGAGTGCTCGGGAACCACTTGGATTCACACAAGCAGCCCTCAGTGGAAGTGTCCTGTTTCATTACTCGCCCCAACATATTGAAGAAATCACAATTCAAACTCTTCAGTTTCAGCCAAACACTTCAAGCACTGCCCTGCAAATATTGATGCCCCATCCCTGCCCCTTCCTGCATGAGGCTTGGAGCAACCCAGGACAGAGGAAGAGATCTCTGCCCATGGCAGGGGGTGGAATGAGATGAGCTTTAAGGTCCTTCCAGACCAAACTGTTCTATGGTTCTACAAGTTTCCAGTACTGATCCCTCTGTACAAACAGGTGCCAAAACAACCCCACAGGTTCTCACCTTTGACTTCCTTGTGGTCTCCATTCTCTTGAGGTTCTACCTTGGGCTGGGTGACCATAGCAGCTTGTGTGACCACCGCCTGTCCCGCAACAGTGTAAGTGTTTGCTGGTGCTAATCCAGTCACGTTGGTCACTGACACAGCTGGGATCTGGTGCACAACGTGAACTGTCTGAACTACAGGCTGCTGGGAGGTCGATGTTGTCACAGGAGTTGCAACAGTGTAGGTGACGGGTTTGATAGCTTGTGGTAGCTGCCGTTGTACAGTAATTAAAACTGGCTGGCTAGAGAGAGGTGATCCTACCAAGAAAGAGGTCAAAATTAGACTGTCAACTTCCATTATTTCTTTAAAGCCAGTCATTCTTTGAAACTTCACATTAAAACCTCAGAGAATTAACAAGCTCCACTAATGCCTGAATGAGCCACAAGGTAACACTGGACAAGGAAGGGTAGGACAAGTGGTTATTCCCAGCTCCAGGCCCAAGGTAAGGGCTGCACTGGCTCAGCAAGACCCACACCCCACTTGGGCAGCCCAGCTCTGCCTCCAAACCAAGCTGTGGTTAGCACTTACTGCAGTAAAGCCCTTTCCACAGATGGGCACACGTGTGTGCTGCAGGTGCTGTGTGCAGCATGCCTGCACTGGGAATCCTCAGGAAAGCTCAGGACTGTGCCTGCCCTCTGCAGTGCCACAGCACCACCAAGAAACTGCGTGGCAAATGTTTATCAAAGAAGGTAATTAAACAAACCCATCCTTATCCCATCGTGCCTTATGCTCCTTTCGTTTTAAATAGGAAATTCCTTAACTCTCTTTATCCTTTCAATTCTTTTATCCTTCCCCACTCTGGAAGGATGACATGACCACAGAGGTGTGAAACTTACCCCTTGTGGGATTTTTCCAAGAGAACTGGTACAAGAGAGCACAGCCCTGCTGAGGACAGAGGCTCAGCCTCTCCTCAGAACCAGGGTGACCCAAGGCTCTGGAGCAGCCCCAGGTAACAGCAGCCCCGTGTGCTCCCTGGCTGTGGCTGGGTTCCTCACAGAGCTGCTCTCAGTGTGAACAGGGGCAGTGCCCTCTCCTCTCTGGTGCAGCCCTGGCAGTGTTTTGGTGCTCAGGGCTCCTCACCTGGGGCACTCTGTGCAAATCGCGCTTCCTGGATGACGGCGAGTTTTGGCTGGATGGCGCTGGGCTCGGGCTCCATGGGGACAGGAGATCCTTCCCTGGACAGGCTCTCGGGGGTCTGGACGCCACTGGAGTGTGCAGACAACACTCCAGAGTGATTAGGAGAAGCTGGGGCACTTCTGCAGTTAGAAATGAAAGCAGCAGCTGATGTGTTTTAACTTCTGAACTGTGAATGCCCGTGACCTTCCTCTAAGGAGACCGTGCACACTGCCCGCAGCAGGGGAGGGCACAGCTACACCCCAGAGCTCAGGATCTTTTAAAAAGCTTCTGTTAAACAGGGACAGAATTTAAAAGCAAACTCCAGGTACAGTTAACAGAGAAGAAGTGGCTGGATGCCTTCTTAGGGAGACTCTAAATCTGTGAAACATGAACATTTCTTCTGGTGGAGAAGAACAACGAGCAAATCTGAGGCCGCAGGGCAAGTAGAAAAAGATCTGCACCAGCAGAAAGGCCATAACTTTACAGAGGGAATAATTTAAACCCAGTTTTTCCCCATCACGAATTCTGCTCGAACATTATCAAACTGAATGCACAATTGTCATCTCTAAGGTCAATAAAAGGGTAGCCGGTATCTGAGAATTTTCTTTGTAAAGTTTTAAAATCCAGTAGATGGCAGTTAGAAATTAAAATTATAATTCTGCAAAACCCACCAAAGGTACAGCGAGGCTTGCATACATTAACAATCTGATAGTTAGTTATGCAAACCGAGCTCTTTAACACTAAAAACAAGCAATAAACACAAGCCTGGTGTATGGGGCAGCCTCCTAAGGAAACACACAGAATTCAAACACTGAGTCTGAAATTAAATTACTGAACTTGTGACTGTATCCGAAGCTATCAAGTCTGTAGCAGCCTGAAGATTAAACAACAGCCATAGTCTTTTTGTTCATCTGGTTTTCCTTACCTAGAAGAGAGTGGTCCCAGAGGGGTTCTAAAGCAAGGTACTCCCCTAGGCCGCCTTTTCCTAAAAGCCTGCTCTATTAATTTGCTTTCAGAGGCAGGGTCTATCCTCCAGAATGAGCCTTTGCCTGGTTCTTCCTGGGAACGTGGTACTTTGATGAAATAACGATTCAGAGAGAGATTGTGACGTATTGAATTCTATGGAACATAAAAAAATATGTAGAATTCATATAACTTTTCCAAGTCAGAATGTGGCCTACTGCAGCAGTTTGTACTATAGGAGACTCGGGGTTCAGCTCTTTCATTCCTTAATTTAACAGAACTCAGCACTGCCAAGCAGTGCCATAAACCTGAAAGGACCCTTGCATTCATCAAATCTTTCCCAACAATTAAAAACCCAGTATGCTGATTGGAAATTACAGGAATCCCATTTATTTCATTCTCTCATGAGAAACACGGTGATTGAAACCAAGGTTTAGAACACTACAAATACTTGTGCAGAATGCAGTGTTAAAAAAAACAAAACTAAAAATGATCAGTGCTTGTACACCACCCTTCCCCAGGTGTCCCAGCTCCTTCCAGGAGGGCCAGCAGAGCACAGCATACACTAATTCTGACCCTATGTGGTAATTCTGTTACTGTTCCACAGTTCAGAAAGAAAAGGCTAAATTACACAAGTTCCAAAGGCAGCTGGATTGTTGTGAATTCACCCACAGCCCAGTTTTGTCTCAATAACAGGGCCAGGAATTTAATGTGTCAATTAAAACACCAAGTGGCAGCAGGTCCTGAACCAGCTCTTCCAGATCCTGGGCACCACGGTCCCTTTGCACATTCCCACATCCTCAATTTCTGCAACATCCCCCCACTCCTCCATCAGAGCAATGCTCAGAGCTGCTGACACCCTCAGGGAGCTCTATTTGTGCTTGGCTTTGCACACAGAATTTAATTTTATTTAATTTTTTCAGTTTTTAACACAGACAAACCCCAAAATCTCTCTCAATATTACCACTGAACAAGAAGAGACTGATGCTAAGGATTCACCCTGAAACCCTTGGGGAGGAACAGAGGTAAATGGGGAAAAGCTTAATGTTAACAAAAGCTCTCAAAAATTTGCCAAGTGAGTGTAAAACTTGCTCCAATATCTGAGTTCATGACCCTGATGGCAAGTTTGGAAAACTTAAAGGAGAGATAACCACATATGATTTCTCAGATGCAAACTGATGAAACCAGAGATGTTTTTCCCTGCCAAAAAAGGAAACATAACTAGAAAGATGCCAAGAACATATTTATAAATTGTATTTATTTCACCATATGCTAGAATAAAGGAGTGGATCCAAAAGTACCTGTTAAAATAAGTTCACAGAGAGGAGTCTTCAAAAGCTCATCAAAATGAGACCATTGGATGCTGAAGGATATAAATACCTCTGTTTCTTAAGGTATGGGACTGGGACACTCTACATGTGTTTGTACTCTATCTTCTGAATAATATGTGCATATATAGCCTCAAATATGGTTTGAAACATCTCTCCAAAGTCACCCGAGCTGCAATCCAACCCCTAATGGGGAGAAGCTGGCAGAGCAGTGACTGAACAGCATCTGATTTTCAGCTTTTCCAATTGTTTCTATGAATAGCTGCTGATTAATGACTCCAGAACACACTGTCTGCTGTGCCTATCACCTTGGCTTTAGGAAGCATTACACCCCCAAATTCACACCCTGTTCTCTGGCAGAGCTCTTTGCCTCAGCATAACTCTGTGTGTGTGTGTGCTGGGCTCATGATGCTCACAAAGCAACAACTACACAGATACTCAAGGTACTGCAAAATAGGAAGCAAAACACACATCAACATTTTATAAACAGAGTCTTGTTGCTAAAACAACACGACTGCAGCCAGGATACTGCACTGTTATGTGGGAAAGGGAAACAAAAGAGACTTCCCAGCCACAACAGCCAAGTCCTTGACTAACCAAACCCTTAGCAAACAGGCAGGGGCAGCTACGTTCCCCACTAACCTTGGGAGGGTGACCCAGCTTTCAGCTAGGCCATATGACAAATTAGTATGTGATTAATATTTAAAAATCTCTTCCTCTACAGGGAAGGCTTGAATTCTTCAGTGTTCCACTTGTGCAGCCAATGTTAGCACTTCCTCACTCTATCTCCCCAAATTTCACCTCCCTGACAAGGACTGTGAGCCCACGGGTGCTCCAGGCCCTGCAAACTCTGCCCCTTGGCCCCTGAGACACCAAACCAGCACCTGAGGCACAGAGCCCTCACGTGTGTCTGGGAAGGCTCTGCCAGACTGATTTGCACTTGGTTAGTCATCCTGGCAAAAGCTGAGGCTGCTCTTGTGAAAGTGAAAAGAAAGCAGAAATTAAATCTGCAGAGGTGAAAGGATTGGTCCAACTCGGTGCAGGAATGGGCAAGTTCACAAATCAAACAGTGCATGAAGCAGGGTGAGATAATGACAGGTAACACTTGTTCCTTCACCTGCTGCCTGGGCAAGATCACTGCTCTCAAACAGAACTGAACATGGAGCATTTAACATCCCAATTTTATCTCAAGATAGCAACATGGATGTTTACACAACTGCAAGTTCCAGAATGTGACACCATTCCTAGATAGCATACAGGATTCAAATCCAGTGCCAAATGCACTTTGCTTTCCCCAAAGTCTGTCTGCATCCCTACTAGAGGTTTAGAGAACACCATTCCATCAATAAATCAGTATTTCAAATACAGACTGATGTGGATTGCCCACTTTGTTGGAAAACTTCAGAAGACAACACACTCATTTCACAAATTCTATTTCTCAAGGGTTATGAGGCTTACCAACTGCCTGCTCATGACAACTTACAGCTGCCAGTATTGTTCACATGTAAAAAAAATATTCCAGAAATCAGAATTACCTGCCAGCCCTTGTCTGCTGTCCTGTAGTAGGGATAATTTTTAGTTATGTGCGTATAAATTCCATTTAGTGTAAGCTGCTTATCCGGGGCCATTGTAATTGCTTGGACTATTAACTGTGCATAGGAGTAGGGTGGCTTAGAGTCATCCTGGACAAAAACAAGAAAAGTCTGCATCAACAAACTTTGAAGAGATACACACTGCTTACTAGATCAAAAGTCATAAAATATCATTAACTTGACTTAGGGCACTTTTGGACAATCAGAATCTTGAGGCAGAAAAGAAACTTAAGAAAGCTTTGTTCCTCTGATTAGCAATTTTAGGATAATGTAAATTTTGCAGATATGTATAACAGCAAAGAATTTTCAACAGTCTCCAAATAGAACTGTAACTGAGACTGCACACAGACCCTCCCCCAAAGGGTAAATCAATCAATCAATCTCACATCTGATTGGAAAACCCTACACCTTGTTTTTAAATGCTAAATTACCACCAGCGCATACACCTTAGCAAACAAAACATCCCAAGTCTTCCCTCCAGTCCAGGTGTAATTTCTGGGATTGGTTTCAAGCTGTGTTTACCTTTGGGCTGTCTCCCCCAGAAGCTTCCTTGTCGTTTTCTGACTGTGAATTGTCAGCCATCAAATGTAGGTCAGATGCTATTCCACGACTCATTTTGTACCCTGAAGAGCCTGCGCCGCGGGGGCTCGATGGGCAGGAATTTGCAGCACTGTAGAGCATAAAAAGAAGATCCTACTATTTTGTTATACAGTATATCACCACATTATGTCTCATCAAAAAGCTCTTACTGCAGCAAAGGCACTGGCAGAGCTGGGAGGCTGCAGCTACAGGGCTCTCAGGGCTGCCATTCCAACCTTCCACGCCTTGCTGAGCCAGCCAGGGAACCAGAACCACTGCAGGGAGAAACCCTGCTCAGCCTTTGCTCCTCAGACAACAAAGATCAGCTCATTACAGCCTCATAACTGATTTGTGTGAGATTTGCCACCTTAAGTCCATCTTAACTGCATCAGCAGCCACAAATTTTCAGACACACCTCTTGCAAGGAATTTCTGCCATATGTTTGTGTTCATTCTGCCCCCCTAAAAAATCCTATCTCCTGTGTAGTGTTTCTGCATATTTGAGAAAATGTAGCCAGCAGTGAGGTAAAAAAAGGTTTGATTCTCATTTAAATGGAAGCCAGTACTATTTTAAGTGTTTACAGGTGTGGGCACATAATTACACATAGGTATGTGTATAAAAATCATAAATTTATCTAGAAATGGGATGCATCAGCACTGACTCAGCTGATTGATGCAGTATTAGGCCAACAGAGCAGATACACTCCTAGAAAGCAAGAGATGGTGCCAAACACTAAAAGAGTATCTCCTAACACTTCACATTTTGCCATCCACCACAGAAGAACAGGTAAACCTGTAAATTATTCCACTGGAACATCTTTCTACCAGCAATCCCCTGCCTTGCAGAGTCCACAGGAACTGCAGCTGCACGATGCCAATTTTCTTCTATGATTTCCTTTTAGCCAAGAGGAAAGTCAGCAGGTGAGGTTCATCCCCTTCCCCAAAATAATTCTGGCAGCTCTCTTGCAAGGACACACACTCTCTGCAATTCATACTGCAGGTGATTTCAAGGCAGCCCTCAGAAATTCCAGAAAACTAGAAATCTCAATAGCTGCACCTGCTGTGCCCCCAGAACCAGCCCTATCTCCAAAGATAATCTTTAATCTTTGAATCTGTGGCTCAAAACATCAACAGCAAATAAATCTAGACAATGTTATTTAGCTCTACACACTAAAGCTTGAGCAATTTTCATCTGTCAAGGTTTGTTTGTCTGCCTGGCCCCTCAAGTTTTTTGCTACCTCCTTTTTTATGTACAGAAGGAGGCAAACACTATAGATTGAGCAATATATACTTACACTGAAAGTATCAAAGCTTCACTTCCCAAGAAATCCCCTCATGATCTGTTACCACTGATATACTTACTATAAGAGAGAGATGGCATTTTTTAAGTGTTGTACAGAAGAATCCTTGGTTAGAGCCAAAATGTGGAGCTCATTTATTTTTTTAGATATAGGTCACTCCTGCTCTGTGTTTTCACCTATCAGCTGACAACATCCCTCTGCTCACTTCAGCATGTATTGACAAAGCAACACATATGGTATAATCAAAGCAAGTTTACAAGTCTTCTACAAAACAGGATGATTTGCAGAGAAACTGTCAGGCTTTGCTCTCAAAATAGACTCAAAACTGTCATCTTTTTTTTTTTCTTCTGTAATAAACTACTCAACAGGTGCATGAAAGCCCTGAAGAGAATTACAAAATTCAGTGAGGCAAAGCCAGTGGTGATAGATGGGACATTATCTGAAATATTTGTGAGCTGCTCTGTCACTGGCAAGATGTGTTTTCCCTGAATTCTTACAGGAAAGCAAACCTCTCACACAGACAAGTCTAGATATCTCCTCTGTCTGCTTCCATCATTTAGGCAGGTGTCATTAAACACTCCCAGATAGAGACCAGGAGCTTGGCAAGCATGCAGGAAGTCAATTATCCTTCCATTCAAACCTCATTAACAAGTTGTATCTTTTTAAAAAGCAAACACAGACAGTTCTTTGCTCAAGTGAAGACACAGGAAGTGAGAGGGGACAAAAAAGCTTCCAAAACCACACACAGGACAAACAACTTCCAGTGCCTTGACATGGAAGCTTTGCTCTTGATCTTTCCAAGTCTCTGAAAAATTCCATCTGAAGTAATTTTACCCATTTGTGAGGGTGGGCTGCTTGTGTTTAATTGAGTTTGGTCCCAGGTAACAGGTGGGACAAGGGCTGCAGTTACCAAAGAAGGAGCAGGGCAAGGAAAATCCTGGCTCAGCCATCCTGACTGACACTGAGCTCTGCTCCTCAGCCTGTGCTTTCAGTACAAGGTCTGCTCCCTTCCAGCAGAGAATAACCAACAACAAATCTTCTGGAGTAGGAGATCAGTCCATTTTCCACACCAATAATAACCCAAACCATCATTTTTCCTGATGATGAACTTCAGGAGGACAGTGGCAAATCAGGACGTTTTGAAACGGTGTAATTTAAAATTGTCTCACTGAAGGGTTGCAATAAGCATGCAAGAGCAAAAAGCAATTTAAATTGTTGGAATGCAAGAAAAATGCCAGGTTCCTGAGCAGGCTGTTACACACTGATCATGCTAAACCAGAGTATCACAGACTGTTCATGCATCTCTGGCAGCAGGAAAGGGGTTTCTTGAGGCAGGTAAAGCTGAGCTTCAGCCGAATTTTGACCTCAAAAGCAAAATCCTGAATGAGAAAGTTGTGCTGAGCCTGACTGTACGTGGCCCTGATCCCACCTGCAGGGTTTAAATACCTGATAGTTCCTGTGGGAGAAGGGAGAGGGCTGATCAGGTGAGCCATGTTGTCTGGAATGTTTATTGTTAAGGGAGAGATCTGGGGTTGCACAGGCTTCACTGGGGACTCCGGGGCCTCCTGCTTTTCCCTCTTTTCATTGGACAGAGCTGTGAATGTTATCTTGATGTTTGTGCTGGGAAACCTGAAAGTACAGCTGAAAAATAAAAAAAAAAAAACAACAAACCAACAACTATATGAGCCACTTGTTTACAGAATGTCAGACTGTGAATAACTTGCATGTTACCATCTAAGCTCATTACAGTATTTGTGTAATTACCCACGACCATCTTCATTTTACAGACCAAACAGGGAGCTCAGCACGAGCAGAAAAAGATCCCCAGGTAAGCAACTGACATTTGGAAAGGAATACAAGCAAATGTAATTCTTTCTAACAAGAGCAGTTTGTGCATTGTCTCTAAATTTCTCCGTGTTCATCCTGATCCTGCAGCAGCCCCAAAGCAGAGCTATTTTAAAAACAAAACCTCATTATTTTATGATGCCAAGGAACAGCTCCAGCAAATGAACAAGTTGGTCCATGATAGCAGAATTAATCAGAAGCATGAACATTGGCCAGTTTGAGGTCTAACCAGTTTCTCAGACTGGTCCAAGAGATTTGTGTTCTTTTCTCTTAAAATACTTATTAAATTAAACATATATCAATTATAATTCTGTTAATTTACAGAAGATACTGCTGCTTTAGTACTACATTCAAATACCTTTTTTCAGAGCTGAATTTAAGACCCAGTTTCAGTAAACTGCCTATTTTCACGAATTACCAAAGGTTACATGCCTAAATTTAATGACAAACAATAAATTAACAATGCGCAACTGTTTAAAAATTTGAAAAATAAAATACACTGAATGTACCTTAGGATAATCCCCTTTCTACATCCCTGAGCACAGCATTTAGAACCGAACCCAATTAAAAAGGACACGCTTGGTTCTAACTTCTCAGTAAATAAATTTGCTCAATCTTGAGCAAATAAGAAACTTAATTTTGTCTCAACAAACGCATCTATAAAAATACAGTTCAAATAACTTTACTACCTCCTCATCCTTAAGTTGTTAGACTACACTGAGCACTAAACCCACGATGACATTTACACACCTCCCACACGATGAAAGGACTTTCCAGAGACACCATACCCAGAAACAAACCTCACAAAATGTTGAGCTTTGGGTTTGTTTTGCTGTTAAATGTTTCTGCGCTGATCTAGCTTTATACAGAAAGGAAACAAGCTCATGTTGGAACAAGGGGTAAGAAATGAGCCATGAATGCAAAATACAGACTGTAAATAAAAGTGATCATTTCTCTGGAAAAATATATGAAACATAAAAGTGATGTAAGAATTGGCAGGAGCGCTCAGCTGCAGAGTAGCCTTAGAAATGAACTCTCCTATGCTTTGGCTTTCATATCTTAAAATGAATCTAAGGATGTTTACAGAACAAAGGCAGCATTTGATTTTCACTCTGTCCCTTGCCACATGCACCACAGTGGTTCTTTTTCCCTACAATCCACACTCAAGGATCAGGAAAAAGAGAAAGAATTGACAGTGACCTTCCTTTTCTCTGTGTCTCACTTCTGAGTGCGGACCGTGTCCGCATTTAACAGACGACCTATTTCTGAAACATGCTCAATGTACTAAATTAGGAACAGAATCTATGCCAAAAAACTGCACATGCAGTTCAGCAAGGAACTTAAATGGACCAATTTCTGGGTTGGGTTTTTTTAAAATATTCAGTAACAACTCATTTCTTCGCTTTTTTTCCAGTAGAAAGTATTTTGTGCTTGTATCCCTTTAGTGACAATGGTTGTTTTGCTAATAAAAATATTTTCCAAGCATTTCTTTTAAGCAGCAATAAAAACAACACTCAAGTGTATGCGAAGACAGAAAAGATTAAGTAAAAATTCCTGTGAGAAAGTGAACAACAACATGTGTTTGACACAGATTTAAATTTTAGTCACCTTCCCTATGCATTTCATGGGGCTATTCCATACCTGCAAATTTACCTTAAATGTTTTTAAGACCAAAGTTATTTCAACTCAAGCAAAATATGGGAAGAACTGGACATGGCTTTTGGGGCTAATTCCCTGGTTAGAGTCCTTATTGCCCTGTAAAAAGCCACCCCAGTGCACAGCACCTGAATATTATCAAAAGACCACATCTGTCAATTGATTCATATTTGCAAACAGTTTTTTTAACAGAAGGATATTTTTATAGCTGGAATTCAGCCAAAAAGCAGAATAAAGTCTATACTAACCAAGAGAATTCCTGAATAAATTGCAGTTATGCAAATGTATTATATTTACATCCAAAATCAAAGTAGAGAACATGTTCTAATTTGATCAGAATCAAGTTGGTCTTGGCACATTTCTTTAGTTATACAATGAACTAAACAAAAACCACAGAAACACCCACAGGGAGAGACCTCATCAAACATTCAGTCCTCTACCAGCTGAACTGGGTTTTACTCACTGTTCAAAAGCTTACAGTAGTTTCACAACACACGGCCACAGGATGGCTGGGGGAGGAGAAACTCACCTAGACAACCCACTTACAAAAAAATCCCAAAGAAATACAGCAGGTCTGTAAGATTTTCTGTACATTTATTGGTGACAAGTCCAGCCCAGGGGAGCATCACAGTGGAGCCACTGCATGACCCAGGGAACCACAGAGAAGGTGTCACAACTAAAATGCAACTCGTTACCTCAATTATTCTTCTTTAAATTAAAAAAAAAAGCTCATTGTGGGATGACTAGTGGAAAACAGAGAACAAGCACCACTTCATTTTAAACAGATAAATCTTCTATATCTGCAGTTCCCAGCCAAACACAGCAATGCTGATCCAGGCAGGACCTCTGCAGAGTTTAGGAACTTTGCAGGGTGCCAGAGAAGTGTCTCAGGGTAAAAAATGTGCAAAGTCTAGTCTTGTCACATCTGTATTTCCAACATTTTCTCACTTCCCCTCAGCAGTTCTGTCCATACTGCAGGGAAAAGCTGATGATACACTTGCTTGTGTGAAAATAGCATCCGACTGGGAAGGAGGAATTTCATCCTGTCTTTATCTGGGAAATCAAAATACAGAAGAATTCAGTTTCTTGCCTGTACATAAACCCTGCTGTGACACCCAGTGCCTCAGTATCCTTTGAATTATTCCAGTTTAATTGCCTTCTAAGAACCAGGACCAAAATCAGACAGAAGCTGCCACGCCACTTTGATCAGCAGGTTCTTTTATCAGCACCTCCAGATTTTACATTCAAATAGATTATAAGGGTTCAGCAGTGATAACCCCTGAAGTCACAGCAGTTACAACTGCACAGCTCAATTCCTTCACACTGACTGTGATACTGAACCCCTGTCAGCATAAAGATCCCCTGAGATTTAAACAGATCTGAAAGAATAACAAGATGCCTGGTTTTGAACTCTTGTTGATTTACTGAGAGCCAAGGACAGCTTCAACTTTTCACATTCAAAAGCCAAAGACTCAAAAAAGAACCCAGTCAGCATCTGGGAGATTGCTTGTGTCGATTTTTGACTTCAAATACTCTCAAGGTGAACACGGGCAGCACAGCTCTCCCCAAAGAGAAGCAGAGGTCATTAGCAACATCTGCACCACCAAACACAGCTTTTCCACTCAGCTTTCTCTGACTCTACAGCAGCCTGAGATGATAATGATACTATTTGTACTTCCTTCTGCTATTTTGATCAGTGAACTAAAAAAAAACCCATGGAAATCACGATACTTCTGGCTATGGTCTCCTCTCCATGGAAGGGAGATTTCAAAATAATCTATTTTCTAATTCCTCTTACCCACCCATTTATGGTCTACTTTCCAAACTTTCCCCTTGCTCCAGTCAAAATGACACTCGCATTTATTTATTTATTTACACTTCTGGTAGAAGATGTGCACACTGACAATCACCCACAGTGCACACTCCCAGGCCTACTTTTGAAACATCTGTATTTTGAAAGGCAAGCAAAAATTGAGTTTTTCCATCTTTCAGACACAACCAGAGAGAAACTGAGTTTGGAAGGGACCTTTGGAAGTGTCCAGGCCAATCTCCTCCTCAAAGCAGGGTAACTTCCAAGTCAGACCAGGCTGCTCAGGGCCTTGTCTCTCCAAATTTTGAAGCCTTCCAAACACAGAGTTGGGCACCTCAATTCCTCCAGTTACACTCTCAGGCAGTGAACAGTTTGCTCAGGTGTACAGATACAAATCCTTCACTGCAGCTCCTACAGCTGCTTGTGCCAAACTGTGAGCCTGGCCCCAGGCTTTCTATAAAGACTGCTGAGGCACGGGAAGGCAGCACTGACATTCATCCTGGGCTTCTCCAGGAAAAAAAATTAAATTAAATCGAGGTCCTTTAGCCTCTCCCTCTGCCCTGAGCATTCCAGCAGCGAGTCCATTCAAGCAAGTGCCCACTGGAACGTGGCGCTTGGAAATTACAATTTGATTGACTTCCTGCTAATGTGTAAATTTAGTTTGAAAGCACAAGGACCCCAATTTCATCTTTTGTCCATCTGCTGCTTCATTCATTATTGATTCCATTACAATGGATTAATAGGATATTAATTATAGATTAAACAATATGTGGCTGTGGTTTTTAACTGGTTTTTAAATAAACAAGACTTAAAAGATGAGTCTTAACAAGTACAACTAGAAATACCATGGAAGTGAAAAAAGCTCAACAAGTTGAAGTATGATTACATATTTCAGAGTCTGAATTTCTGACTGCTCAACACCAAGAGCAGGCATAGTGAATTATTCATGTCCAAAATTTATTTTTAAGACTTTGGGCTGGGTTTAATTGAACTGGAAGTCAATACCACAGTCCATCTCTGGAATAGAGTCATCACCTTTAGAGCTAAAAGAATCAACAAACCCAAAACTTATTAAGAAGACAAATTGAACTGAATTGCTGTTTTTATTTCAAGGCAATCTGAAAGTACCCAACAGTTTAAAGTCTGGGCTTCTAAGCTAATAACAAAGGTGATCTATAAATCCATCCAAACAGCCAAACTGAGTGGCCACTGAAAACTCCCAGCACTAAATTGCTAATAAAGTAAAGGTTATTAAGAAAATAATACACAATCTTTCACAGCAGGCATTGTCTTGACTCTCTAAACAGAAATAACTGTTCAGATATTTGTTTTACAAAGTATTTTCTAGGATTCCATTAAAAAAGTGTTGTTGCAACATTTTGCCACCACTAAGAGTATAGGAAAAGTTATCACTTTTTGAAAAAGAGTGATCCAGTATAAAACTAGTCAGATTATAGTTATTTTCTTATAATCCTAAACAGGGATAACTTTCTCAATGGGTGATTTGTTCATGTAGGTGCTTGTTCACCTCCATGAGGTGTCACCCTATGCTCCTGTCAAAGATTTTAGATTTAAAGTGGCATTTGTAAACCTTTATCCATTGTTGGCAATTGGAGTATCTGGTTTTGTCTATTGATGGGGGACTGGTGATGAGAAAAAAAATATTTCTATTAATGCAATACAAAGCTCTGCTCCTCTAGTGGATTTTTAGAAAGGACATTTTTGATGCCCTCTTGGTTGCAGCTGACCACAGCCTGTGAGAAACCACCCCAGAACATGGCATCACCTCCTACAGGGCCCTGTCCACACCCATTGTGGTGGGATGGATTCCTCCTCCTCCTCCCTTTCAAACTAAGCCCTGATGTGGCTAATTTACCATACATTTACATTCAATTATGCTTGGCCATTACTAGACAGGACACTTCTAGAGGTTAGCCAAAAAGCAACTGCCCTTTGAAGAGTGGCAGCTTTTTCCTCTTGGGACTGCATCCCGACCTCACACGTGTTCCCCTTAATTCCCTGTATCCTTTGCAATTGATTTCTGTGGCCCACAGATCAATCTTTGCACAGCACATCCTCCACACAGAGACTGCGAGGGCTCGAGCCACGCTCGACCTCTAATGCCAGAAGGAACAAAACCCTGGCAGGTTTTTAAACCAGCAATCAGAATTTTTATTCTGAGCACTGAGCATTCTCTTCACAGGGATTTGGGGATTTTTTTTTCAGGTGTGCCATCACTGTGTACACAGTGCCATCTAACAGGATGGAAAACACCCCATAAAAGCAAGATCACTGATCCATCTATCTCTATTCTCTGATCTCTTAAGATTCAAAAGCAAAGATTTATGCAGCAACAGAAGTGATGAAATATTGCTGCAGCCTTGTTAATTCAAGTTGGCCAATAAAACACTTGTAGCAAATTGTAAGCAAAGGCTGGAAACACAATCTAGCTGTAAATTGCTGGCTCCCCCAGGGGAAACTTCGGTTACAGACTTCCCTGCTCATGTTTTAGCAAGTGCAGAAGTGTGTAGAGCTGCTGGTTGCTATTCCTTACAGGAACAGTGCTGACCTGCCTGAGAAGGCTCTGGAACGAGCCTGCCTGCGTCAAAAAATGATCCTATGACAGCAGAATATTGATGACGACAAGAGGAACATTCCTGAAGCACCAGCAGCAAATGCAAACGAGTAATAAACACATGACCCCCTCTGAAATGGTGCTCAGCTCGTTCCCACTCACAGGGCTGACGTCATGAGAAACTGGGCATTTTTAACCCTGTGTTCACAGCACTTTCTCTGAGGCTATTTAAGAGTTTAGACTGAAAAGAGTGTGCTGAAGTTGCTCCACTACAGCAAATTTTGCTGCAAACGTAAAGGATTCTGTGAACAACTCGGAGCTGATCTCACTCCTCCCCTGCATTATTACGCTACAGAAACGTGGTCACAGTGTATCACAGATTTTCAGAGGTTCTTGTTTCAGCAGCCAGGATCTCTTTTCTTTCCATACCAACCACGCAACACAGCAGCAAAAACATTTAGGTTATCTTACAATCAATGGCAATGTGCTGTGGTTAATTAAAACTACCTATCTCAAAATCTCAAATTTCCACTGCCTTCTCCTCTTTTCTTAAAGGGCAAAATATTTAAACCAGCAAGAATTAAAAAAAAAAAAGCCAGAAAGCCAAACAAAACCTAGAGAATTTCAATGCAGTAGCCCTGCACAGGCTGCAGGACTGAGAAAGCACTTGGCCTGCAGGCAGGAGTGTAGGCAGCAGTTACTGTAGAAACCGAGCTCTTCCCTGCTTTTCTCTGAGCAAAAGAAAGACACAAAAGAGCTGGAAAACAGCGATCGATGGGAAGCAGCTTATAAAGCTGCTTGTCACATCTGCTGCAGGAAAACCAGACACTAATTCATTAAAACTGCTCATGTAATGCCTCTGGAATTTGAGGCTCCCCAGCCTGTGAATACAAAAGAAACTCCGCCTATGGAAACACTGCATTTTCGGGTGTTTAGCATCTCTGTACACAAAAGCAGTATGCAGAGCCAGGTTGTGTGGTCTCAATCTCTACATTTCCTAGTAAACTATAAAAACAATTTAACATTTGTCCAAGAGCTTGAGTGCCTCTACCTTTGCCAAATTGCAAACAGTCCCAACAAAGCCTACATACATCACCGTGTAACACAACAGCTTCCTGCTTAAAAAACACAAACAAAACACTTGCAACGGGAAAATAGAAATCAATTCTCATTTTTTTCTTCCTTCCAGATAACTGCATTTAACCATAAATATGCAAGCTCCAACTTTCTCTGTGACTGTAAATGCCACTCCAAAACTTCCCATAAATCCCAGGATGTACAACCACAGCTGAGCCAAAGCTGACAAACCAAACCCACTCCACCCTTTGCCACCAAGCTGGCTCCTTGGAAGAGCCTGGCACCTCAGTCTCAGTCACAGGGCACTCGTGAGGGTGCAAAAGTTCATCTGGAAACACTGAGGTTCTAATAATATCAATCAGTGTTAAAGAGAAGCTATCAGCAGAGCAAACCAAACTGCTGGGAGCCAAGCAGACAGTTCCTGGCATCTCACATTCCTTACAATTAAAGCAGTAGGAGGAGTACAGTGAACAAGTGCTGTCATGATGTGTTTTGACGCAAGCATAATCATAAAAAAAGCTCTTGTGACTCATACATTACTTTAGTAACAAAAGCCTTCATTTATTACCTCATCAGAGACCTGCATTCCATGGCAAAATTATGCCCAAACTTCCTAATCGTTACCAAGAGAGCAGCTACCCACTGAGGCAGGGCTGCACAAGGATTATTCCTGATGCAAGGAAGCAAAGTTTATTTTAGATGGGCTTTTCAAGGCAGAACTCAGCTTCCAAGAGCAGCACAACCCTTTATTTGACACAGAAATCCATGACTAACTCAGGCCATTGAAGAATGACAAAAACTGCTTCCTACCAACTCGAACTTGGAGTAGACAGCAGTGTTTAATTTCTCCCCTAAATCTGCCTGTCTGGTCAAAGAACAGGCTTTTTTCAGCCTCCTCCCACACAGCTATGGGCATTAATTAAATTTCACAGTTGCCTACCTAAAGATGTCTAATGGTCAAGAGCCATTCCATATTTTCTTCACTGTGATAATACTGCTAGGCTGGGAATCTTAACAGAAATCAAGATTTTTGTATAATATTCTGAGATTTTTTTATAAACCAAGCATGCTTCCTAGAATGTTTGAACAACTTTTCAATTTTCCTTCTCTCTGCAAATTCCTAAAGCTTTTCTCCTGAACGTGCAGACCCTCCAGAAATGTTCTGTGCACTGACTGCTCCACAGTGTGACATAAATTTAGGTTCCTCTCACTTGTGTGGACACTCAAGAACCAATCAAGAAGCCAAAAAGTCTGAAAAGCCACAAAGTAAAGAAACTAATCTACAACAAGCATGTTGTTATTGGAAAATATCCTTCAAGAAGCACTCCTCCTCCTGAGCTGTTCTGAGACCATGCCAAGTTCTCAAATCGTGGGCTGTGGTAAGGGGCAGCAGGAAAGTACAGCAGGATAAAAGCAAATAAAAACAACAGACACGATTGAACCAGGCAGAGAGTCACGCAAGTAGAAATCTGTCCAGGAATAAAATTTTAAAAAAAATAGACTCAATAAAATTTTTCATGAGAACACAAGCCAATCATTGCCATGTACTGAAGGAAAGGGCAGAGCATGGCCACACGAGGCAAGGGATTAATGTTTCCAAGGATAAACTTGGGCCCCTGTTTGTCATCTGTCCCTAGAGTGAAGGAAAGCTCCATGATGCCTTTGACACAGGAGGGAAAAGCCTAAAGTGCTCTGAATCAGGGCTAGGATGGCTGTGTTGCATTTGTTTAAAGGCAGTTTAGGTGCAGACACACACATGCACTCCTACCCACACCTCTGCAATATTAAGCAAAATGAAACCCACTCCAAACAACACCTACTGAAGTATGAACACAGACCAAGGCTCCTGAAGCACAGGCTCCTACCAGGCTCTGCAATAAAAGCCTGACCTCGGGGATGGTTCAGGCATACAGGGATGTGACAGGGCAGGCTCTCCTTGAGCTCTGGTCCCAGCCACCATGACTCCAGTTCCCAGCTTCCAGGAGCCACTGGTAACTCCAGTGATACACACTGATTCAGCAGAAAATTACTCAAGTTGAAATGTAGAGGTCTGCTGATGCTTTTCTAAGTTTAAGCCACCTCATGGTCTAATCTTGATTCAAAAAGACATCATGAGACCTGAATTCAAAAGCTGTGCTATATTACACAAGACAACACTCCCAATATGCAACTGTTCTAACCATCCTCTTTGAAAGCTTGAGATTTGAACTAATACAGAAAGACAAGCCTCCAAAACTAGTTTCTGTGCTACTTTCAAGGTCTCAGCTATAACTAAGCCACTGCTGTCCTTTTCATTAGAGGGCACTGACACACTGCACACAGGTCAGCTCTGTAGATCCAGTGGGTTTCAAACCAAGGCACACCAAAGCTTAGGGACAGCAGCATTCACATGGGAACAGTGGATGGCAGAAAGCCTGAAGGACAAGGAAACACAGCACCAACAGGCTTCAAAAACAGGGAGCAGGGAAGGGGTTAGAGAGTTCACCCTGCACACCAAGTAATCCCCTTCAAAACCCAAGGGATTGGTTTTAAAAGACAAGGCAAAGCTCTTCCACGATAACAACTGCTGGAAAAGAGCACTGAAATTTCATCATCTGCCTGCCCATGAAGTATTATTCCCATTTTCAAAAACAGATTAAACGGATTTGTGACTTGGCCAAGGCCGTGTTGGCAAGTGTGCAACAGAGTTGGGAACAGAACATATTTTTCCCAACACCCAATCTTTGTTTAAACCATTGAATCATCCCCCAATTCTTCCTTTTCCTACAATCCCTTTAAGAGGCAAAACATCAGGTGAGAGATGTCTTCAGGAAAAGGGAGGTTAGTTCATTAAATCAGACTGAAGTACCCCAGAGTTTGTAGCACAAGAGGAGCTGTTTAAGGAGCACAGAAGTTGTGGCTGTGAAGCCCACATGAAAAAAAGCAACACATACACACACATATCCTAAGCCAGTTTTTTTATTCTCCCAAACAGAGCTAAAGGAACTTTCATTTCATCTGTACTTTACTACTACACCATGAAAACTGCTTATTAAATGCATACATTCTAATTAAAATCTATACAGTTAAATACTGAAGGGTTTGAGGATGCTAAATGAGATAAATCTCATTTCCTATGTATCTGTGAGATGCAAGACTTTTTTCCCCCCCTTCTTAACAGAAGAAAATTAAAGTAATATTTCAAGTAA
Source organism: Thryothorus ludovicianus (assembly GCA_013397245.1). NCBI lineage: Eukaryota > Metazoa > Chordata > Aves > Passeriformes > Certhiidae > Thryothorus > Thryothorus ludovicianus. The sequence continues at coordinate 506,221 of VZTB01015970.1, forward strand.
TTAAAAAATAAAGAAGAAAAAGATAAAATTGCTATCTTAATACTGAAAAGTATGTGGAGAGAAAGGATTCTTCATTTGCTTTCCTTTAACACCAAGGAGTTCCTCATTCCAGGTGACAAACAGCTGTCAGGTTACTCCAAGTGTTACTCACTCGTGTAACTCCTGTGCAGAACCACCCAAAAACATTCCTGCAATGAACCCTGGAGGTGTTCAACAACAAGGGCACATCCTCCTCCTGCTGATACTGAAGGACTCACTTTCATTTTGTTTATCTGTGTTATATCTACTGTTTTTAATTAACCATACTCCTACCCTGCCCTATACCAACAGAAAGAAATTGGAAAATCTTTCACTGGCCAGAAACAGCCAGACTTTTTTCTTTTTGCAATAGCCACACTGTTTTAATGATGAAAGCACTTTTTTCACATTTTATTTCCTGCCCTGTGTAAATCAAGGCACTGCTGTACACTCTTCAGCCTGGGTTGGAATTCTCAATGACCAGATCAATCCCACACAACAAAGAATGTGGGATGGAGGGTGATGACAAAAGCATCTCCTTAGGTTGTGTGAACCAAACTCAATCTGACATTTTCTGAGAATAAACCAACCATGTCTTGAGAGTAGCCTCTTCTGCTTTAGCCTCAAATTCTAATCTTTATTTACTGTTATTATTTTGTGATTTAGCTCTTCCAGACCATTCAATTTTCTAAAAACAGAATATGCAAAAGGAAGAAATGGTCCTGGTAGTAATACATTGTTTCACTCTGCTTTAACCTCTGATCATTGTGTGAGACATTCCAGAGCCAAAGCAACTTCGTAGGCAACAAATGACCCAGGATCAGTTAAAGACTTCCAGAATAAAAATTAATGCTGAGCTAACTCATCCTCAGAGCACGCAAACTGATGTAGTTACATTTATAAAATGACTGAAATGCTGAAAAAAGCGAGCTGCAATCAACTCCAGAAAGGTTCTTAGGCTGAGGAAGATCCTGCCAAACTGCTCAAATGATGAAATTTCACTGGGTGAGCAGAAACTTGCAAAGCTTTCCTACACAGAGACACAGATCCAGCAAGGTGTCTCCCTTCCACCCTCCCTGGAAAAGGAAATGACATTTGGCCAAGTCAGGCCTCTCCAGTTTATTAACTGAGCATCTTTCCTCAGTGGAACTGTCAAAACAATCACATAACAAAAAAACCTTCCAAATTATCAATTATAAACTCCCCACACATCTGTAAGCTGGATCTTCCCTCTAGCAGAACACCATTTGCTGTTAAAATTACATTTCTGTCATGAACAACTGTTGATTGCTACAAATTCATCATTTTTTGCTGTGAAATTACAACCCAGGATTGCATATTTAACAATTTGAGCAGTCACAGGACTACTTCAAAATTCCACTGCAGAATCTCCTTGTCTGGCAAAGCTGAGGAGATGCAAATGAGTTCAATGCATGTGCTGCTGCACAAAGAGCACTGCAAACACTAATTTTCACAGCACTGAAATTAACTTGTTTCCATTTACACTTAAGAAGCAACTGATATTTGAAAGATTTTGATTTTCAGAAAGATGTGCTGTGGTGAAATTAAATGTTAATCCCTAGTTACAGAAAGTGTTTCCTATTTTTCTATATGTGCACAGCATTACACTACACTTCTGTCAATAATTACAAAAAACTTTTGTCCTGAGAATGTTGTTTTTTTTTTCAATCCCTAGTTCAGTATAGGAAGCATCACAAAAAGAGTGGCATTTTCCATAATAACCAAGGTGACCCCAAAGTTAAACTTACCATAAATACTGAAGTAGCAGCAAATATTGTAGAGACCATTTCCCTCATTTTTAACTCATACATCTAATTCTTTTATAATCCTAGAAATATCCATCTGGAAAAGTAAAAGACTAATACTCTGAATCCTATTAAGGAAAAGCAAAGCAAAAATGGAGATGGATAACTAAAATATGAATCTAAGAGACATTTTAACAATTCTGGAGGGCATGACCATGGCATTACCCAGCATTTTAATATGTACACCTTCCCAGCACACTACATGCAGGCTTTAAGTCAGAAAAGCTAAAAATAAGGATAACAGACACCTTAGATGATTAAACCTAGTCTGTATAAACCTGCATTTTTTCATCATCCTCTCTCAAAATAAGAAGTCATCAGGATTTTTTTACAAGTTGCTCATTAAATACTAACTATAATTTACAAGTTTGTTATGTTTTTTAGAGAGTCAAAAAGATGCATTAGATATTTTTAAACTACCATTCCTTTAATCATCACCAGGAATCACATCAGGAAGACCTTATGAGCATTAATTAGTTCATTTATAAATGATATCTTTCACTCAGTTTTGCTCACTCTGCTGAGCAGTTTCTATAAATGTGCCAGGAGAATCAGTGACTTTTCCCCAAGAACTGCAAAGGTAACAAGACACGACACCTTCACCTCATACACAGAGCTTGAAAGACAACAAGAAACCTTGAATTCTTCACCACTGTGTTAAACAAAACACAGAGTATACCAGAGACTACAGAAACTGCTTATCAAATATCTGTGTTTGCAGATCTGTCTGTGGTGAAGTGCAAAATGGGAACCAGCAACCACACAAACAGTTTGGACCTACTAAAAATAGCACCAGCACAGCTTTGTTGTTTTTCCAGTCCAGCTTCATTGTCCACAGTGGTCTCCTTTGTTTTTCTTACTCCAAGGTTTGTGGCTCACATCAGTGACTGTGAACCCACCACCAGAAGCACGAAGGATCTCTCCAGCCTGGGGAGTAGTGACCAGGAACACCTGAGTGATACAAAATCCCAAACCAGCCCCAGCTGAGCCACAAAACAATGTTTTATAAGCAAATGCTATCCTTTGGGGCTAAGTGTGAGAACCTGCCCACAAGGGATCCCCTGTGGTGCCAAAGTCAGCACAAGGAGTGCTCCAGAGTCACCCTGGAGGAAAGGAGGCTCAGGGGGGACCTTCTGACAGGAGGGTGCAGCCAGGTGGGGATCAGGGAATGAGGGACAGGACAAGAGGGAATGGCCTCAAGTTGTGCCAGGGAGGTTTAGGCTGGGTATGAGGAAAAACTTCTTCACAGAAAGGGTGGTCAGACCCTGGCACAGGCTGCCCAGGGCAGTGGTGGAGTCACCATCCCTGCAGGGATTTAAATGATGAGTGGTTGTGGCACTTGAGGACATGGGTTAGTGGTGGCCTTGGCAGTGCTGGGTCAGTGCTGGGACTCTGTGACCTTGAGGATCATTTTCCAACTCAAAAAATTCGATGATTCTATGAAACGCCAATAAAACCGTGCTATCAATCTTGTATTAATATCTTCCCATGTGGTCATGGAAAAAGCTGCACTTCTGACTTGACAGAAAACTAACCCCAAGCCTCTCCCCTTCTCCTCCCAGGGATTGTTTTTCAGGCCCACCAGTAAATTAATCTGACTTGAGCACACAACGTGAGCACCAGAGCTCTCACACAGGGCAGGACAGGACGGCTCTTTCAGCTCTAACTCACAATTAGTTTGTTTTAACTAACCTAGAAACCAAAGGAGTGGTTACAGTTTATCTGCAGGGCCTGAATTTTATTGAAAAGTATGGTTAAAACAAGGAGAAAGTGCTGTTTTAATGAACCTGTACTACTGTAGAGAGCTAATGTGAATGTTAAAAGAAGGCTTCTAAAAACAGGAACCATAAGAAGAATACTTTCAATTACTGCAAATGCTTGAAAAATCAAGTTTACCAACATACTTAAAATGAGAAGCAAAAATCTTCCATAACAGTGTCTCCTTCAACTCAATGCATTTCCAGGAGAAAACTGAATTTTAAAGAATAATCTATATAAAGAAGTATGCAATGCTAAGCCTGTTACCTACAGTGCACACAAATAACTACGAGATGATTCATTCTGAAAAGCTCACCAAGTACAATTAATTTTGTGTCAAGCCTGATCCCATCCAAGAGGTAACACTCCCTAAAACGTTATGAAACAGGCAGCAAAGATGCAGTATATTTGTATGCACATTAAAGTTTTATCTACTGTTGCTCTCCAGAGCTCCCCAGCCCATCAGTCTGGGTCGCTGCTCACTCATTTTGCACCAGAATCCACAGCACGGAGTTGCTGCAAATGAAGAGTCACAGGCAGGCTGGGAACTCGAGCTGTCATCAAAAATCAGTTTAAAATCAGAAAAGGCCTATGGAGTGTCTGCTTCACATCATTTATCTAACCAAAGATGACAAGGGATGAGGGAAAAACCCTGCCATTTCACAGATGTGAAACACAGCAGTGAAAAATTGACACAGAGAAGAGGTATCACAGCTAACTAATGAATATAGACCAAGTCCCAAAAGATTAAGTGTAAGGTCATTTTATCTCTCAATTACAAGTTGAAAATAATGACTGGTCTCCCCAGTTTCAATGACATTACCACAGGAGTTACCTGGGATGGCATCCTAACAACAAGCACAAACAAAACAGGGGTGGGGGTGGTGGTAAACACAGCAGAGAATTTTAGAAATACAGAATCAACAGCAAGAGTAGAAAAGAAGGTTTAAAACAAACAAACAAACAAACAAAAAACCTAAAAAAGGAACAAAAGGCTCAATGCTTAATACTGACAGAGGGGAGAAAACCTCCCAAAAATAAACAGCTTGTAACAAAAAGTAAATAATTCACAGCCTGGGCTGAAGTGGGGGCATGTGCTGGTCATATGTTCAGCGTATGTTACTGGCACCACTCACCAGCATGTTCCATGTTGTAATAGCTCAAACATTTAGGGCTGAAATGTGCTGCCTTCAGGGACGACGTGATCTGGGCAGCCCTGACGAAACACACACCACTCCACACGAACACGGGCTAATTTTGGCTCCCAGGTTATTTCTCCATGCTCCAAACAATGCTTTGCTTGGCACTAACTCACTTCAAGAGCTTATATTAAATATAACCAGTGGTAGCGTGAAGCAACCTTTAAAAGCTGCAGACTGAGTTTATCCAAGATTACATAAAATGACTACTGCAGTGTCTGTGGCTCCTGGAGGCCACTCTGTGCCTGGTGCCAGGCACACATTTAACCTGCCCAGCACCCTCTGAAGCTGTGCACAGCCCCTGTGTGCACCCACCTGCTCAAACACAGCACTGCACAACACGGTGCCACCCGTGGCCCAGGTGACAGTGAAGTGCAATGGTTGATGTTTTAAGACTTTAAACACGGGGGGGGATACTCTGATTCAGATGGACTTCAAACCTGCAGCTTCAAACACCTGCTGTCTGCAGCAGCCAGCTCTGCCTCCTCTCTGCAGCCACTGCCATTCCTGTCAAAGCTCTACACGAATGCTGCTGCTCACACACAGATCCTTTGGGGAAGGATCACCCCCTCTGTGCTCACACAGATCCTTTGGGGAAGGATCACCCCCTCTGTGCTCACACACAGATCCCTTTGGGGAAGGATCACCCCCTCTGCTCCTCTGGGGAAGGATCACCCCCTCTGCTGCCCAAATCAGCCCTTTCTGCACCCAAACCAGTAGCTACTATTAGATCCATTTACTTCCTTTTTAATATCTACCATGTAGTATTTTCCTTTTAAATCCCCCAGAGTGATTGCTCTTTCCTTTGTATTTTGTATTAAATCATTACCTGCACAAGTCAAATCCTGTCTCCATTTAGAACATCTTTAAGAGGGTTATTCTAATGACTTAAAGATGGTGTGAACCATCACAAGTATCTAAGGATCTTTCGGATTTAAAAATAAAAGTCTCCTTCATTCAGTGCAGAACTTGTTAAGTCCAGCTCCTTGCTCTGTGTCAGACACTGTCAGTATGTTCTGCCAGCAATTTATTTACCACAAAACATCCCTATAAAAACACAGGGCAGTTGTATATATTCCCTTCTTTACATTTCCTGGGGAAAGCTGGAACAAGCAGCTCCCAGAAAAACACACCAGTGACAAGGACAAAGCTGTGCTGGTGTAACACAGCCAGCAAGCAGAGCCCAGGGTGTCCCAGCTGAGGGGCAATGTCACCAAAACAGCCTCCCAACCCCCCTGGGCCCCACCTACGTTTATCTGACAGGAATTAACCCCAAACTACTTGGGTCTTCCACTTGAGGAATTTTACTGGAAGAACAAGAAAACCACCAAACGCTGCAATATCAAATGTTGTTGCAAAAAGAACAAGTTGCAGAAGCAGGAGTTTCCTTGGGGATGAGGCACATCAGCAACACCTTTCACTGAAAGAATGGATTCAGAGAATTATGAGAATTACAAAAACACACCCTTTCTCCTCGAGCCTCCCCAACAGAGACACAGACCACATATTCCCACATTGGCATCTCCCAGCCAGGATTTTAATTTTTTTTCATTTCAAAAACTGTGGAAAAGCCTGATTTTTACAACCAACGTTTCTGATTAAACCACCTTACTCAGCTTTCTCCTCCCTGTAGTCAAAATCACACTCTCCCACACTATGGTTATTTTGTATTCTATGTAACCATGCTTTCCAGCTCTTCAGATGAACTTCAATTATTTTACGGCATACTTTTCAGCAACACTGCAGCTAATTCAAAGAATGCACAGAGACAAATACAAATAATTTTTCCTTCAGCTACTATTAAGCCAAAATAACTTTAGAACACCACCCCCAAACTTAAAACTTTTACAGATTTTTATTTTATCCTTCTGGCTGAGGGTTGAATTATTTATATTCAGATGCTTCTTTTGACTCTTTTGCAAGGTTTGCATGCTTCTTTTCTTTAAAGGATTCAAACCACCCAGTTTGCTGATAGCCCCAGATAAGAGTGAATAACCTCACGTAAGAATCTTGAGTACTTACTAGTCCACAGCAGACCAAACTTATTTATAGCTAAGTAGCAAGCTGGGGTTAGTGATCTCTGCCAGGCTCAACAATCTTCCAGCCTCAGAATAACCACCCCATAAAACAAGCAGGGCTGTTTCACTGACAGGAAAGTCAACATCTGTGTACAAGGGTGTGCTGGGAGATGAGAGCTCTGGCTGCCTGCACTGCAGGAGACAGCAAAAACCATTCATAACAGGCCAAAATTCAAGAAGGAAATTTAAAATCTTCATCAGAAGCTGCTTTGAATTTAACTTGTATGTTTAAACAGAGAAAGGTGAGAGAATCTGAGCTCTCCTCCTAACTGTGAATGAGGTTTTTAATTTTATCTTGTGATGGTTTAACAATTAGTGTAAATTTTTTTTCTATCTGAGGTAATAGTCTCTATATCCTATGATGCAGTTAAGGAAAAATTACTATATGAGAAAACAGCATCTTAGGCCACCAAAAAGTCTCAAAAAAAACCCGAGGAAGAAATAAAGAAAATGGTATATTAAAAAAAAGTTCTAACAGCATTCTGGCAGAATCCCAAAGGTGAATATTCATAGACTAGCTGCATTTCTCAGCTTTATGGCCAGGAAAAGGTTTTAAAAACAAAGGCTTGAATTTCAATTTAAGAGGATAAACAAACAACTGAAGTTCTGCTGTGGTTTTCACCTATTGCATCTCTTTCCGGCGCTCTGCACGCGCCTGTCACGTGAGCACTGTAACTGAAACCCTGCGGCTTCCAGGTCCAAAACATCTGGGCCAATTATCAATATCCAGAAAGCTGAATGAATAATACTGCACCCAACCACAAACTGTAGAGTCCACCCTACACTCAGAGGCTCGAGCCCTGCATTCATTTCAGAACCTGCGTTCCCAGCAGAGGGGAACCACCTCAAACTGCTGCATCTGCTCTTCCACGCAGCGATGCAGCTGCAAAAGTGGTGCCAGGATCCTGAGAGCATCCCTGAGGCTGCATGAGGATACATTTCTAGGAGAATCTGACCACCAAATGTAGTAATTTTAATAGAGTTACTTCAGGATATATTGCACACTCTTCAAAGCAGGATTTTCATAGCATTTGAACCAAATTTTTATTTTTTTTTTGCCTAGCAGCCCCTAATCCTACTAAAAGCAAAAATGTTCAGTAATATGAAACAGCAGAGAGGACCAAACCACCAAGCCCCCTCTGCCTGATACAAATACCTCCTGGATCAGAGCACACAAGTGCTTTGCTGTTTTCTCCAAACTAAGTGTATCGAGTGATAACCATGTCAGGCAGATCAGAAACACCTCTAGAACCTTGTGTGAGCCTAACCCAGCCACACCCAGGACATTCACACACCTAAGGGAAGAAAACAACTCACTTCCCTGAACGCCTCTTTGCTTAATGCATTATTTACTGCTTTCATCTGTGCAAGTGATAAACAGGGTTTTGATTGATGATCCTTTAAGTAACTCACTCCTAAAACCTCTGTCAGCATCCAAATCCACCGAGCACTGCACAGAAATGAAGGGTGGTGTTTGTTACCATCTGCTCCTCCTGCAAGGGATGGTTTTGCTGAGATGCTGCTCCTCGTTCCCCTGGAAGGAGGCTCAGAGAGAAGGTGAGCACTCAGCTCCATCACAGCAGGGAGCTCATGCACAGCTACTTCCAAACCTGCTACCCAAGTAATTTTGGAAGGCTGGGCCAACTCCACTGACTGAATCACTACGAGCACAGTTCCCTTTGATGGCACTCTGGATTTGCTGTCCTGCATAAAGCAGCAAAAGCTCTCTCCAAATCACACCTTTTTTGAGAAGTTGCTACAACCTGTTAAGCTGAGGCCCTCAAAAGACACCACAGGAAATCCAAATCATGTGTGATCTATCTGCATTGGCAACTTCAGCAGATTTATGTGTTCCTGAAAAAGCACTATCCACATATGCACCCCCTGAAATGAAGGACATGTAAAAATCAGTGAAGTTTCTACAATTGTCCTCAAAATAATACTTTCCTTTCAGGCAGCCCACAGAATGCTGTACACACTCTAACCACTCACCTGCCTAACAGAGAAGTCTTTCTAAGATAAAAGGGCTTTTTCTGGGACCCACACACACTACAAACAAAAACCACATATAGAATTTTTAAAAATACCACTTACCTCCACTATATCCTTAATGTTCAATTTTCCCTAGAGCTATGATAATCTACAGCCAAGGAACTCATACCCCTTTTTCTCTCATGTTTTCTCTGTGTATTCACATTTACAGGGAGATAAAAACAGAGAGCCAGAAAGCACAGATCAACCATCAAGTCATGTCAGCAACCTGTCTACTTAAGGTTCACCTTTTTAAAATAAAATTTTTATTTATCATACCCCTTAACCAAAAAGCATGCTGCCACAGAAACTTTTAGGATTAAAACACTTCTACATTACATTGCAAGTGCTTTTTTAGTACACCAGAATTAATTTTGGTCTTTTACTGTTTTGAAACTTTCTTTTCCTTTCCATTTTTATTTCATATAGCACAAACAGCTCTTACAACTGCAACTCCTTAATGTACAATTCCATAAGTTCCAGCCAGCTGACTGCTGCCCAAAGTCTGTGCAGGCCCACCATGTACTCCACTGCCTGCCAGACCTCTCTGTGAGCCACTTCAATGCAACAGCAAAGCACCCAAAAATAGCAAAAAAAGCAGAGAGCAGCAGCAAATGAACATCTGATGAGCTCCAAGGCCAGCCCAACCTGCAGTCAGGAGCACTGCAGAACACAGGACCTTCACTGCAGCAGCACTGAAACCTTGGATCAGCTCAATGTTACCAAAGCACTGCCCATGTTCCCAAAAAGTGAGAGCCCAGATCCTCCTGACTCACATCTCCCCAGTGAAACACCCAGGCCAGAGACCCCTTACACTCTAGAAGGTTAACAATTGTATTGATTCTCAGCCCTTAAACTTGAGATGATCTTAATGTTCCATCTATAAACCTCAGAATTCCCTGCCCATATTCTAAAGCAAAACACCTTGGTCCTCCTTTTCCCAATGTATTAACTGAATCCCCCTCTCCCATTTCTCTAATCTCTCTGGGGTATGATGCTAAAATCCTTCACAGAATAGAATCTGGCTCCTGGCCCTGCACGTGGTAACCCCAAGAATCCCATCCTGTGCCTGAGCATTTATCCTCTTTATCATTATTTTTACTTAAATAATCAGTTTGCTCCAATTCAAATTTAAACTTATCCCCATAGAGAATTTCATGTGAATAAATTCACCCTTCTCTTCTCTAAGCATCTCTCATTTAAACATCTTATTTCTCTGTCTCCTTCATTGCTCTGCAGGCCTTCTTCACCTGCCTGGAAAGGCCAGAAGATTGCAGAATCACCTAAGGAGGGAAATTCTTTCCTATTAGAGCCAGCTTCCATCGTTTATCCTTCCCAACTAATTCCCTTCTGTGTTTACTGCACTGATTGTAACCAACAAGCCTGACTATAACACAAGTGCATAAATTATGTGTCTAGGCCTTGTCTGCTCAGGTTATATTCTGCCTACAACACCCAAATATGTCCAGAATACAATACAAAGTGATAAATGAAATTTTTCCTGTACTCTCAGTCTTAAAAAACAACAAAGGGAACATCAAAACAAACAGACAAAAGCTAGATTAGTGTGTTTGCACCTTCATAAACAATCAGACTTTTACCTTACAGGTAGTAAAACATGTATTGTACACTGTGCTAAGACACCAACATCTCAGCTACAGCTTTTTAAGGAAACTGATTCTTCAAAGGAAGTTAAACTACTTTTTCCCAGCTGTGACAGGGAAAAAAGAAGTAAAGAATGTAAAGGATAGGCAAAATACCTGCTCCTATACTGGAGCACATCAGTGAAAATCAGAATTTAAAAGCAACTTCTATCAATACATTAATTCGTCCACACCATTTCTGAAGCAGATCCATGTATTTAATCTTCATTTATGATCTAAAAACTTGAATTCAAGTTCACTACAAGATGTAAAGACCTTTATCATTATACACTACCCTGATTCCCTATCAACACAAGAATTAAGCAGCTTATACTCCATGAGCTGCATCTAAGACTTACTTGAAGAACAAAAGTTTTCACAGAATCACTTTATATGACACAAAAATTCTCTCTGAAACAGAACAGTGTCCTCCAATACAGAGTATGACACAGTGAACAAAAGCACCAACATCAGTGTGAGAACACTACTGGCAAACAAATAAACAAACACCCAACTGGATGTTTGATGCTTTAGAAGTAATTCTAATATAAAACCAAGACAAATATTGACTCTTTGTTAAAACACATAATAAAATGGTATATTGCCATAGCCCCATGACAGTTTATTAAAAAAGACTTGCAGAGGAAGTGAAGAAGCTTTAACTTTACCTCCTGTAACCCTAAGCCATGGTATGATACCCCTACCTGCTCTGCACCTCATCACCAGGGCTGACTGCAGCCAGGGCTGTTTTTTTGTTTATCAGTTGGTGAGATACACATCCCACCACTCTTGAAAGTAAACTATTGCAACACAGCTTAATTCAAACCAAATTCAGTTGACAGCCTCTGGTTTCACACCTGTGTGTGATCCATTAGAACCCTCATTCAGCCCCATAAAAACAGACCCACACCAACCCAGCTACCTCACACTCCTTTTGGATAAAACAAACATCCTGAACCTCTTATGTCCCCCACTCTCCCAGCCTTCAATTCCTTTTAGCAATCCTCCACTTCAATCCCTGCAGTTTGGCAAGATTCTTTACCAGATTTGACTCCAGAATGATGTGAAGCTCCAGCACTGGTTGCCACTCCCCAGTTTCCAGAGAGTCCTCACATCAGTGCCTTGACACATCATCTCAGAACTGGCATCTCACGAGCTCCCTGCACTCAGGGCTTCACTCCACTGCTACTTCTCAGAACAGTTTTCCACACCATAATTGTGCCCTGTGTGCTTTTCCAGATGACACAGTTTTGGAGTTTCTTAAATGCACTCATTCTATTTTTTTGTCCTCATAATTTGTAAGGACAATGTTTGTAACACTAAATATTTATCAGTAATTGCATTTACTCCAGATCCCCACACAAAATCCAGCAGTGATCAGGTATTTCTGACCACAATTAAGCATTAAGCTGCACATTATTCTAACCAGTCTGTGCATTCCATAAGTACTGCTCTTGGGAATACAGACATTTTTTCCAATATGGGATTGCAGTTCCATGAAGCACTTCATACAGTTACAGCTATCCTCATTCCCAGAGAATCCAAATGGACAAGGTGCTGAGCAGTGTGATCCAACACTGAAGTCACTCTGCTTTCAGCAAGGCTTTGGCTGGAGCTTCCTTCTGTAATTATTAAAGTTTAGTCTAAAACCAGCACTGAATTAAAATTAATTCCAGTCAACTTTATACTAATTTTGTTCCACTTCACGACACTCTGATAATGACAGGACTCTGGCTTTTTCACTTTACTGCCCTGGCTCTCCAAACTCCCAATTCCGTGCACATCCTTATCCACAGGAGCTTCCTCACTGAGGTCAATGGGAACGTTTGGATCAGCATGGACAGAGCTGCTTGCCAATCTCCTCGTGCTTTTCATTTCGTTTGGTGCACGTGGACAAACACAAAGGTGGTGTGCTCACATTAATATTCATCAAGACACTCTGAGATTTTGAATACTGAAAATTTTCCTCCCCCCAGTGCTCCAGCACATGCAGAGACCACGTTTTGGCAATACCTGAGAGGGCAGAGCAGGGGCTGCAGCAGAAAAACAAACAAATGTGAAGAAAGGCTCCAACCATGTACAGACCTTCTCCTGCCCTCAAAAATGATGTGTCACAAAATTTGCACCAGCTCTGTGAGTGCTCACTGAGTGTAACTCACTGAAGCCTCAGCTCCCTTCAGTGATAAAACAGCAGTGAGGGAATCTTAAGTGGAGAATGGAACATTTATTTCCTGTACCATTCAATGTGGAATAGCTGCAGAATAAATATGGTTCCTCCCCTCCGACTGCTTTATCTAGGTCAAAAAACTCCTTAAAGGCAGGAAGTCGCAGGAAACAAATGTCACTACACATCAACTTTTTATCATGAAAACAAGCAAGGCAGCAGATAAACCCACCACCTTCCCAGGATTTCAGCACAGACAGCAGCTTATTAGTGAACTGTGGTGAAAACTCCTTATAACTGCAAAAGCCATGGCCTCACACCACATCACAAATACAGGGTTTTCTTTGAAATGGTATTTTTCCTGTATTTTATATAATTTTATATAAGTTAATGGGACTTGAGATGTCTTGAAGAGTTGCTGCAATTACTGAAAAATACAGCAAATGAGTAGCATAATCTTATTTTGAACAGCTCAGGCATGGCTGTAAAAAAGCCTTCTGCTTTGTCCATGACAATTGCACATGCTCAAAAAAATAAAAATAAAAATCCAACAGCAGCAGAACTCTTCTCTAAAACACATCTCCCTTCATAAAGGAATAATACTTGTAAGAAAGTGTCCTTACCTAATTATAAGCAAATTAATAATACACATTTAGTTTGAAAAGCTAGGGTGAAAGATTAACTTATTTTCCTTATCAGCTCATTTACTTTTGCTATTAAGTGTATCATCTTACCCAAATATGGGACCTTGGTATTTTGATTTAATCAATGCAAAGAATGATTTAATTTGCATATCTCCTACCTCATTATTTTAACTGAAGTAACAATCTCAAAACTCTCTTTCAGTTGCAGATTCTTGGAACAGAAAGTTTTAATACTGAATTTGCACCTTTAAACCAAAATGACACTAATCTTGCTTCTGTCATAGAACTGGAACTTTACAGACTATAAAGATGATTTTACAGTTTGTAATATTTCATATAATTACACAAAGAATCCACTTACTCCTGTAGCTAACTAAGATGTAGAAACACTTGTAGGATCAGCAGAATTGCAGAATTGGGTAAGGACATTTCATATATGCATCAATCATACAAACAAAAAGCACATCAAGTGCAAATTAATCCAAATATAAACTGTTTAAACGTTACCTCAATCACCTGATTGGTGTCTGACAATTTGCAACACTGCTTTATTAACAAAAATAAATCACTCAGAAGGTGTGTGTAATTGAGAGGCAAATATGAAAAAAAAAGATGACAGAAACAACTGTAACACAAATTATTACTATAGAAACTTCCCGCTCAACTCTATTTTCATTTCAAATCATATGTGCTCTACCTTCCTCCTACGCTCCTTTTCAATCAGATCTGCTTAAGTGAGAACACCACTTCTACTGAGCTTGACATTTGCAAATCCTACTTTAAAGTAGCCAAAAACCCACCTATAAACCCAGCCCTGCTGACCTTCTTAGTCACTGTGGCACAGGACCAGCCTCTGCCAGAGACAGTAAATAAAACTTTCTGGAGTCTGATTCTGCTCAGTCACAGCCAAATCCAATGTTCCTTAGTTTTATGCTCTGAGGTAATTTGTAATTGATAGTTTTAATACACTTTTAGCACGGTATGGAGCTCCAAAAGACACCTCTGAACACAAATCAATCACAAGCTCCCAGCTTGCAGGCAGCTGCTGCCCTGAGGAGCCAGGGTCTCTGTCAAGAGTGGTGTGAAGGAAGGGACAAAGCAGGTGCCCACAGGGCCTGAGGGACTTACAGCACACTGTAAGGACAGACTGCAAGGAGACATCCACACAAATTCCTTGAAGCATGTGTTTTGATTGCTCCAAGTATCTAAGTGTCATATTCACGAGAAAACCTTTAGAACACAAACCATAACCCAAACCCAAGCAATGCATGCTCTCCCTCAGCTGCCACTGAACACTACCCAAGGAAATGTTATGATCCTTTCATCTCCACTGTTAAGCCAAACCACAGATGTTTCCAGTGAGAAATTTCCATGGAGCACATGTACAGTCACTGCTCCAACCACGCAGACATCACCACTTTGCACAGAATTTAAGTAACTGCAATTAGATGACAGAAAAAAGGCCACTGATATATTTGAGGTTCTTTATAAACTGTTTCCTGGGCAGGTAACACTGAACAGAATAAATTTTTCCAAAGAATTGACTCAGGGAATAGATACACTTGATCCTTATTCAGAATCCACCAGCTTCCATCAGCAGGAGAACTTGAAGGCAGCAATAACCCCAGTTTGCAGCTCCAGACTACAAAACCAAGCTAAAGCTATTGGTTCAGCCCTCTGTATTACCAGGAGGAAAAGCAGAAGAATACAAACAAATTAAATTTTAGTTTTCAGCTACACAGGCTTAATTTAGGCTTAGTCAGTAAATGCTAAGCTAAAGTAAAATGTACTTGATGTCATTTACTGTAAGAGCACCCACACTCAGTAATGTAAAGAAGTCTGCAGAATGAATGACAGAATGGGAGAGTTATTTACTGTCTTTTACTATAAAAGAGCTTCAGTTGGATCAAATGAAATTACCAGGCATCAAGTTCCAAAAACTCAGCAAAAAGAGGTTGAGCTCCAAATACATTGCAGAATTCACTACTCAAAGACACTGCAGATAGAAGAGGTTTACACAAACTCAACTACTAAAAAGAGAGAGAAAAAATACAAACAGTAAATTACTTTAATTCAAAAAGAATTGAACTCTCATTTGGATCCAAAAGAAAAACCAAGGGAAACACAATGATTTGTATTAATCCATTTTTATGCTTCCTCCTAGGCACCTGCTACTGACCACTCCTGAAGGCAGGTCATGGACTAAAAGAATCTCTGATCTGACTTTAAAATGCTGTTCCTATGTTCATGGTATCTTGTTTATGAATGACAAATTACTTCCACAAAAGCAAAACCAAAAGCAATGACTAAAATACAAAATCTATGGGTTTGTCAAAATGAGTGAGACTGCCTTGGAACAGTGAAGTCCAAAATGTCCAGAATTCTGTGAACTCAAAGGCCAATACACAAAGCACATCCAAGAAACCCAAAAATCAAAACAAAACAAAAGCACTCCTTCAGAGCAAAGTTGTACCCAGAAGTCTGTCTGTTTTTCCAGCTGTATCAGTTACATCTGTCTGGAATCCTGCCTCTCCAAAAGCTGTACACAACAGCTCCAGCAACAACCCCTGCTCTGCCCAGCACAAAAGGTATTTTTCCAGCCAAGTACCTCAAAAGCAAATATTGATGTTATGATTTACCTAGCAATACATCCAATCAATGCTTTCACTGAAGGCAGGGGAAATTCCACAAGCAGCAAATGAAACCAATTAAAAAACATGAATTTTACGAACCAGAGAGGGACAGTCTGTGCACCTCAAAGGTTGCTGCAGAAGAATAATTGCCCTGCTTTGATCTGGGTGTCCTGAGCAGGAGCCTCTGGAACCTCTTTCATCCCACGTGTGCCATGACAGTGACAGGAGAGCTCCTTGCTGGACACACTCAAAAATGGCTCTTTTCTCCCCACCCCCACTTGATTCATGTCTCAAGACGACAGCTGGTTTGTACATACACAAGGAGGGATGGGAGTCTGTCAAGAACTGCAAAAACAAAAACACACTTCCCACTGCTATTACCTCCTGCTTGAGAACTTCAACATTTGAATTGCCAGTGAGGCTTCCAGGGAAGCATTAAAAATAGCAACCAGAACACTTATCTTAAGGCACAGTAATTCCATGTTTCATGACATTTCTATCTGTAGAAAAAAGATGCCTTTATTACGGGTAAGTGTATACTCTAACATTAATAATTTAATTTCCCCAGATGTTTAAAATGTGTGTTTTGCAGGAGACTACCAAGGTGGATTTCTGTTTTTTTCCTCCCAAAAACAGGGAGTTCAATAACATTATTAATGCAGTCAAATTTAAACCTTGTGCTGAAATAAAGGCCAAGGACACTGGAACTACATACAATTATTAATGACAAATAAATAAGACACTTCAAGTCTGTAAGAGTATTGTACTTGGCACCTTTGTAAGTCACTATTAATCAACTAGACCCTCCATTCTTGGTTTCTAAGTGATCCTTGGTTTCCAGGATCACCTAAAAACAAGCAGAAAGAACAGGCCACCCTGAATTTTTTTTTAACTTCACCTGCCATTGAAATTTCTGATGATTGTGTAGTCATAGGCAAAGCATATTTATTACTGGCAACAGAGTAGGATTTAACAACAACAAAAATAGATCTGGTGATTACTTGAGCTGGAGGCTGGCAATCATCAATCCTGAGCTCACACCAAAACTACTTTCTTTCCCATCACACTTCGACTGTTAATTAATGTTTCCATTATACTGAAGTAAGCAAGTTTCACTCTTAAAATCCAGAGACCACCTTCAGTGTAACCAGTTAAATCTACAACAAAGCTAAAGAACAGGACTACAAACAACATTAATCACCACAAAGTCACAGTAAGGACTTCCTAGAAGCAGACAGTACTTTGAATTTGCCTGAAGACTACTGTTCAAAAAAAAAAAAAAAGCTTAGCAAATAATGAAACTACTATTTCCCCATTCAACCCCAGTAACACTTGTGTTTTAGACACAGGTTTATTTTTTAAAAAGCAACAAAGTAGCACTTGCTCTTAATCACCGTGTGACTCAGGGGCTGCAGACTCTTCCAGCCCTTCAAGGTGATGCTCCCTCCCCTGCATGTGGCTCCAGCTTTATTTACAGCCTCCACCTAGAATTTGTACCCAGGAGATAACCAGGGCCACCAGCTCAGGGCTCTGCAAACGGGGGCTGTGTGTGCACAGCCCAAGGAACGGTGTCACCTCTGAAGGCAGCCAATGCCAGCTCCTGCACCACCACCCACGGTCACTGGGGAAGAAATTGTAACTACACACAACTTTTCATCATTGCTCTGTAAAAAAGCGAGACAAAAAATCCTTCTGAAGCTTCTTTCCACTTCAAAAGCGATGCCGATGGAAAAAGCCAGAATAAGCTACAAATTAGTGGACAGTGTGAAGAAGAAGTGCTTCTTTTTTCCTCAGGTCTTAAGCATTTAACAGAATGTTACTGACTTAATTACTCCAACTAATTCTAGACTGTTTGAAATCAACACAGATCATGCACAATTGTGCTTACAATTAGTATATTATACCACAGTGCTTGTAAAGAAGAAAGTATTTGATCTACATTTCATAAATGTGTTAAGATTAAAATATAGATTAACCACATGCCAAATAATTATTAATATTAAATGCAGAAAGCAAAAATAGAAGTGACAGTTAAAGGTCAAACAAGTCCTCCAACTACATTCGGGATTACACACTGCCACTGTTAAAGCCCTTCAGAATGAGCATTTCCTAGAAAGTAGCAAGGTAAGAATTTGATTTTCACAGAGAAACCAGGTGAGAAAACTAACCATTAGGCCGAGACAGCAGAAAATATACACCATCAATGTCCTAAACATAGTTTAAAAGCTCGTAGGGCATTAAGGCTGTGTCACTGATGGCATGTGCTTTATAAAGGTACTGCACTCGTAACGTTTCAGGTATTTCTTAGTCAAGGCAGCTAAAATACACTAAACCAAAACACTTTCACTTTTCCTACATGTGACTCCTCAGAGCACAGATCACTTATTTACAGTTCAACACATCCTTAAATGTCGTGGGCAGGCCTCACGTATTGCCCTAGAAAATCATTTTGCACAGACAGTTAATGTTTGGTAATGGCAAAGGAATGTATTACCGTTTAAAACCTCTTAATACATTTGTTGTCACGTAACGAAAACATTTCAAAACGCTAAGGCCAGCAGAAGCATTTCACGTGGATGATTCAGTTTACCCGTAAGAATAAACGTTAAAATTAGGTAAAGCAGCAGAAACTACCACCAAAACCAGAACAACCCGAGGGAGGACAACCCCCCAGCTGTGCCAAAGCACCGAGGGGGCTACAGCAGACCCCCAGCGCCGACCCTCAGCGCAGACACCTAGACCCGCCAGAACGCGGCCGGTGCCCTCCGCCGGCCGCACACAGCACCCGGGCTGTGCCCGCCAGCGCCGGGGCCGCGGGGAAGGAAGGACACGGCGGAGGGCACGGCGGCGGAGCCGGGCGGTGCCGGCGGAGGCGCGGGCAGGACGGGGCCGCTCTCGCCTGTCACTCGCCATGTGCACCCGCGGCCTCCGGCGGGCCCCGGAGCGCCGGCCCCGCGTACTC
>VZTB01015970.1:525421-536794 GCA_013397245.1 Thryothorus ludovicianus
CGGAAAACGCGGAGCGGAGCCGCGCGCGGGGAGCGGGGCGGAGCTGCAAGGGCACGGCACGGCACGGCACGGCACGGCACGGCACGGAGCCGGCTCGGGGACAGTCGGCCCTGCCGGCCCCCGCACCTCCTCCCTCCCTCTCGGCCACCTGCAGCCTCCGGCGGGGACCCGGGCCCCGCACCTGCCGTCCGCCAGCAGCGCCCTCAGGAACGGCGCCGGGCGCGGGGGAGAAACCGAGAATGGAATGAATACAAATAGACAAATAGTGCTAGAAGGTGAGCAAGAACCGCTAGGAGAGTGCTAGGTAACTGCTCACATTTAGCCTCAAAATACCGTATTATTAACAAATAATAAAACTAAAACTCCAACTTGGATCCCTCATATACACCTGGCAGCCTTTTGAGGGTCGTGTTAAACCTAAAGGTAACCCCGCATTGTGAGAGTTTTGTAACATCCATGGGAAATCTACAGCAGAGCGCTTCAAATGTCCGAGTTCCAGGTGAGCCAGGCTGTGTTTGTGCACACACCTCGGCTCAGCCCCAGTTTTGTCAGAGGAACTGGGGCACCAGGAGCGAGCGAGTGACCTGACACGAGCAGACACCGAGCGCTGAGCGTCACTGCAAGGGCACGGCACAGGGAACTGCACCAGGCGAGGATCCACAGCCGGGGCTTTCACTTGAAAATGTCACAGGCTACCAAGAAAAGATGGCATTGATTGTACACAGGCTGTCAAATGCAGCATCCGCAAGGAAAATGTTTCACCTGGTCCAAATACTCATTGTTACAGGGTCTGGTGCTGTCAGAACTGAAAAGTAAAAGATTTAGCACTTCTGGCTATGAACTGTGAAGAGGGCGCTAAAATGCATCTGTGCCTATTTACCAACACAGCTACTGCAATCATGGCACCGTAACAGCTCCAGAAACTCACCATGGTTTGTTGAGGGTTGTGTTGTTTGGGTTTTTTACAGTACTGAAGCTCACCATTATTTATTAACAAAAATAACTGCCCAATCCCCAGATATGTTCAAGGCCAGGTTGGATGAGGCTTGGAGCAGCCTGGTCTGGTGGAAGGTGTCCCTGCCCAGGGCAGGGGTGGGAATGGGATGCACTTTAAGGTCCCTTCCAACCCAAAGCATTCTGTAAATTCAGAAGACATTAAACATTTTTACTCTTCAGACAAAAAACAGCCTGCTAACAAACATCCAGCAGTAAAGCTGAAATTGAAACTTTGGGGTTTGCACATTTGAGTCAACAGATCTTCAACTGTAGAACAATTTTGTGAATGCTTAGGAACAGAACACAGTACCTGTACCTGCAAAGAGATGGCAAACCTTAGCTTTACCCTTAGGATTGGATCAGCACTTCTTATAGGCAGCTACAACATAATTCCATACTGGTTCAGCCCATTTACACAATCTCATATGCACAGCAGATGCAGTAAAATATAGCAACAGTTTAGAGCTTTGGTTTCTTTTACAGAAAACTTTAGTTAAATCTTGCCCACACTTTGGTATTTAGAATCAGACTTTCTTCTATACCAACATATGTTTGGCACAGAAAATGTGGAGCATCAGAGAGCCAGTTATGACTCCCTGATTCTCAGCTTGTTTTTATCCCTTGGCTCTGCTGGCTACAGAAATGTTGTGCCTGCTTTGCTAACAATCGCTTTGGGATCCCGAGGGCCCTGCTGGCTGGAATTACCCGTGGATTGCCATCTCCTAGCACACCCCACGCCTGCAGAGGGAGAAAACCGGCAGGATGGGAGAGCAGCCAGGTGAATTTCCATCAGGCCAGCAGCACTTTTCACCACCCTGATGGCTGCTCAGTTTGCAGAAGTTAAAGGCACTGCTGCTACTCCACCATTTTCTGTTATGTGAATCACAGCTTTCTCAATTTGTATTAATTCATGAATAACAAGCAGGACTGAATTCACAAAGCTGGTATAAATCCTGTCCTTTCCACACAGAACAGCACAGAGGACACAGCCATTGACAGGAACGCTGAAGTTTTGCAATCTGTCTGCACTGAGGTTTCTTTTTGAGGGTCCCACCATCACGGAGCTGCCCTGTGGAAAGGAACTGAACACCACACAAGGGCTGTTTGCTTTTGCATGACCAGCACTGCAGAGCAAACACCAGAGCCCATTGTCAGAAGCTCCATTCATTTCAGGAGGACGGCTGAGATCTTTCTGCTCGTGTTTTTCTAAATTGGAGCAGATTTTGTCCCTTTCTTTGTGATCACAGCAGCACAGGTACAGGTCACCCTGACCTGCCCATGTGCAGATCTGGTCGGGCACAGAGCAGGAATCAGAGCAGGAACATGTGGGGAACAGCTCACACTTACAGATCATTCTCCAGTGCTGTTCTGGGTGTCTAGGTTCCCCAAAAATCCACTCACTGAACAAAACCTGGCCCTGATGTCAGAGCTGCACTGCAGATACATCCTCTTTCACACTTTTTTTCCCTGCCAGCTGACTGAAAGCAAAAGGCCTCTTTCTCTGTCTGCCTTACATCCACCTTAATTATTCAGGACACAGTGAAGCTACTGACCAAAATTTAATCATCCCAAGCAACTTCTGCAGTGGCCACTGTCACTAAACAAGCTCTCAAAGCACTTATTTTATTTTTCTTATATGTTATCCAATCCCCATCATATTATGCAGCAGCATCTGACTGTATCACAGAAATGAAGAACCTGTATCACCTGATCTTAAAACAATCTGGCCTGAGTTTAACAGAAATGTGTAAGTAACATCTAAGAGCTAATCCATTAATACTCTTTTATGTAACCAACCTTCCCTTAAATGACCACACATTTTTAGACTTTTTCATTTTTCCTTCAAGCTCAGGCTGCAGCTACACAAGGGCATTCATTTACAGCTGCCTGTGTTGAGGCTAGCACTGCCATAGAATGAAGTTTTCTTTTTTGTTTTTTTTTTAATGACATGTGCCCTGTACTGAGGGCTATGAATGACTGCAGCAGCTTCTCAAGATACACATTTTCACAGATCCCAAGCACAGACTACTACTAGAGGAATATGATGAATAATCAAGTAGATTAAGTGACCTTAATTGCTTACTTTGACACAACCAGCAATTAAACAGCTTTTAAGAGCTATCAGGAGCTATCCATAATCTTTTTATTACACCAAGTGTCCCAAGCTTCCAGAGAGATTTGATTTTTATTAAACAAAATCCTACAAAGTTAATTGTCAGAACCACCTCAGTAACATTCACGTGTGATGTAACAAAATAAGCCCTTCAAAATACCAGACCCTGCACAGCTGAATGAAGATTTCCCATTAATATCCCTGCATCTGACAAGCACATTTTTTCCTTCCCCTAGGTGAGAAACCCCTTGTAAGCAATAACAGTTTCCTCCAACACAGCCTCAAACCCACAGCCACATTTTTGAGTAATCCCAATAACTGTCCTGGAGCTCTTCACATACTTAAATTTAACAACGTGTGTAAAACTTAGCAGGACTCGTGCTGTCACTTAGTCATTTTCTCACAAATGCAGTTTGGTCAAGGGGAAAGCACTGCCTAATTACTGCAAAATATTGAAAACACCAAATGGTCGGGAGGGTGAGAAGCTCCCCAGATACACCCAGCCAGCTCCTGAAGTGACTTTAATAATAACAGGAGAAAATAAACAGCTATACCTCAAATGTTAGCATTTTTTCCTTTAGGGGTGACTTTACATCTCTTTAAGTAATAAAGCTGTAAAGTGCAATACTCTTAAAAAACCCAAAGCATCCAGAAGAACGCATTTTTTTGTAGGAGGAACAGGGAGGAGGGCAAACACAGCTACCTGACCATGTCAATGTGCTACTGACCTCAGAGAGAAGGGAAATGAGCACAGCACAAGCCAAAGCCCCCAGCAGCTCGTTGGTAGAACTGCTTTATGACCCTCTGCATTCTAACCACAGGCTGCCTGCTTCCCAACGACCCAAAGAACCAGTCAGCATTTCTTACAAGTGCAAGGCAGAAAGCTTCTGCCTCAGCAATCAATCACTGACACGGAGGAATTGCTCCTCTCCAGGTGGGGAACCCGTCCAAAAGCTATGAAAAATAATCAGGCTAATTAATTCTTATCTGCAAAGAGCAATTACATAACTGACCTCAAGCAGTTCGAGGAGGTAAGTAGTTGATTCAGCCATGCTGGAACAGAGTAACTTCATAGTGACCAAAAGGATAAAGCCCCAAATCCTCCATGTGCTGTGAGACAATGAAAACTCAAATATCTTGAACAGAGAGCATCCATTCCACTCTCCCAGTAATCACTCAGGAAGGAATTCTACACCCCAATATCACAAAACTATTTTTAGAAGACACAGCAGCAGCTTCTGTTAACTGGAAATGCAAACCCTCCTTGCTTTGCAATCCAGCCTTGCATGACCCAGACCTTTGCCAAAGAAATAGTTAATTATTCTTCAGGCTTCTATTTTATGTTTAAAATTTGACCGTTGAAGTTTTGTTACCCACTTCTAACCAAGAGTTCTACACAATGAAGCCCTGAAGCATAATCAGGACCAGATCTCATCAGTGCAGCACTCATGGGATTTAATGTTGATCATTAGTAACTGCTATCAGTTATGAACCACAATTCTACTGTAAGAATTTTCTCTAAGTTCTTTTGCCTTTTTTCTGCCACAGAATGTTCATTCTATCTCTTTGCTGGATCAAGAAATGTTCAGCAACTCTGTAGTTTGTAGTAGCCCCTGTCAAAACACCCCTGAGACCAAACTGACACCTTTCCTATTTCTGCTGTCAGAATAGTTGTCATATTTAATTGCTTTTTCTAGGAAACTTCCTTAAGATAAGTTTACAC
The DNA here is from genome assembly GCA_013397245.1 of Thryothorus ludovicianus. Classification (NCBI taxonomy): domain Eukaryota; kingdom Metazoa; phylum Chordata; class Aves; order Passeriformes; family Certhiidae; genus Thryothorus; species Thryothorus ludovicianus. The sequence continues at coordinate 530,254 of VZTB01015970.1, forward strand.
CTTATCTTTAAAACATAAAGCATTTAAAGTTCTGATAAAAGAGAGAGAGGGGAAGTCACACTATTGACTTCTTTCTAGGAGGGGAACACTTGAACAACAAATAGGTGTTTAAAATTATTTAGGAAAAAAACCCAAAAGATTCTGTTTGAGTCCTGTGCAAATCACAAGGTGTTCAAGCAACCTCCAGAAGGGCGAGGGGAGAATATAAACATTTCTGGCAGGAGAGACAGGAATCTTTTCAAGATTCAGACTCATGTTAACATGCCTTGCAATACAAAATGGACAGCACAGACAGCTCTGATATTGCCTTTAAAAAAAAAAAAGGCCCAAATATCAATATCAAAGTCTTTTTGACACAGGGAGAATAGAAAAAAAAATCAATGAAAACCAATTTATATCTACTGCAAATATAGAATATTGAGGCAGAAAGATGTCACTTACTTCTGCATGTTCACCTGGGTGATGCATAATAAGCACTGTAAAGGTGAGTCCCCTTGGGGAAAACAGTTCCCTTCAGCAGATATTCAGAATATCAACACACAGACACTACAATACCTCAGCCAGGAGCAGAAAAATGAAGCTGAGTCTCATCAGTCAAAGGCCACCATGGGGCTGTGTTAGGAACAGCCAGCAGAGTCTGTGACCAGAAGCTACTGATGCTCAGAGACAGTAATTACTGACAGATGTTCAACAGAGGAATAAATCTCTCTGCTGAGGACTTGAGCTCTTCAAAGCCCATCTCCTCCACCTCAATTTATTTTGCTAATTGAATTAGCCTGTGGTTAATTTACAATGATATTCTATTTTCATTTCAGTCTCAGAAAAGGAATGATGCAGCAGACTGTATTCCAGCCACCAAACAAACAACCCACCTCGTGCTGAGGATCCAGAGCTTCCCACCAGAGTTCCCAAGTGCCCTCTGTGCCAGGGCACCCTGTGGGGCATCCCTGCTGCCATGGGAACTGCCTGTTTGGATAGGGACAGAACTGAGCACAAGAGGCATGTGGAACAATTTGCTTGCAATTTTTACAGCTACTACAGTCAGCAACACACAGTTCTTCAAGGCCTGTTACTAAATCACTGAGTGAGGTGCAAAACTGGGACAAGGAACCACAGAATATCCTGAGCTGGCAGAAACCAACAGAGATCATCACAGCCCAACTGCCCAGGATACCCCAATAATCCCACCCTGAGCATCCCTGAGAGGTTTCCCAACCCTCCTGGAGCTCTGGCAGCCTTGGGGCTGTGCCCATTCCCTGGGGAGCAATACAAATAATAATTTTAAAATGCACTTAAAGGTTTTCTGAGGATGGACTGCAGCATTAGAGAAAAACAGCAACTACACAGCAGAGCACACTCCACACCATCAGCTATGGGACTACAGGAATTTTCTGACTTATCATAAGCTGTTTATGCCATCTGAAACTTGCCAAGTGAAAAAGCTTTGCAGACAAAATTCAGCCACTTTCTAACAGGATTCTTAGATATAAATAAAACCAGAAAGTGAGAGTTTAAAATAGAGTTAAAATATTAGTAGGTTGTAGCTCACATACACATTGCCCTTTCTGCCAAGGACACAAACTAAAAATCAGTCAACTTTCACACATCACCATTGAAGTGACTAATCTAAATATATTTGAGAATAGGGCGCAGTTGTGGATTCTTCTGATCTGGAAGATTTTGGAGGAAAATCTAATGGAAGGCTGAGTCCTCTTCCCTTCTGACTGTAATGACACCAACAGTTGAAAATCACCAACAGTAAGTGTCACCAGGCACACTTCTGTGAGCCAAACTGAGTTATTTACATTAATCAATGTTTGGTAGTCAAAGAAAAATCTGAACGGTACAGAGCAAAGACAGAACACAAACACAGAGGAAGTGGCATTTCATTCTGAGAAAGTCTCAAAAAACTGCCTTCTCAACTGTTTTTTGGTTTTTTTTAAGAACTATCTGTGCAGCATTTAGAGAAAAATCTATTGTTCATAGAGCAGCATTGAATTTGGATACTTCCAAAGCATCAAGGTAATATTTAAGAGCAACAGCAGTTTCTTACAGCCAATGAAGCAGCTCATTTCAAAAACTGAATGCAGAGTGTAATGACCTAATTAGGGGAATTTCTCCCCACAGAGAGGCTGTTCTGGTGTAAGTTGGTGGGAAAGCCCAGCTGCCTTGAATACTGTAAGATCAAGACCTGAAAGCTTACGCAAGTGTGTGGTTAAAGAAAAAAAAGTTAAAATCAGACAACTGGAAGTTTCTGTACTTCTGACAACTGTACACTGAATAACCTGAAGACTGTACCAACCTCAGCTGCTCAGTTCAAAACCTTTCCAGGATTACTCACACTTGGTAACTACAAAACAGATTCAGAACCGCCAACACCATTCTGTAGAACTTCAGTTACTGAAAGTGCTCCACTTATTTCATCTCTGTTATAGAAGAAAATAATTAAGATGCATCACTTATCAGCTCATGTATCAGCTTTTGTACTACCAAAAGCCAAAGCAAGTTATCAAATGATTCAATCATGAAAGATTTTAGACAAGCACCAGAGTAGCTGATCTCAATTACTCTTTTTTTTTGAAGGCACCAACATAACACAATCTACAGCCCAGCATTTTTACCCAGCAATTTTCTGGGCATCCATCAACTGCCTTCCAAAATATGGGACACGTTAGGTTTGTTCCCTGAAGAAATGCATTCCAAGAAACACATTCAGATGGAACACACTTGATGCTGCAGCTGGCACTGGAATATTGTTTCTATCTTAACCCTTTTGAGTTTTCAATAAAATGTAAGGAACTGAGTCATTAAGATAACCCACAAAAAGTTACTAAGTTCCAATTAGTTTCACAATACCATCAGCAGTTGTCCTTTTTTGTTGCCCCTCAGAGAACTCTCTACAGACTCTCCCAGGGATTTAATCCACTCCACACACTTTATTAACATTAACATAATACAATAAAACTTTAGGTAATTAAGTTTAATGTGCTGTTCAACACAACATGGAATTTCACACAACTTACAGTAATTCTTTACAGTTCACAATAACTTCACAGCAAAATCAAAATGGAGTAAAAACTGCCCCATATTATTATGCAAGAGCTTGATTTTCTTCTTGTAGCTCACCCTGAAAAGCAACACAATAATAAGTTACAATATGACACTCAAATACCTAAACATGAAATAAGCTTATATTGTTTCACTATGTCCAGGGAAGTGCATTCCCCTAATACAGTCTAACTTGGAAATAAGAGGAAATATCACAATAAGTGCATTTGTGCTTTTCTATGTGCAACACGCATAAAGAGACCAACATCTTAAGTTTTATGATATATAAACAGAGGTTTCACTAGAGTGAGATACAGACCAGCATTCAGCATTAAAATAAATTATTTGTCTGAGACTAACCACTCAATTGTCTGTAAGGAAAAGCTGTGTTACAGTCCCTTTGAAGTCACATTAGTGAAACAACCACAGACTGTGGTTTGTCGGGGTGGTTGTTTCTTTTTTTCTTTCTTTAATTAAAAACAAACTATGAACATTAAAGATCAAAAACAGCACATGCAGAATCTTCTCTTAGGCCAGTTAAAAATTGCAACTAGTCAAAATAAAACACTGAAAATTGATTTGTTTGGAGAGCACAGGAAGCTGTCCTACCAAGCAGGTTATATTTATCAGGCTTTTTTTTTTTCCCTTTCTTTTAAATTTAACTTTTGCTTTCCTGCTTGCTCAGAAACTCCTCAGCTGTTCACCTTTGTCATGGTAAGTCTTCATCATTAACAGCTTGCAAACCCAGAATGAAAAGATATATTTGGTAAAGCCCAAAATAACAACAGGAAGCAGCCAAGTGCCTGGAAAGCAGGAAGCACCCGCCTGCATCACCTCCCTTCAGGAGGAAGTGCAGTACCACACCTCTGACAAGAAGCACACATTAACAGAAGCTCCTTTCTGAAGAAAACTCACTATTTTCTATTAGCCCAGATTTCTAAAATCACTGTGTTAGCAATTGAGTTTGGTCTTACTTTTAAGATGCAAGTTCAGCTACCAACAAGACTTTGGGGAACAGATCTGACCCCTGTATGGACTTCTGAGTGGCAGTGGGATGTGTCACCTCAGTGACACCAGCACCCTGCCTCACTGCTCCCCTGTGAGTGACAAACTCCACAGTGCCACCACTGATGTGGTGCTCAGACACTGAAACACAAACCATTTTCCTCCTAGTGAGGTTATACAACTACTCCTGGTGGATAAATACTCCCTGGAGTAACACAGCATGCCCTAGGATGCCTGTCTCATTAAACTCCTCTTATTTTGACTCTCCTTATCCTTAGGCAGCTGCTGCTCCTTAGCCTTGGACAGTCACCACTGTGTATGTGCCTGATCATTCATCCAGCATTTCACATACTTGATGGGATCTAGAACCTTCACATTGATATCATCAGACTGTTCCAAAGCCTCACTGCCTTACTTTTTGGAGCAACAAAGTCGTTTTCATACCAAACAATTTTTCACAACATTTCTCACATCTGAGAAGGCTGAAGTAAGCAATCAATTAAACACAAACCCTCTGTCTCACCTGTATCAAATCAGACCCAGGAACTGTTACTGCTGCACTCCAAACTAAAATTATAGTGCCAGAGGAAAATGCTATTTTGAAGAAGGTGCTTGAATTTTTCAGCTTCATCAGCACTGCTCTTTATTTGCTCCTGATCTATCTTCCAAGGATTCTTCTCTGCCATGGAATTACCTTCCAAACCCCAACTCATTAACCTACTAAAATAAAAATTAAGAACAATTAGGAAAGTCACAAGGCAAACCACAGGGGGTGACGAGAATGAGACAAACATGGTACTTGACATACTTCACCATACTGGCCAGGGGTTTGGACACACCATGCAGGGACAATGCAATGTCCTACGGTCTCTGTGTCTCCCTGCACACAATAAAAGATACAGTTCTTTAAAGGTCAGAAAACTAAGACGTGGATGAATTATTCAGTAAGACTGTTGTGGATAATCAAAACCTAAAGTAATGACAAGCATACCTATTGGAGGTCCTCTGATCTCTACTGGGAATTGTTACTGAAGACACCAGCAGTCCATGGTGGGGTGGCCTCCCTGAGCAGGGCATTGTTTTTATTTTCAGATAGTTTAACACATCACTTGGGCAACAATGAAACAGCTTTCCTTTGAGAAAGGTTAAAGCACAGGCAGTCACACTTGCCTGGACACTGCACTACTGTAACTGCTGATGGGGACACTGTAAAGTACTGGCTATTTCCTTGTTCATTCATGAGCCCTGGACATACACAATTAAGGAAGGCAGGCACTGGGTTTGCTGCTTGTACTCCCAGGTATTTTACAACTAATCCAATATCTCTTTCAGATTCTTGCCTCAGAAGGACTGGACCATCGATTACGTACCAATATGCTTTTAGATAATGAAGCAGAGAATGAATGATATGAGTTTCTAGCAAACGAGATTGTGATAATAAAATCAATTCTAAATACTTTCAAATGAGAAACATGCAAAAAACCAAAGTGTCACTAACGTGTCACCCGTCCTTGTCAACGTGCAGTCCCCCAGCATCTCTTGCTCCTCTTTTACAGCTACAATTCTCACATCTCTGAATCCAGAACAAGCAGATTCTTTAAGCAGCTGGTCATCATTGTCATACCTGCAAATACAACCCAAGTTATTAATGGAAACACTTCTGCAAAAAATCTCTACCCCTGTTTCATCTGCAGTAGTCTCATGTGCTCAACCATACAAACAAGAAAACGGACAGAAAATGTTCTACAAAAGATATTCAAAATCTTTGATTTAACTAAAACCAGCAGTGTATTTTCCTTTTTATATGTAACTTTTATCTCATTATTTTTAAATGTCAGCTACAGTCTTTCAAGTGGGTACCAAGGAAAACACTTCATCCACCCTTCCCAAGTAAGGAGGGGACAGTACTAACATTCCATCTGCTGTTATTAAAGGAGTGCTGGCTGATAATTCTCTTTCTTCCTTCCCAGTGATCCTTCTCACACCCTCAGAAAGGGGATAGAGTGGAGCTTTAGACAATGGATAGTAGCTATCATACCTAGGAAAAAAAGACACAACTGGTATCAACACTCAGAATTATTTACTTAGTATTAGCAAACAGAGGAGTATCATGATAATCTACTCACATGTCCAGTAAAAACCCTGCAACTTCTGCATCGTTTCTGAAATCCAACTTTTCCTTAAGTGTCAGCCACCGGTCAATGTGATTTCCCACATAAATCCGTGTTTTCCCTCTTCTTCTATCAAGACTTTGCTTTTTCTTTTCCAGAAAAGACAACACTGGCCTTCCACACCTCTTCGCTGGCAGGGACATGGTGAGCCTGGGAATAAAGGAGAGGCTTTACTGAGAGGCAGCTCAGAACAACAGGTGGTACCTCAGCGTCCCAGGCCAGCACAGCAAGGAGTGATGGCCGAACGCCTTTGGCTCCTCGAAAGGTAGGGGCCATTGCCGCCTCACACCGCTCCTGAGGGGAAGGTAGGGGCCATT
>VZTB01015970.1:537517-542517 GCA_013397245.1 Thryothorus ludovicianus
GGTCTGTCTGTCGGTCGGGTCGGTCTGTCGGTCGGGTCCGTCTGTCGGTCGGTCTGTCCGTCAGGGTCCGTCTGTCGGTCGCGGTGGGTCTGTCGGTCGGGTCTGTCTGTCGGTCGGGTCCGTCTGTNGTCGGTCTGTCGGTCGGGGTCGGTCTGTCGGTCGGGTCGGTCTGTCGGTCGCGGTCGGTCTGTCGGTCGGGGTCGGTCTGTCGGTCGGGGTCGGTCTGTCGGTCGGGTCGGTCTGTCGGTCGCGGTCGGTCTGTCGGTCGGGGTCGGTCTGTCGGTCGGGGTCGGTCTGTCGGTCGGGTCGGTCTGTCGGTCGCGGTCGGTCTGTCGGTCGGGGTCGGTCTGTCGGTCGGGGTCGGTCTGTCGGTCGGGTCGGTCTGTCGGTCGCGGTCGGTCTGTCGGTCGGGGTCGGTCTGTCGGTCGGGGTCGGTCTGTCGGTTGGGTCCGTCTGTCGCGGTCGGTCTGTCGGTCCCTCCCCGCCGCCACCGACCGAGGCAAACAAGGGACAAGCGACCGGCGGCGCGCGCTGATGGCGTGAGGCTCACGTGAGGGGCCCGGCCCCGGTTTTAAGGAAAAAGGCTTAAAAAAAGGGATTTTAAGTGTTAAACCAGGCCGATGACTCGAAACCTGTCCTGAGGGAGCAGCCAGTGCCGCTCAGGTAAAAACTCAGCCCTTCGCTGAAGCCAGGAGGAAGAAGCAACACGGCATGTTTTATTAATATTTGTTTACTAACAAACTTAAATTGCATATGTCACACACAACAAAAACCTACTGTTTTCCCATGCAGCAATTCCCAGGAAGAATAACCAAAATATTGTGTGGTTATCTTACCTTCTGAAAGCCAGATTCAGAGACAAAACTAGAATTTTGCTCTGAAGAGCAAAAATTGTTTGAAATGCGACCTACCTGTTAAAATGCTAAATCAGTGAAGAGAAAGAAAATGCAGTGGGAATTTGCAATCCCTGTTGTCACAGTGTGTTCTAAGAGTGACATGTGCAAAACCTGCATTCCACCAGGTCCTTGGCACCTCCACAGACTCCTGCTGACACAACCTGCATTTTAAAATAAATAACTAAAAACTCAGACCAAGTTAGCCAGCAATATTTAGATAATTTCATCCAAACAAGAGAGGGGCAATCATACTTGCCAATTTATTTTTTATAATTTCTACTGTCAGCTTTGGTAGAGTCACAGCAACAACTCAAGTTGGCTCAAGAACTGATAGGTGACTGAAGGCTTATAAAAATATGTATTTGCATTTTCTGAATCAGCTGAATAACCAAAACAATTTTTTTGGTTTGTTGTCCAACAGTTACATAACTTGAAAATAAAGAACTGGAGAAAAGAGCCATCACTTCCTGAAATCTATCTTTGTCTTTTATCATTTACATCCTCAGCCTGTGAGCAGATTTTCATAGTACATTTTACTATGCCAGTTAGCAGAGAAGAGAATTTTGAAAGAATTATTGTAGCTTAATTATAGTTTTGCTCAAAATAGCCCAAATTCTCAGTGGTCCATGTATATAAAAATAATCCATTTCACCCATTTAATTTAGATATAATTTCTCATCAATCACCATTATTTCTGTAAAATATCTACTTGGTGATACTGTTTCCAAGTAAATTGGACTGTTTTAGAAGCTTTTCATATTTAGTTCTTCTGATTGCCTTCACAAATATAGTTGTTGTTTGTATAAATAGATCCACATTGCAAAGAACAGGATTGTGTTAACACCAAAACCTGTTGTGTGCTGAAGGTTCCTGTTTATTTTGAAATCACAAAGCTGCTGGGAGAAGCAGGGTACAAACAACATTTAGTTCTACCAAGTAATTTGGAAACAAAAGCATTTATGCAGCAACTCACTTTTTATGCCTCCTAAGTTAAGCAAGCTACTGCTGTTATGCATGCTAATAAAGTTAAAAATAGCATGTAAAAACAGAGGACTGTGCCAGTGTCCTCAAAAATTAATTACTACTTAAGAAAAAATTTCAAAGCCATTAAATTAATGTATATGTGTATATTTTTGTGAGGGTTTTTTGTTTTTCTTTTCATCTCGTTAGGAGCTGCCAGCCAGTGTTTATTTCAGCTGCTGGTGCTGATCCTCTCTGTGTGACAAACACAGCACAGGAATGCTTTCAATCCCACCAATATCTGTACTAATGCTGGTTTTACCACCTGGACATCCCTGCCAGCAAGGTGAGTATTTTGCCCTGGAGAGATTTCACACAGATCCAGAATGAGCAGCGTTCCTGGTACGTGGAATTGAGTCCTACAAAGCAGCTGCTGCTCAGGGATGAAATTCCAAAGCCAATTCCCCAGGCCCCAGAGGCTGGGGTTTGTTTTCCACAGCAATGCACACACGTGGAACTGAGGGCTCCAGGTGCAGAAGCTGCCTCCTCCCAACTCCAAACTGTGGCCACCCAGGAAGGCATTTCAGAAGTTTATATATACATATATATATATGTGTTGGGTTTTTTTACATATGTATTTATAGAGGTTTGTATGGCAGTCTCACAGCTTCAGCAACTCACTCTCTCCCCTTCCAGCAATTGAAAATCCTGGCTGTGCTATCACCTTTGTGCTGATGAATATCTCACTGTGCTTCAGTATTTCCAGAGCAAACATCTTGTTTAGCTCCCAGGTGTAAGCGTGGCAATAATGCACCTCACAAACCCCAGAAGCCTTCTGCCTCCTGAACTGTAATTTTCATTTCAAAATGCCCTGTGTTGCCAAAAGAGCCATCAGTAAACCCAGGAACATGTCTAAGTACCCCATTTATCTTGTGTTTTATGAGTATTTGTGAGATGAAATTGAGAAACTGCTCCCTGGAAATGCCAATGCAAACTTCTGCATACAGTAATTAATGTATGAGTGTAATGGGATTAAACCCTCACAGAGACCAGGCTGATCTAGCCAAGTATCCTGTTTCCAGGAGGCCTGGGAAGCTTCAGCCCTTTCACTGGATGTTCTCCCAGGTTCCAATTATCCATGATTTAAGGACTTGGAAGATGAGGGTGAATCCAAACCATTTCATTAAGCAGGTGTGGGAAGATCTACACCTCAGGAATAGAATCCCTTTTAGACCTCTCTTAATATTTTGGACTTGATAATGTCCTACTTTAGGGAGTCTTTACTTTGCTTTTTGCATTTGTTCTTTAATTGTTATTTCTAGATAGAAGGGGAGTTATGACACTGGCACAAAGCCACTTAGTTCCACGTTCCAGTGCAATACTGACACCTCATTAAAAGACACAGCAGAGCAGTGACATGAATCAGCCCCCCACAGACCATCTCTCATCTTGTAACCACTCTGTTTCTAACCCAAAACACAATCAAAGCAACTCTTTAATAAACAGAAATAAAAATAAAGCTGAAAACTGAAAACCACCAGGTTCATCACCACACGGTTCATTCCAGCAGGAGACTCTGCTTGTGTTGGGTCCTCAGTGCTGTCAGAACACCTCCAATTGTTGAGAACAGAATAAAAAAAGATAAATTGACATTCAGTTAAAGGGAGCACACATTTCCAAACGGAGCTCCTGGTTGGTTGGGCCTCCACAATAAGCACAGAGCTACTTTATTGTGAGATTTTAAGGAAAGGGAAGTCAAGATCTGCACCTTGAGCAGTGTAATCCAAGTAACACCAAAGCAGAATTCCTCACATTTATTGTTCACTGCTGAGGCTGGATGATTCACCACATTTAAATTCTTTCACATGAGCTTCCTCACTTTCTTTTATCTGTTATCATCATATCTGAAAAGAATTAATAATTTTTATCTGAAAAAGAAATTGAGTTATGCTGTGTGGTACCTAACATGCAAAAAAAAAAAGCAGAAAACATGAAGTAATAAAAAAAAGGAAAAGTCAATCAAACCAAAAAGCTGAAGCATTTTTACTACAGAAAAATGGCATCTCTAACAATATATTTGTTTCATGTTTCCTATTTTTACTTTCTCCCCCTCACCATCTGCCTCTGTTCTGCTTTTTTTCTTTCAAAAAGCATCCACCTCATTTAGCTTCACTCACCCCATCACAGGATTCAGGCTGAATTAAAACAAAATCCCCAACGCCAAAGTTAAAACAGCACTACCTCTTCATAAAAGACCTTCCAAAAATAACTCTCCTTTTTCTTACAGCAGCTGTAGATCTTCAGGAGGAGCAGTCTCTTGATTCAGTGCTTTGCTGCACACCTTCTAGGCAAAGGAACTGGAGCTTTTTGGCCTCTGGTAAGTCAGGGTTGTACCTGTGCCTTCAGTGCTGATCTTTTTGCCAAATCTTCCCCTTTCTTTTGGCAGCCAGCACTGGATCCCACCAGAGCGATCCCATGGGGTGGAGAAAAAGGTGAATTACAGCCTGTGCAGTTCTTGGGCAAGAGCTACTCCTTCCATCATGGGAGCACCTCAGCAATGCCCAGGGGGATTTGCTGTTCCATGGAGCAGAGCCCCCCTGCTTTGCTTTAAACACCCTGCGTGAAAACAGACCCATTTTGGGGAGATTTAGATCCATTCTCCTCAGAGGGCAATAGTGAGACATAGAGAATGACCTGTGTGCTGTGCAGTGGTCAGGAGAGGCTGGCAGTGCCAGAACCTGCGCTGTGCAGGGAGAGCAAAGGATAATGAGGAGAAGATGAAATACAAAAACACACGGACCTGTGGCAGCACCATAAGCTGAGTCTGGAGGCAAGTCCCTGCAGGGCCAGAAAGGTCCAAGCACTCTCATTTGTGAGGCAGTTCTCTGCAGCAACCATAGCGAGTTTGTTACTGGACTCAGGAAAACTTGTGTGCCAGCAGGGGCACAGCCCGGAGCCTCTGGATCTCTTGGGGAGAACATTTTCTGTGCAGGGCAGTGAGGAGCTGAGCCAGGTCACACCTCCCAAGGCACCTTGTGCCTTCAGGGCCAGCGGGACCTGGGCACGGGAGCAGCAGGGAAGGATAAGGGACCCACTCTTGTCCTGGCTGTGTCCCTGAGGTCCTGGGAGCTGCTGGGGCAGAAT